>JAVIAB010000106.1:58077589-58555820 GCA_032433765.1 Megaustenia siamemsis
TTGAGATGTAATTGTCTATCGCTATTTTCATAACAGGATTTTAAGCTGCTTTCATTTTCATATTAGCATTATTAACTGTTTTTCTTAATAGTAGGGCTTCTAAATGCATCTTTTTTCATGCTAAAATTTAAAAATGCATTTCTCTTCATGCTAGTATTTTAAATTGTCTCTCTGGTCATTCTAGGATTTTCAAAAGGTTAACTTTTGATGCTAGAAATATAAACTCTCTTAACTCTTACATTTTAATCTCTATCTATTAATGTTAGAAATTTAAAATGCCTATCTCTCATTCTCTTTCTTCAATCTATATCTTAATGTTTAATATATATAACTGCATCTCTCTTTTTCGCTTTCTCTTAATGTTAGACTTTTCAACTGCCACTCTCCTTCTCCAGTGACATGAATTATGTGCAATTGTCTATCTCCAAATCCTCTCCTTTTCTACTACAATTTGAAATTTCAACTGCATAGTATTTCCTAGTTTTTTGTGTGTATACCTCTCTCTTTCTCTCTAACATTATATCTTCCAGAATCTCTTCAACCGTTGAATTGTGATGAAAATGTTAATATAATCGTATATGCTTTAGAAATTACAAGCTGTCTTGCTTTTTTTTTATATATATAAGGGAGGCAACTTCTGTAAGATTAAAAGTTAAGAATTCTTATATAAGTCGATAAATTGTAATTGTAATTTGTCAAAAGTTTTATTCATATGCATATTGTTTCCCAGAAAATAATATCTCATAAAATGTGCAAGGTCTTAAAAAATTTCTATAGGAAATGACAAATCCTAAAGTATAAAATTAAAAGAAATATATCTTTTCTTAATTTGTGTTGCAAATATTAATTATTTATAATTTCTCTAAAAAATAAAAGTTATCTTCCTTGCTCACAGAAAAGTCAACTTGAGTCTTAAATAAGAAAACGAGGCTGTATAAAGTCCGGTGTAGTGAACATATTTTAAATTGCGTGAAATTGTAAATAAAATTGGTGTTATTCATCTAGATACTACTGCTATGGCTGGCTTGTATTAGGTAAAGAAGCTGTTCACGCGATGAAGCTGTGTTTACAGCATGTGTTCAAAAATATCCAGCACAGGCCTCAACACATTCTGAGACTTGTCTCTTACTATTTTCGAAACCTTCCTGATCTATATATCTATCTTTCGTTCGCCTGAAGTATTGTCTATAACTGCAATGTCGTTTCCTGTATAAATGTTACCGTCTTTTGTTATTCTTGCAGTGGTCCATATAATTTTGTCTGTAGTGTTGTATCTATGGGATATGTGGGATTTCCCTCAGTCTACTATATTGAGTAGCGGCACGGGCGTAATACCGACCACATTACCCCAAAATCATGTATTGAAGGTCTGTACAATTTATGGTCATTAATACCATATTCCCTATACGCCACTTGGCGTGACGGGGGCACTTCACCTTTTTTTTTTACTATATTCAGGTAATCTTGAAATACGTGTTCTGCTGTCTGGGGCGCCTGTCCACATGTACATGTAGTTGAGGTGCCGATCTTGAATTTTGTACAGACGTGACTGTGAAGTCAATTGTGTCTTGTTCTAATGCGTTATAATGATAACTTGTTCCCATCTATTCATATTATGAAAGGCATCCTGATTTGGAGCATTTGATCATCTGATTGATTTGATTATCTGTATCTTATGATGGCATGTAACCGGCGCATCTGGTTGTGTACCTGTTGCACCTTGTTTTGAAAGCTGATCTGCTCTCTAGTTTCCTGGTATTCCATTGTGAGCTGGGATCCACTGCAAGGCAGTCCTGTGGTGTTTGTAGAGTTCAGTCAATAAAGTTTGCAGATGTAGCAACTTTCTGGATAGCTGTGCCTGGAGCATTGATCCTGCATCTGTCAAAACTCTACAGGCTGTGAGCTAAGATTACTGTTCAGCAGTTTTTCTATTGCCAAATTTAATGCTTGCATTTCTGCATCGTAATTGTTATAATATTTCCCTGTTGCTATCTTTTCCATATCCTAGTGTTATTTTTTGGGTTCTCTATGTAGACCTTGCTCCCCCATTCTTTTCTATATATGATCGAGTCACCGCACAGAGACATTATAAACACCCTATATAACACTTGTTACTACAAGTTGATAAACTATTCAGAACTTGATTCTCAAATAAAAAATAAAAAAGAAAAACTGTCTGTCTATTGTAATGCTTGAGATGTAATTGTCTATCGCTATTTTCATAACAGGATTTTAAGCTGCTTTCATTTTCATATTAGCATTATTAACTGTTTTTCTTAATAGTAGGGCTTCTAAATGCATCTTTTTTCATGCTAAAATTTTAAAATGCATTTCTCTTCATGCTAGTATTTAAATTGTCTCTCTGGTCATTTAGGATTTCAAAAGGTAACTTTTGATGCTAGAAATATAAACTCTCTTAACTCTTACATTTTAATCTCTATCTATTAATGTTAGAAATTTAAAATGCCTATCTCTCATTCTCTTTCTTCAATCTATTCTTAATGTTTAATATATATACTGCATCTCTCTTTTTCGCTTTCTCTTAATGTTAGACTTTTAACTGCCACTCTCCTTCTCCAGTGACATGAATTATGTGCAATTGTCTATCTCCAACTCCTCTCCTTTTTCTACTACAATTTGAATTTCAACTGCATAGTATTTTCCTAGTTTTTTGTGTGTATACCTCTCTCTTTCTCTCTAACATTATATCTTCCAGAATCTCTTCAACCGTTGAATTGTTGATGAAAATGTTAATATAATCGTATATGCTTAGAAATTACAAGCTGTCTTGCTTTTTTTTTATATATATAAGGGAGGCAACTTCTGTAAGATTAAAAGTTAAGAATTTTATAAGTCGATAAATTGTAATTGTAATTTGTCAAAAGTTTTATTCATATGCATATTGTTTCCCAGAAAATAATATTCTCATAAAATGTGCAAGGTCTTTAAAAAATTTCTATAGGAAATGACAAATCCTAAAGTATAAATTAAAAGAAATATATCTTTCTTAATTGTGTTGCAAATATTAATTATTTATAATTTCTCTAAAAAATTAAAAGTTATCTTCCTTTGCTCACAGAAAAGTCAACTTGAGTCTTAAATAAGAAAACGAGGCTGTATAAAGTCCGGTGTAGTGAACATATTTTTAAAATTGCGTGAAATTGTAAATAAAATTGGTGTTATTCATCTAGATACTACTGCTATTGGCTGGCTTGTATTAGGTAAAGAAGCTGTTCACGCGATGAAGCTGTGTTTACAGCATGTGTTCAAAATATCCAGCACAGGCCTCAACACATTCTGAGACGTTCTCTTACTATTTTCGAAAACCTTCCTGATCTATATATCTATCTTTCGTTCGCCTGAAGTATTGTCTATAACTGCAATGTCGTTTCCTGTATAAATGTTACCGTCTTTTGTTATTCTTGCAGTGGTCCATATAATTTTGTCTGTAGTGTTGTATCTATGGGATATGTGGGATTTCCTCAGTCTACTATATTGAGTAGCGGCACGGGCGTAATACCGACCACATTACCCCAAAATCATGTATTGAAGGTCTGTACAATTTATGGTCATTAATACCATATTCCCTATACGCCACTTGGCGTGACGGGGGCACTTCACCTTTTTTTTTTACTATATTCAGCGTAATCTTGAAATACGTGTTCTGCTGTCTGGGGCGCCTGTCCACATGTACATGTAGTTGAGGTGCCGATCTTGAATTTGTACAGACGTGACTGTGAAGTCAATTGTGTCTTGTTCTAATGCGTATAATGATAACTTGTTCCCATCTATTCATATTATGAAAGGCATCCTGATTTGGAGCATTTGATCATCTGATTGATTTGATTATCTGTATCTTATGATGGCATGTAACCGGCGCATCTGGTTGTGTACTGTTGCACCTTGTTTTGAAAGCTGATCTGCTCTCTAGTTTCCTGGTATTCCATTGTGAGCTGGGATCCACTGCAAGGCAGTCCTGTGGTGTTTGTAGAGTTCAGTCAATAAAGTTTGCAGATGTAGCAACTTTCTGGATAGCTGTGCCTGGAGCATGATCCATCATCTGTCAAAAACTCTACAGGCTGTGAGCTAAGATTACTGTTCAGCAGTTTTTCTATTGCCAAATTTAATGCTTGCATTTCTGCATCGTAATTGTTATAATATTTCCCTGTTGCTATCTTTTCCATATCCCTAGTGTTATTTTTTGGGTTCTCTATGTAGACCCTTGCTCCCCCATTCTTTTCTATATATTGATCGAGTCACCGCACAGAGACATTATAAACACCCTATATAACACTTGTTACTACAAGTTTGATAAACTATTCAGAACTTGATTCTCAAATAAAAAATAAAAAGAACAACTGTCTGTCTATTGTAATGCTTGAGATGTAATTGTCTATCGCTATTTTCATAACAGGATTTTAAGCTGCTTTCATTTTCATATTAGCATTATTAACTGTTTTTTTTCTTAATAGTAGGGCTTCTAAATGCATCTTTTTTCATGCTAAAATTTTAAAATGCATTTCTCTTCATGCTAGTATTTTAAATTGTCTCTCTGGTCATTCTAGGATTTTCAAAAGGTTAACTTTTGATGCTAGAAATATAAACTCTCTTAACTCTTACATTTTAATCTCTATCTATTAATGTTAGAAATTTAAAATGCCTATCTCTCATTCTCTTTCTTCAATCTATATCTTAATGTTTAATATATATAACTGCATCTCTCTTTTTCGCTTTCTCTTAATGTTAGACTTTTCAACTGCCACTCTCCTTCTCCAGTGACATGAATTATGTGCAATTGTCTATCTCCAACTCCTCTCCTTTTTCTACTACAATTTTGAAATTTCAACTGCATAGTATTTTCCTAGTTTTTTGTGTGTATACCTCTCTCTTTCTCTCTAACATTATATCTTCCAGAATCTCTTCAACCGTTGAATTGTTGATGAAAATGTTAATATAATCGTATATGCTTTAGAAATTACAAGCTGTCTTGCTTTTTTTTATATATATTAAGGAGGCAACTTCTGTAAGATTAAAAGTTAAGAATTCTTTATAAGTCGATAAATTGTAATTGTAATTTGTCAAAAGTTTTATTCATATGCATATTGTTTCCCAGAAAATAATATTCTCATAAAATGTGCAAGGTCTTAAAAAATTCTATAGGAAATGACAAATCCTAAAGTATAAAATTAAAAGAAATATATCTTTTCTTAATTTGTGTTGCAAATATTAATTATTTATAATTTCTCTAAAAAATTAAAAGTTATCTTCCTTTGCTCACAGAAAAGTCAACTTGAGTCTTAAATAAGAAAACGAGGCTGTATAAAGTCCGGTGTAGTGAACATATTTTAAAATTGCGTGAAATTGTAAATAAAATTGGTGTTATTCATCTAGATACTACTGCTATTGGCTGGCTTGTATTAGGTAAAGAAGCTGTTCACGCGATGAAGCTGTGTTTACAGCATGTGTTCAAAATATCCAGCACAGGCCTCAACACATTCTGAGACTTGTCTCTTACTATTTTCGAAAACCTTCCTGATCTATATATCTATCTTTCGTTCGCCTGAAGTATTGTCTATAACTGCAATGTCGTTTCCTGTATAAATGTTACCGTCTTTTGTTATTCTTGCAGTGGTCCATATAATTTTGTCTGTAGTGTTGTATCTATGGGATATGTGGGATTTCCCTCAGTCTACTATATTGAGTAGCGGCACGGGCGTAATACCGACCACATTACCCCAAAATCATGTATTGAAGGTCTGTACAATTTATGGTCATTAATACCATATTCCCTATACGCCACTTGGCGTGACGGGGCACTTCACCTTTTTTTTTTTACTATATTCAGCGTAATCTTGAAATACGTGTTCTGCTGTCTGGGGCGCCTGTCCACATGTACATGTAGTTGAGGTGCCGATCTTGAATTTTGCAGACGTGACTGTGAAGTCAATTGTGTCTTGTTCTAATGCGTATAATGATAACTTGTTCCCATCTATTCATATTATGAAAGGCATCCTGATTTGGAGCATTTGATCATCTGATTGATTTGATTATCTGTATCTTATGATGGCATGTAACCGGCGCATCTGGTTGTGTACCTGTTGCACCTTGTTTTGAAAGCTGATCTGCTCTCTAGTTTCCTGGTATTCCATTGTGAGCTGGATCCACTGCAAGGCAGTCCTGTGGTGTTTGTAGAGTTCAGTCAATAAAGTTTGCAGATGTAGCAACTTTCTGGATAGCTGTGCCTGGAGCATTGATCCTGCATCTGTCAAAAACTCTACAGGCTGTGAGCTAAGATTACTGTTCAGCAGTTTTTCTATTGCCAAATTTAATGCTTGCATTTCTGCATCGTAATTGTTATAATATTTCCCTGTTGCTATCTTTTCCATATCCCTAGTGTTATTTTTTGGGTTCTCTATGTAGACCCTTGCTCCCCATTCTTTTCTATATATTGATCGAGTCACCGCACAGAGACATTATAAACACCCTATATAACACTTGTTACTACAAGTTTGATAAACTATTCAGAACTTGATTCTCAAATAAAAAATAAAAAAGAACAACTGTCTGTCTATTGTAATGCTTGAGATGTAATTGTCTATCGCTATTTTCATAACAGGATTTTAAGCTGCTTTCATTTTCATATTAGCATTATTAACTGTTTTTTCTTAATAGTAGGGCTTCTAAATGCATCTTTTTTCATGCTAAAATTTTTAAATGCATTTCTCTTCATGCTAGTATTTTAAATTGTCTCTCTGGTCATTCTAGGATTTTCAAAAGGTTAACTTTTGATGCTAGAAATATAAACTCTCTTAACTCTTACATTTTAATCTCTATCTATTAATGTTAGAAATTTAAAATGCCTATCTCTCATTCTCTTTCTTCAATCTATATCTTAATGTTTAATATATATAACTGCATCTCTCTTTTTCGCTTTCTCTTAATGTTAGACTTTTCAACTGCCACTCTCCTTCTCCAGTGACATGAATTATGTGCAATTGTCTATCTCCAACTCCTCTCCTTTTTCTACTACAATTTTGAAATTTCAACTGCATAGTATTTTCCTAGTTTTTGTGTGTATACCTCTCTCTTTCTCTCTAACATTATATCTTCCAGAATCTCTTCAACCGTTGAATTGTTGATGAAAATGTTAATATAATCGTATATGCTTTAGAAATTACAAGCTGTCTTGCTTTTTTTTATATATATAAGGGAGGCAACTTCTGTAAGATTAAAAGTTAAGAATTCTTTATAAGTCGATAAATTGTAATTGTAATTTGTCAAAAGTTTTATTCATATGCATATTGTTTCCCAGAAAATAATATTCTCATAAAATGTGCAAGGTCTTAAAAAATTTCTATAGGAAATGACAAATCCTAAAGTATAAAATTAAAAGAAATATATCTTTTCTTAATTTGTGTTGCAAATATTAATTATTTATAATTTCTCTAAAAAATTAAAAGTTATCTTCCTTTGCTCACAGAAAAGTCAACTTGAGTCTTAAATAAGAAAACGAGGCTGTATAAAGTCCGGTGTAGTGAACATATTTTTAAAATTGCGTGAAATTGTAAATAAAATTGGTGTTATTCATCTAGATACTACTGCTATTGGCTGGCTTGTATTAGGTAAAGAAGCTGTTCACGCGATGAAGCTGTGTTTACAGCATGTGTTCAAAATATCCAGCACAGGCCTCAACACATTCTGAGACTTGTCTCTTACTATTTTCGAAAACCTTCCTGATCTATATATCTATCTTTCGTTCGCCTGAAGTATTGTCTATAACTGCAATGTCGTTTCCTGTATAAATGTTACCGTCTTTTGTTATTCTTGCAGTGGTCCATATAATTTTGTCTGTAGTGTTGTATCTATGGGATATGTGGGATTTCCCTCAGTCTACTATATTGAGTAGCGGCACGGGCGTAATACCGACCACATTACCCCAAAATCATGTATTGAAGGTCTGTACAATTTATGGTCATTAATACCATATTCCCTATACGCCACTTGGCGTGACGGGGGCACTTCACCTTTTTTTTACTTTATTAATTCAGCGTAATCTTGAAATACGTGTTCTGCTGTCTGGGGCGCCTGTCCACATGTACATGTAGTTGAGGTGCCGATCTTGAATTTTGTACAGACGTGACTGTGAAGTCAATTGTGTCTTGTTCTAATGCGTATAATGATAACTTGTTCCCATCTATTCATATTATGAAAGGCATCCTGATTTGGAGCATTTGATCATCTGATTGATTTGATTATCTGTATCTTATGATGGCATGTAACCGGCGCATCTGGTTGTGTACCTGTTGCACCTTGTTTTGAAAGCTGATCTGCTCTCTAGTTTCCTGGTATTCCATTGTGAGCTGGGATCCACTGCAAGGCAGTCCTGTGGTGTTTGTAGAGTTCAGTCAATAAAGTTTGCAGATGTAGCAACTTTCTGGATAGCTGTGCCTGGAGCATTGATCCTGCATCTGTCAAAAACTCTACAGGCTGTGAGCTAAGATTACTGTTCAGCAGTTTTTCTATTGCCAAATTTAATGCTTGCATTTCTGCATCGTAATTGTTATAATATTTCCCTGTTGCTATCTTTCCATATCCCTAGTGTTATTTTTGGGTTCTCTATGTAGACCCTTGCTCCCCCATTCTTTTCTATATATTGATCGAGTCACCGCACAGAGACATTATAAACACCCTATATAACACTTGTTACTACAAGTTTGATAAACTATTCAGAACTTGATTCTCAAATAAAAAATAAAAAAGAACAACTGTCTGTCTATTGTAATGCTTGAGATGTAATTGTCTATCGCTATTTTCATAACAGGATTTTAAGCTGCTTTCATTTTCATATTAGCATTTAACTGTTTTTTTCTTAATAGTAGGGCTTCTAAATGCATCTTTTTTCATGCTAAAATTTAAAATGCATTTCTCTTCATGCTAGTATTTTAAATTGTCTCTCTGGTCATTCTAGGATTTTCAAAAGGTTAACTTTTGATGCTAGAAATATAAACTCTCTTAACTCTTACATTTTAATCTCTATCTATTAATGTTAGAAATTTAAAATGCCTATCTCTCATTCTCTTTCTTCAATCTATATCTTAATGTTTAATATATATAACTGCATCTCTCTTTTTCGCTTTCTCTTAATGTTAGACTTTTCAACTGCCACTCTCCTTCTCCAGTGACATGAATTATGTGCAATTGTCTATCTCCAACTCCTCTCCTTTTTCTACTACAATTTTGAAATTTCAACTGCATAGTATTTCCTAGTTTTTTGTGTGTATACCTCTCTCTTTCTCTCTAACATTATATCTTCCAGAATCTCTTCAACCGTTGAATTGTTGATGAAAATGTTAATATAATCGTATATGCTTTAGAAAATACAAGCTGTCTTGCTTTTTTTTTTTTATATATAAGGGAGGCAACTTCTGTAAGATTAAAAGTTAAGAATTCTTTATAAGTTGATAAATTGTAATTGTAATTTGTCAAAAGTTTTATTCATATGCATATTGTTTCCCAGAAAATAATATTCTCATAAAATGTGCAAGGTCTTAAAAAAATTTCTATAGGAAATGACAAATCCTAAAGTATAAAATTAAAAGAAATATATCTTTCCTTAATTTGTGTTGCAAATATTAATTATTTATAATTTCTCTAAAAAATTAAAAGTTATCTTCCTTTGCTCACAGAAAAGTCAACTTGAGTCTTAAATAAGAAAACGAGGCTGTATAAAGTCCGGTGTAGTGAACATATTTTTAAAATTGCGTGAAATTGTAAATAAAATTGGTGTTATTCATCTAGATACTACTGCTATTGGCTGGCTTGTATTAGGTAAAGAAGCTGTTCACGCGATGAAGCTGTGTTTACAGCATGTGTTCAAAATATCCAGCACAGGCCTCAATACATTCTGAGACTTGTCTCTTACTATTTTCGAGAACCTTCTGGATCTATATATCTATCTTTCGTTCGACTGAAGTGTTGTCTATATCTGCAATGTCGTTTACTGTATAAATGTTACCGTCTTTTTTTTTTATTCTTTCAGTGGTCCATATAGTTTTCTCTTTAGTGTTGTATCTATGGGATATGTGGGATTTTCCATAGTCTACTATATTTAGTAGCGACACGGGCGTAATACGGCCACATTACCCCAAAAATCATGTGTTGAAGGTCTGTAAAATTTATGGTCACTAATACCATATTCCCTATACGCCACTTGGCTTGACGGGGACACTTCACCTTTTTTTAAAAAACTATATTCAGTGCAATCTTGAAATATGTGTTCTGCTGTCTGGGGCGCCTGTCCACATGTACATGTGTTGAGGTACCGATCTTGAATTTTGTAGACACGTGACTGTGGAGTCAATTGTGTCTTGTTCTAATGCGTATAATGATAACTTGTTCCATCTATTCATATTATGAAAAGCATCCTGATTTGGAGCATTTGATCTTCTGATTGATTTGATTATCTGTATCTTATGATGGTATGTAACCGGCGCATCTGGTTGTGTGCCTGTTGCACCTTCTTTTGAAAGCTGATCTGCTCTCTAGTTTCCTGGTATTCCATTGTGAGCTGGGATCCACTGCAAGGCAGTCCTGTGGTGTTTTTAGAGTTCAGTCAATAAAGTTTGCAGATGTAGCAACTTTCTGGATAGCTATGCCTGGAGCATTGATCCTGCATCTGTCAAAAACTCTACAGGCTGTGAGCTAAGATTACTGTTCAGCATTTCTATTGCAACTTTATTGCTTGCATTTCTGCATAGAAATTGTGATAATATTTCCCTTTTGCTATCTTTTCCATATCCCTAGTGTTATTTTTTGGGTTCTCTATGTAGACCCCTGCTCCCCCTTTCTTTTCTATATGTTGATCGAGTCACCGCACAGAGACATTATAAACACCCTATATAACACTTGTTACTACAAGTTTGATAAACTATTCAGAACTTGATTCTCAATAAAAAATAAAAAAAGAACAACTGTCTGTCTATTGTAATGCTTGAGATGTAATTGTCTATCGCTATTTTCATAACAGGATTTTAAGCTGCTTTCATTTTCATATTAGCATTATTAACTGTTTTTTCTTATTTAGTAGGACTTCTAAATGCATCTTTTTCAGACTAAAATTTTAAAATGCATTTCTCTTCATGCTAGTATTTTAAATTGTCTCTCTGGTCATTCTAGGATTTTCAAAAGGTTAACTTTTGATGCTAGAAATATAAACTCTCTCAACTCTCTTAACTCCTAATTGTAATGTCTATCTATTAATGCTAGAAATTTAAAATGCCTATCTCTCATTTCTTTCTTGAAGACAAAAATCGTTACCCTGAGCCAACAATATCACGGTCATTATCCAGAAGGTATTTGTAGACAAACACAGACATATCAAGCGTTGTTAACATTCTACTGCCCATACCGGTACAGACTCCCTTCACAGAGCACTCTGGATTGCCAATACAAATTAGAAGTGAAAGGAATACTCGACAAGCAGCAATAGAATAGTAAACAGTGTAAAACAACCACTTTCAGTTTCTTGGATGAAGAATACACAAAACTACCTATGGATTCGTGTGTACGCCGATGGGTCAGCACATAATGCAGTAAAGAATGTGGGAGCAGTTGCATACATCAAGCACCCAAATAACACTAGCGATATAAATACAAAAGCAACAGGGAAATATTGTAACAATTACGATGCAGAAATTCAAGCAATAAAGTTGGCAATAAAAAAACTGCTGAACACCAATCTTATCCTACAACCTGTAGTGTTTTTTTTTTTGACATATGAGATCAGTGTAGATCAGTACTCCAGGCACTGCAATCCAGAAAGTTGCTACATCTGCAAACTTTATTGACTGAACTCTACAAACACCACAGGATTGCCCTGCAATGGATCCCATCTCACAATGGAATACCAGGAAACTAGAGAGCAGATCAGCTTTCAAAAGAAGGTGCAACAGGCACACAGCCAGATGCGCCGGTTACATACCATCATAAGATACAGATAATCAAATCAATCAGAAGATCAAATGCTACAAATCAGGATGCCTTTCATTATATGTATAGATGGGAAAAAGTTAACATTATACGCATTAGAACAGGACACAATTTACTCCACAGTCACGTGTCTACAAAATTCAAGATCGGTACCTCAACTACATGTACATGTAGACAGGCGCCCCAAACAGCGGAACGCATATTTCAAGAATGCACTGAATATAGTAGACTGAGGAAAGTCCACTTATACCATTAATACAACACAGCAGACAAGACTATATGCACCACTGCAAGAATGACAAAAGACGGTAACATTTATACAGGAAACGGCATTGCAGTTATAGACAACACTTCAGGCGAACGAAAGATAGATATATAGATCCAGAAGGTTTTTGAAAATAGTAAGAGACAAGTCTCAGAATATCTTGAGGCCTGTGCTGGATATTTTGAACACATGCTGTGAACACAACTCCATCGCGTGAACAGCTTCTTTACCTAATACAAGGCAGCAACAGCAGTAGTATCTAGATGAATAACACAAATTTTATATACAATTTCACGTAATTTCAAAAATATGTTCACTGCACCGGACTTTATACAGCCTCGTTTTTTTTTTATTTAGACTCAAATTGGCTTTTCTGCGAGCAAAGGAAGATAACTTTCAAATTTTTTAGAGAAATTATGAAAATAATTAATATTTGCAACACAAATTAAAGAAAGGAACATTTCTATTAATTTGATAGTTTAAATTTGCACTTTTTTATGAAATGTTTTAAAGATCTTGCACATGTTTATGAGAAATTTATTTACTGGGAAACAATATGCATATTAAAAAAATTTTAACAATTTATAATTGTAATATATCGACATATAAAGATACATTAACTATTACTTTAACAGGAGGGCTTCCCTTATAATAAAGCAAGATTAATTTTCAATACTAAAGCATTTCAGTTTAGATGAACATTTGATCAAACAATTCAATGGATTCTTTTAGAAACACTTTTTTGCATTAAGTTTGAGATGTTAGAACGAAACCATGCCTGTAGATATTATGCAACATTTAAAATAGATATCTTCAAAGAATAGACTTATACCATTAATACAACACTACAGACAAGACTATATGCATCACTGCAAGAATAACAAAAGACGGTAATATTTATACGGGAAACGACATTGCAGTTATAGACAATACTTCAGACGAACGAATGATAGATATATAGATCCAGAAGGTTTCGAAAATAGTAAGAGACAAGTCTCAGAATATCTTGAAGCCTGTGTTGGACATTTTGAACACATGCTGTAAACACAGCTTCATCGCGTGAACAGCTTATACAAGCCAGTCAAGAACTGTAGTATGTATATTAATAACACAAATTTATGTTACTTAAGGAAGATAACTTTTAATTTTTTAAAAAAAGAAATAAAATAATTGATATTTGCAACTACAAATTAGTAAAGATACATTTCTTTTAGTTTTTTACAATAATAATTGTCGTTTCTTATAGATTTTATTAGGAAAATGCAGAGTTTATGTGGAAACTATTTTTTTGAAAAGTGATGTGCTATTGTATAGTACTTTAGAGAATTTACAACGCATCCATATAAAAATTTGTTTACCACAGTCTAACAGGAGTTGCTTCCCTTTTTATAAAGCAAGATAACTTGTAATTTCTAAAGGATGTAAGTTTATATTAACATTTTCATCAACAATTCAACGGTAGAACACTTTTTTTTGTATTAAGTTTGATATGTTGGAACGAACCATGCCTGTAAATATTATGCAACATTTAAATATATATTCTTCAAAGAATTATTACATTTCTTAGCTGATAAATAACTGTTGAAAGTTTATAAACATTTTTATAGATCACATGTCCAAAGAAGTTAATTTACAAAAATTAGCTGATGCCGTCTCATCACTTCACTGTAGAGTCTAGAAGAGATAATTGTTGGTGGCCAGCAACCCCACTTCAGCGACCCCGAATACCAGTACGACCTGGAATTTCAATGATACCTTCATGCCCTTCTCAGGGCAAACACCGACTAAAATGTTACCTTCATGCCTTCTCAGGGCAAATACAGACTAAAATGTTTCTAAAATGGTTTCCTTTTATAAATTAAATACAAATTTTTGGAATAAAATCCTTTACTAAAGTTCTTACTACTACTATTACTACTACTATTACACTCGCTACTTCTACCACCTTTCCTACTAAAAAAAAGAGATAATGTTAGAGAGAGAGAGAGAGGAGAGAGAGAGAGAGAGAGAGAGAGAGAAGTCTAAAAAAAAACTAGGAAAATAATATGCAGTTGAAATTTTCAAAATTGTAGTAGAAAAAAGAAGAGGAGTTGGCGATAAATAATTGCACATAATTCATGTCATTTGAGAGAGAGAGAGAGAGAGAGAGAGAGAGAGAGAAAAAGAGAGAGAGAGAGAGAGAATTTAAGGAAAATGCATTTCCTTTATCTGATTATAATTTATGGACGTTTCCCATACAGGAAATGTTAATGCAAACCATTTCTGAAACTTTATATTTACAAATTAATATGCAAAATTAAGACGGTTGATAGAAGTTACGTTACAGAATTACCCTCCTTGCAAGTTAAGGTAGATAACTTGAAGTGCTTGAACGAGGTTTTTTAAATAATTTAATATTCTACCACAAATTTAAGGAAAATGCAATTCTTTTATTTGATTCTATTTACTATAATTGTGCAATAATATATAACCCTTTAAAATTGCTTAGCATTATAGAATTTTATATTTTAAAAATAATATGCAAAATTTAGACCCTTGATAGAAATTACGTTGTGAAATATTACATAATGATAGTTTATGGTTTGCTACGATTTTTGTGTAAAAAAAAAAAAAGCAGATAATTTAAATTTGCTCAAGCTTATATTAATATTTTCTTATCAACAATTCATCGGTAGAACATGTTTATGCATTTAAATTGGTTGTTTTAGAACGAGGGGAGCCTTTAAATATTATGCAACATTTGTACATGTTTCTTCAAAGATTATAATTTGTCTTCTTTCTTGAGGGATTCCAAAAAATGCATGTCGAGTAATATTCCCAAATTGCTTCCGCAGTAGCAGTAAAAAAAAAGTAAAGTACCCCCGTCACGCCAAGTGGCGTATAGGGAAATAATATGGTGTTAGTGACCCTATATTTTACAGACCTTCGGCACATGATTTTTGGGGTAATGTGGTCAGTATTACGCCCGTGCTGCTTTACTTTCCCAGAAAAAAATCCGGTACCCATTTAAGGCTGGGTGAACCCGGAAGCCGTCGGTTGGGATCGAACCCTACCACTTGTCCGTGGTAGTCCAGTTCACTAACCACTGAGCTATCGCGGCTCCCTTCGCAGTAGCAGTGGATGCATAATATTATGTGTATGTTCTCTTGATGATAGTTGGTGAGAGAATGACGTTTGCCCGTATTTTGATGATGCTCAGATGCTCGTTGGTCACTTTAACTGTACTTTAGTTCTACGTCTGGTCTGGTTCATAAACGAAGTCTGCATACGATATAACTTTCTCTACTGGAGAGTCGAAAAGAAAATTCAAATAAATAAAAAGAGAAATGGTCACGGTTGTGTGATCACCTATAATAAAAAAAAAATGATATTAATCTTCGTAATTTGTTCTATGCATTTCTGTGAGTATGCGAGTCGTGGACAATAGGACAACAGACAAGAAAATCACTGGAGTCTGTAAAAATGTAGTTTTACAGAAGAATGTTGAGAATACCATGGACAGCTAAGAAGAGTAATGAAAAGGTTCTGAGAGAGGTCAAAGCAAAAAGAGAGCTAATTTCTAATATTAGGAAGAAACAATCATAATTTTTGGCCATGTAATGAGAAGAGAATAACTGGATTATATTGTAACAACTGGAAAAATTGAGGGACAAAGAGATAAAGGGAAGCAAAGAGAAAAAAAACAGACAGCTTAAGAGGTCTTGGCTGAAGGTCAACAATAGAAAAGATAAATAGCTGCCGAGATCGAAAGTTGTGGAGAGACATGATCACCTACGCCAGTAGGCCCGGTACTTGATGATGATGATGATTTCAGTGAGACAAGGATGCCCGCTAACCCCGTTACTTTGTATACTCGAATTAGAACCACTCTTAGAAAAAATTAGTAAAGACGCAGCCACAGCAGGGGCACTTTCATTCAAGTCAGAGGAGAACAAAAGCTGCCCATGTATGTGGAGGACACCATTTTCTTCCCGCCAAGTGAAACATCCACTCAGAACATATCAGAGACATTCAAAGATTTCATTCAGGGCTGTGGAGCCAAACTGAACGTCAAAATAAAAACATAATTGTGATCGGCAAATGGACAAAACAAGGCAGGCTTCCCCTTCGGTCTAACATCAAAACATAACATCAACACATAACATCAACACATAACATTAACATATAACATCAAACTCTTCAGTCGCTCTCAAAGAGAGTACATAAAACTACATGGATGAACATCGTATCCCAGATAATAGACATGCTACACAGATACAAGTTCAAGAAGACAACTATATCTGGAAGTAGCAACGTTTTGAGTTATTTGCGGGTCATCATCATTGCACTCCAAACATGTCCATATATGCTCAGATTCCCTCCTCAGCAAGTCCCGCAGTGTCCAACGACTGACGATTCCAGTTCTGTGTTGGTTAATATGTCTTTTGATACGCCCACTAACTTTCTCGTTTCTGGCTGTGCCCATTTTTAACTCCCATCTTTTTAATCCCAAGGAGTGATATGTACTCAAGGTTGTCGAAGTCAAGTGCCCTTCCCACATCTCAGATGACATTGATGCTGTCCGCCCGACCCATTGATTGACCGTCTTCAATGACAGCGCTTCTAGCCAACCTGACCACTTTTTCATTATCCCCTTACTCCCGCATGTTCATGGACGTTGACAATTGTGACCTGATGTATTTCGTAATTTCACAAACATTTTCACTGCACAGCGACTTTTTATAGTCTTGATTCCATATTTAGGCAGAATTTGCCTCCCTGTAAATAATGGTAAATAACTGAAAGGACTTGAAATAGATTTTAAAAAAAAAATTTTATCACAAGTTATTAAAAAAATACATTTTCTTTATTTGTTTATAATTTCTGGAAATGTCCCATATAAGAAGCATTTCAAAAATCAAACCAATTATGAAAATGTATATTTGCTAATTAATATGCAAAATTTTAACGGTTTATAGAAATTACGTTACAGAATTTCCCTACCTTACATTCGAGGTAGATAACTTGAAGAGCTTGAAAGACATTTTTAAAATCATTTAATATTACCACAGATTAAAGTAAAATGCATTTCCTTTATTTGATTTTAATTTCTGGAAATTCCCCATATAAGAAACATTTTTAAAATGCAAATCTTTTAAGAACTTTATATTTGCAAATTAATATGCAAAAATACACGGTTTATAAAATTACTTTACAGAATTTCCCTCCCTTACCTTCAAGGTAGATAACTTGAAGTGCTTGAAAGAGATTGTTTAAATAATTAATATTCTACCACAAAATTTAAGGAAAATGCAATTCTTTTATTTGCGGCTATTACTTATAATTGTGCAATGTAAAAAAACTTAAATAATGCTATCGTTAATAGAATTTTATATTTTTTTTTAAATATGCAAAAATTTAAACTCTTGATAGACATTACGTTCTGAAATATTACATAGTGTTAGTTGATAGCTTGCTATGATTTCTGTGTAAAGAAATAAAAAGCAGATAATTTAAATGTACTCTAGCTTATATTAATATTTTCTTATCAACAATTCATCGGTACAACATGTTTATACATTTAAATTGGTTGTTTTAGAACGAGGGGAACCTTTAAATATTATGCAACATTTGTACATGTTTCTTCAAAGATTATAATTTGTCTTGTTTCTTGAGGGATTCCAAAATAATGCATGTCGAGTAATATTCCCAAATGGCTTCCACAGTAGCAGTGGATGCATAATATTATGTGTATGTTGTCTTGATGATAGTTGGTGAGAGAATGACATTTATCCGTATTTTGATGTTGCTCAGTAACTCGTTGGTCACATTAGCTGTACTTTAGTTCAAGGTCTGGTTCGGTTCATAAACGAAGTCTGCATAAGATATTAACTTTCTCAACTGCAGAGTTGACAAGAAAATTCAAATAAATAAAAAGAGAAATGGTCACGGTTGTGTGGTCACCTATAAGAAAAAAATGATATTAATCTCCATAATTTGTTCTATGTATTTCAGTGAGACAAGGATGCCCGCTAACCCCGTTACTCTGTATACTCGAATTAGAACCACTCTTAGAAAAAAATTTGTAAAGACGCAGCCATAAGGGCACTTTCATACATGTCAGAGGAGAACAAAAGCTGCCCATCTATGCGGAGAGTAAAGACGCAGCCATAAGGGGCACTTTCATACATGTCAGAGGAGAACAAAAGCTGCCCATCTATGCGGAGGACACCATTTTCTTCCCGCCAAGTGAAACATTCACTCAGAACATATCAGAGACATTCAAAGATTTCATTCAGGGCTGTGGAGCCAAACTGAACGTCAAAATAAAAACATAATTGTGATCGGCAAATGGACAAACAAGGCAGGCTTCCCTTCGGTCTAACATCAAAACATAACATTAACATATAGCATCAAACTCTGTGGCACACACTTCAGTCGCTCTCAAAGAGAGTACATAAAACTACATGGATGAACATCGTATCCCAGATAATAGACATGCTACTTAGATACAAGTTCAAGAAGACCAGTATATGTGGAAGTAGCAACGTATTGAGTTATTTGCGGGTCATCATCATTGCACTCCAAACATGTCCATATATGCTCAGATTCCCTCATTAACAAAGCCCCGCAGTGTCCAACGACTGACGATTCCAGTTCTGTGTTGGTTAATATGTCATTTGATACGCCCACTAACTTTCTCGTTTCTGGCTGTTCCCATCTTAACTCCCATCTATTTCATCCCAAGGATTGATATGGACTCAAGGTTGTCGAAGTCAAGTGCCCTTCCCACATCTCGAATGACATTGATGCTGTCCGCCCGACCCATTGATTGACCGTCTTCAATGACAGCGCTTCTAGCCAACCTGACCACTTTTTCATTATCCCCTTACTCCCGCATGTTCAGGACGTAGACAATTGTGACTTATGCATTCCGTAATTTCACAAACATTTTCACTGCACAGCGACTTTTTATAGTCTTGTTTCCATATTCAGGCAGAATTTGCCTCCCTGTAAATAATGGTAGATAACTTAAATATCTTGAAAGAGATTTTTAAAATAATGTAATATTTTACCACAATTTAAAGAAAAATGCATTTCCTTTATTTGTTTATAATTTCTGGAAATTTTCCATTTAAGAAACATTTCAAAAAGTGCAAACTATTTATGAAACTTTTTATTGCTAAATTAATATGCAAAATATAGACGGTTGAAGAAATTACGTTACAGAATTTCCCTCCCTGCAATTCAAGGTAAATAACTTGAACTGTTTGAAAGGGATTTTTAAAAATAATTGAATATTGCCACACCTTTAAGGAAAATAAATTTCTTTTATTTGTTTATAATTCTTAGAATTTTTTTATATAGAAAACTTTAAAATCAAGCAACTCTTTATGAAAATTTATATTTGCAAATTAATATGCAAAATTTACATGGTTTATAGAAATTACGTTACAGAATTTCCCTCCCTTACATTCAAGTTAGATAATTTAAAATGCTTGAAAGAGATTTTTAAAATAATTTAATATTTAACACAAATTTAAGGAAAATGCAATTCTTTTATTGCATCTATTTAGTATTATTGTTCTATGAATATAACTTTAAACAAATGCTTAGCCTTAATAGAATTTTATAAATTTAAAATAATATGCAAATTGTAGACCCTTGATAGAAATTACCTTGTGAAATATTACATAATGTTAGTTGATATTATGCTACGAATTCTGTATTTTTAAAAAAAAGCAGATAATTTAAATTTGCTCAAGCTTATATTAATATTTTCTTATCAACAATTCAACGGTAGAACATGTTTAAGCATTTAAATTGGTTGTTTTAGGACGAGGGAGCCTTTAAATATTATGCAACATTTGTACATGTTTCTTCAAAGATTATAATGTTCTTCTCTCTTGAGGGATTCCAAAAAAAATGCATGTCGAGTAATATTCCCAAATGGCTTCCGCAGTAGCAGTGAATGCATAATATTATGTGTATGTTTATTAACAAGGTGGGATGGCGAGGTTGATTGTCATGTATGTGGAAGCATCACTGGAAGCAAATTCAACGATGACAAACAAGCCAAAACAGGAACATCGTATGATAGCGCTGCCAAAAATATCTCAAGCAATTAGCCACGAACTTCAAGGTGGATGTTCTACAGACAAGACTGACTTTACATTTCTTCTACCGAAGGCACAGATTGAGGGTCTCTGTGTGATCAAAAGATAATAGCAAACCGACGTCATGTTTTGATGTGACAATGTCAGGAGTGGACATCGCTATTGTTTATGATTCCGTCTCTGCCAACAATTCCGAATTGAACGTCAATGCTTGGTATTTAAATGATTTCACAGACTATCTGATTACACAAAGTGAAGTGGACAACATGAATCTTTATTTTCTTGTTGACGAAGGACAACCGACAATAATTAATGAGTCTAAATGGCATCATTACACAGACTAGACAATATGTTCAGCTTGTGTTTGTTGACATGGGTGGTCTCAGGGAGAATGTGATCTACGTTGTCGTTGTATTTCCAGCTTGTGTTTGTTGACATGAGTGGTCTCAGGGAGAATGTGATCCACGTTGTCGTTATTTTCCCAGCTTGTGTTTGTTGACATGGGTGGTCTCAGGGAGAATGTGATCCACGTCTTCGTTATATTACCCTATGGTGGAGGTTTATCATTAGAGGATAAATAGTAAAAGTAAAGAGACAACTGTAGATCAACAGTACCAGGTTACAGGCATTACGATTGTTGTTGTGGTCACTGATGTTAAGTAAGCAAGGTCCATTGTCTGCCTGAGTGCTAAACTGAGTGGTACAAACTGAGTGCTAAATGAGCAGGTCTCAACTTTCAGTCTCAAAGAATGATTGGAGATAGAGATGGGAAAGTAACATGAAACAAAAGACAGGTCTCAACTTTCAGTCTCAGAGAAAGATTGGAGATAGAGATGGGAAAGTAACATGAAACAATAGACAGGTCTCAACTTTCAGTCTCAAGGAAAGATTGGAGGTAGAGATGGGAAAGTAACATGAAACAATAGACAGGTCTCAACTTTCAGTCTCAGAGAAAGATTGGAGATAGAGATGGGAAAGTAACATGAAACAATAGACAGGTCTCAACTTTCAGTCTCAAGGAAAGATTGGAGGTAGAGATGGGAAAGTAACATGAAACAATAGGAAGGTCTCAATTTTCAGTCTCAAAGAAAGATTGGAGGTAGAGATGAGAAGTAACATGAAACAATGGGCAGGTCTCAACTTTCAGTCTCAAAGAAAGATTGGAGGTAGAGATGGGAAAGTAACATGAAACAATAGGCAGGTCTCAACTTTCAGTCTCAAAGAAAGATTGGAGGTAGAGATGAGAAAGTAACATGAAACAATGGGCAGGTCTCAACTTTCAGTCTCAAAGAAAGATTGGCGGTAGAGATGGGAAAGTAACATGAAACAATGGGCAGGTCTCAACTTTCAGTCTCAAAGAAAGATCAGAGATAGAGATGGGAAAGTAACATGAAACAATAGACAGGTCTCAACTTTCAGTCTCAAAGAAAGATTGGAGGTAGAGATGGGAAAGTAACATGAAACAATAGGAAGGTCTCAATTTTCAGTCTCAAAGAAAGATTGGAGGTAGAGATGAGAAAGTAACATGAAACAATGGGCAGGTCTCAACTTTCAGTCTCAAAGAAAGATTGGAGGTAGAGATGGGAAAGTAACATGAAACAATGGGCTGGTCTTAACTTTCAGTCTCAAAGAAAGATTGGAGGTAGAGATGAGAAAGTAACATGAAACAATGGGCAGGTCTCAACTTTCAGTCTCAAAGAAAGATTGGAGGTAGAGATGGGAAATTAACATGAAACAATAGGCAGGTCTCAACTTTCAGTCTCAAAGAAAGATCAGAGATAGAGATGGGAAAGTAACATGAAACAATAGGCAGGTCTCAACTTTCAGTCTCAAAGAAAGATTGGAGATAGAGATGGGAAAGTAACATGAAACAATAGGAAGGTCTCAACTTTCAGTCTCAAAGAAAGATCAGAGATAGAGATGGGAAAGTAACATGAAACAATAGGCAGGTCTCAACTTTCAGTCTCAAAGAAAGATCAGAGATAGAGATGGGAAAGTAACATGAAACAATAGACAGGTCTAAACTTTCAGTCTCAGAGAAAGATCAGAGATAGAGATGGGAAAGTAACATGAAACAATGGCAGGTCTCAACTTTCAGTCTCAGAAAGAGATGGGAAAGTAACATGAAACAATAGACAAGTCTCAACTTTCAGTCTCAGAAAGATCAGAGATAGAGATGGGAAAGTAACATGAAACAATAGACAGGTCTCAACTTTCAGTCTCAAGAAAGATCAGAGATAGAGATGGGAAAGTAACATGAAACAATAGACAGGTCTCAACTTTCAGTCTCAAAGAGAGATCAGAGATAGAGAGAAATGGACAATGTTGACGAGGTCTGTCAGTGGTGACCCAACGATCCCCAAGATAATGGAATGAAGAAGAAAATAAATAGTAGTAATAGAAGTAGGAAGAGGGGAAGAAGAAAAATAAATAGTAGTAATAGAAGTAGGAACAGGGGAAGAAGAAAAATAAATAGTAGTAATAGAAGTAGAAACAGGGGAAGAAGAAAATTAAATAGTAGTAATAGAAGTAGGAACAGGGGAAGAAGAAAAATAAATAGTAGTAATAGAAGTAGGAACAGGGGAAGAAGCAAAATAAATAGTAGTAATAGAAGTAGGAACAGGGGAAGTAGAAAAATAAATAGTAGTAATAGAAGTAGGAACAGAGGAAGAAGAGAAATAAATAGTAGTAATAGAAGTAGGAACAGGGGAAGAAGAAAAATAAATAGTAGTAATAGAAGTAGGAACAGAGGAAGAAGAGAAATAAATAGTAGTAATAGAAGTAGGAACAGGGGAGAAGAAAAATAAATAGTAGTAATAGAAGTAGGAACTGAGGAAGAAGAGAAATAAATAGTAGTAATAGAAGTAGGAACAGAGGAAGAAGAGAAATAAATAGTAGTAATAGAAGTAGGAACAGGGAAGAAGAAAAATAAATAGTAGTAATAGAAGTAGGAACAGAGGAAGAAGAGAAATAAATAGTAGTAATAGAAGTAGGAACAGGGGAAGAAGACGTAGAAGCTGAAACAGAAGAAGGAGATGAAGAAATAAACAAGAAGAACAAGAAGTAGAAACAGAAGAAGATGAGGATAAAGGAGAAGATGAAAAGGAGGGAAAAAGTGGACGAAGAAAACAGAGAAGAGGAGGAAGAAGAAGAATATGAAGAAAAGCAGAAGAAGAAGAAGTAAAAATAGCAGAGAAGCAGATGTAGAAAGATCAACAACAGAAGAAAGAGAAGAAGAAAATATAGAAGACTGAACATAAACAAGAATAAATTCAACAATTTAAAACTGAAACATTGTGTTTTCTTTTATTGTATGATTACTTCCCTTGATTTATGTATGAGAGTGAGTGTGTGTTGTTGTGTAAGTGTCTGTGTGTCAGCTCATGTGTGTATGTGTTTGTATAGAAAGGATTTGGCCAATTCCTAAGACAGCAGCCTCGAAACACTTTAGAGAGAAACAAAGCTGTGAGAGATCCCAGTAGCTTCTTCATCTCTTCCACCAAATTTTGAATGGCCTGCGATGGTTCCTAAAAATAAACAAACCCATTAATGAGAATGAAATTATTGCAGAAGGCAGATAATTAAAGTGACAATTAAAAAAAAAAAATGTGGTATGGTAACAGCTTTACATAGGTGAGTTCAAAACAAAAGTTGACGTTTCGGCCAAGTAGGCCTTCAGCTGGAACAACAAACAACAACACAAACGTATATATAAGGATATATAGACAAATCTAACTACATGGCGATAATATGCTAGATACTCAAGAAAGGAAATAGAAAAAGGTCACTTCCCTGTGGTCCAGAGCTTGGTTAGCCTCTGACTAAACTAAAATAGGTGGACGGGTTGACCAATTATATATCTCACTGACCAGGCAGTCAGGGAAGAAATAAAAAGGGAGGGTTCTAAAAATATGGGGAGGTGGGTACAAGATACCTATAAACTGTGTATATCTAACTGTGGGTGTGCACACCGAACAGATGTGCAAAAAAGCATGTGTGCATAACAATACATGCGTGCAAGCATAAGTGTGTATATATTACCACAAAGCACACAAAAGAAAACCAGAAGGTGTCAAAATGTGCTAATACATATGCAGACAAATATACTTACATAAACAGGTGCGGTAGCGTATGAGGGTAAGAAATGTGTGGTAGGTGTCCTATGTATATGAGAGCGATATGCTCATGCCTTGGGGGGGGGAGGGGGGGGGCCACTGAACCCGACTGGGTATAATGAGACAATTCTCAAAACCAAACCGACTGTGATTGCTGGAGTGACACGAGACAATGCCAGTGACTTACATGTCAGGTTTACCACTATGGCCTGGGGAGTTGAAATGGGCAGACACCGAGCTGCCAGTCTTTTGCTCAACATCACGGAGATGCTCACAAAATCTGTCACTCATGTGTCGTCCAGACTCGCCCACATATGTCATCTGGCAATGCTTACTTATTATGGCTTAGATAATATTCACTGACACACTAGTAAACCGCACACTTGGTGTGAAATCACCTGTTAGGGAACAGGACCAAATTGGTGCAAAGCACATGGTCAAAAGTTCTGCAAATTCGACGTTCACATCGAAAATTACCAAGGTGTTTGTGGTTTGAGTGAGGAAGGTGGCTCGTAACAAGAATGCCTCTCCCATGTTAATAATAAGTGGGGAAACCGTTGTAGAACCTTGTGGTGTTAACAAAATATGGAAATCAAAAATGATATGCATGAAAACCAAACTTAGAATATTCAACTCAAATGTATTAACAACACTTACCTATGTATGTGAAAGCTGGAAAATATTAAAAGAGAGAAAAGTAACAGCTTTTCAAGACAAATGTCTAAGAAAAATACTCCGTGTACAATGGAATGAATTCAAGACCAATATAGAAATAAGAGAAATGGCCATGCAACCAAAGATCTCATCTACAATGGAATGAATTGAAGACTAATATTTGAATTAGAGAAATGGCCAAGCAACCAAAGACCTCACCTACAATGGAATGAATTCAAGACTAATATTGAAATAACAGAAATGGCCATGCAACCAAAGATCTCATCTACAATGGAATGAATTCAAGACTAATATTGAAATAAGAGAAATGGCCAAGCAACCAAAGACCTCATCTACAATGGAATGAATTCAAGACTAATATAGAAATAAGAGAAATGGCCATGCAACCAAAGATCTCATCTACAATGGAATGAATTCAAGACTAATATTTGAATTAGAGAAATGGCCAAGCAACCAAAGATATCATTTACAATGGAATGAATTCAAGACTAATATTGAAATAAGAGAAATGGCCAATCAACCAAAGATCTCATCTACAATGGAATGAATTCAAGACTAATATTGAAATAAGAGAAATGGCCAAGCAACCAAAGACCTCATCTACAATGGAATGAATTCAAGACTAATATTGAAATAAGAGAAATGGCCATGCAACCAAAGACCTATCTACAATGGAATGAATTCAAGATAAATATTGAAATAAGAGAAATGGCCATGCAACCAAAGATCTCATCTACATTTAAGGAAAGAAGATGGACATAGGTTGTAGGATGAAGATGGTAGGATCAAGAATCAATTTGTTAAAGTCACACATTTATGGTAAACTTCATTCCTCTAAAGTCTAATTGACATTAATTTTATTTAATAACTTCGGATCACACTACCCAGAGACCAGGGAGGGTAAAGCCATGGATTACATTTTATTAATTAAAAAAAAATGTTCACAGCCAGTCTGAATCGAACCCGGGACATTCTTGTCTTGGACATTCATTTTCTCTCTTGTCTAGAGGCTGAGGTCTTACTTCTACACCACCCAGACCCCCCGTATACAATATGCTTGAATTAAAACCATAATATTTGACAGAATTTTTACATTTGTAACATCGGTTGTTCACAACGACAATTCACAAACAGCAGAAATAGACTCAGATACAACAAAGCTTGTCAAATCATCAGACAGCTATCATAACTATTGTCCAGCAAGGAAATAACTCTAGAGGTATAAAATGGGGTATCTACAGAACATTGTTGTGCTACCAATGCCAGACATGGACTCAAGAACAAATGACATGAAACAGCCTGAGAGATAAGATTAGAAATGCAGAACTAAAAAAAGCTAGGCATAATCCCTGCCATAGAATATATAAAGAAACAACAAATAAAATGGGGGAGGGGGTATCATAGGAAGAGGTATGTACTACAGCACTCAGAAAAAAAATGACAAATAATCAACAATAGAAAAAAACAAAGAACAATATATGGTCGAAGCAGGATCGAACCTGTACTCTATGGTACTGTGCCTTGCCACGAGAAGCCGAACGCTTAGGAACACTGCCACTCAGCTAACTAAAAAATTAGCTATTATGGACAATGTCTTACACGAAGGCGTTCTCATGACTATAGCATAGGGTTACGATCACAGCTCGGGAATACATTTTATTTCTGTACTTTCCTATTAAGGCAAGTATCTCCCAGTAGGGCTGAATACTTGTGTTGCAGACAAACATTTGTTGGCCGAAACTGCACGAATAAGTAGTATCCAGTGGTTTTTATACTGGAGACAAATAATAATAATTTAATATTATTATAGAGGGAAACTTCCGAGGCGATAATTAGGGGAATCATAGAAGGAAGAGGTATGTACTACAGCACTCAGAAAAAAATGACAACAGTGCTTTAGTCATACATGTAATAGACATTGTTCGCAATAGCTAATTTTTTAGTTTATCTGAGTGGCATTGTTCCTAAGTGTTTGGCTTCTCGTGGCAAGGCGCAGTGCCATAAAGTACAGGTTCGATCCTGCCTCGGACCATATATTGTTCTTTGTTTTTTCTGTTGTTTATTTGTCATTTTTTTTCTGAGTGCTGTAGTACATACCTCTTTCTCCTATGATTCCCTGAATTATCGTCTCGGAAGTTTCCCTCTATAATAATATTCATTTATGATTATTTGTCTCCAACAGATAAAATGGTTTGGCCACATGATAAGGCAGAAAGTTCAAAACACAACAAGCCTTCAATAAACATTGCGAGAACACCAAACTCAAAGGCTGACCACGAAAAAGATGGATTGACAGAACAATAGAAAGGAGTCGGTTGAAAATAACCACTGCATGGGTTAAACTGATAGGACAAAATCTATCCAAAAAACAACACATTTTTGAAAGCATATGGCTACTGGAGTGAAAAAATTTGGAAAAAGTGATATTCATACAAATATTTAGTCCCTGTAGACTTCAGAGATATAAAGTTGGCATGTAAAAAACACATTTGTTTTAATCTGATCTGTCTCTTCTAATAATTTGTTAGAAATAGACTGACCTTCTTCAATAAGAAGTTTAACTACATCTGGCCGTTGTATGGCTACAGCCTTTGACAGAGGTGACATATGATTCTAGTCCGTTGTGTTCACATTAGCTCAGTGGGAGAGAAGTAGCCACATTGTCTGTGAAAACAAGTCATGATATGGGTCAATGTCATGGAACCCTGAGAATCATATTTCTCAAAATCATATTCTTCTAGGGAGCCTCGGTAGCCTATTTGGAAAAACCACCCGACTGGGCTACCTACATTTGGACAGCCCATGTTCGATTCTCGCTGGAAACAGTGTGAATTGTACTTGTGGTTGGAAAAAAATATCCTCACGGCTGACCTTGTCACTGGCACAAATGGGTACCAGGGTAATACCTTGGGAAGGTGAGGATTGCCATCTCACATCGTGAGTTTCGATGCCAGAAGCGACACTATCCAGAAGTCTCAGAACACTTATGGATCGGCGGCCGAGCACATATGGGTTGAAAACTCGCGTAGTAAGATGCCAATTCAAGTCTTGTACATTACCTTTATCCTCTTCTTTCCTTCCTCATTTGTCTTTTAGCGTCAAGGGGAAATATATTTTGTATTCTTTAACTTCTCTGCTGGTCTCTCCTGCTGTTATGTTTCATTGTGTTTTTCATATTCCATCAATCCATTTTTTCTCATGGTCAGCCCTTGTGTCTAGTGTCCTCACAACGTTTATTAAAGACTTGATATGTTGTATTTTGATCTTTCTGTCTTATCACGTGGCCAAACCATTTCATCTGTTGTTTCTTTATGTATTCTATGGCGGGAATTATTTCTAGCTTTTTTCAAGTTTTTTGTTTCTGATCTTTTCTCTCAGGTTGTTACTTGTCATTTGTCTAACAGATTTAATATTTTTAGTGGTTATTTTTAAAATTGATCTTGCATCTAGGGTCCAGGACTGGCATTGGTAGTACAACGTTGGGATAAAGATTGTATTGCAGAGTGCCCGTTTTGCTTCTAGAGTTATTTCCATGTTGAACAATAGTGGTGATATGTGACTGATGATCTGACAAGTTTTGTTACATCTTGAGTCTATTCGTAATCAACAATTTGAACATTTTTAGATTTCTCACAAATATTCTCTTTGATCTACCTTGTCTTTCTATTCCAGATTTACCTATTCAGTCCCGAGAAGCATGTGGCTGTGCATCAAAATCCACTATTTCACTGGCTGAAAAGCCTGCGTGCTGTGTTTGAAACCTGCAGTAGATAGAAAGGTAGTTAACAGAAAAGAACTTTAGAAAAGTAACGATAGGTTAGTTTTATTCTAAGGGCAAACAATTATTCTGCTTGACATGTCCACAAAATATAACGACAAGAAATAAGTAAACTCATTTGTAGCCATTCTAACTGACATAAACAATAATAAAACTCTGCAATTTTCAACCATTATGAACACTTTATCTCCTCCCTTTTATAACTATGTGCACCAAAACCATGTTGACTTTGTAGTCAGGTGAATGAGATCAGACCACCGCTGTCTCCGCAAACAAAAATCCAGACCAGAAAGCATTACATGAACACGCACACTGCATCGTAAATGCCGTCAGTTCTAAACCTTATTTGGCTAGGTAACCATCTTGTTTTGCTGCACCAACTGGAAGTGTCACTAGTTTACAGCAAGTCATGATATGTGCATTTTGTCACATCCACCTTCAGAATTGGCAAATTTTGTTTTTATTGTTTAGCAATTTTGTCTTGCCAGTGACCATTTTAACCTACTCTTTTGAGCATTTAACTCCCAAGGGTTCTTTAACCGTTCACAGGGGGTGCAATTGTGTGACCTATTGTTTTGCTTGAGACTAAGGCAGGATAAAGTCATGACAAAACCATAGATCCATAGAGGAAAAAATTCAAACTGGTAATGGCAGATTTTAAACTCTGCAACCATCTTGTCTAGAGGATGACATCTTAGCTCACACAGCAAACTTACATTCCTTTTAAATACAGTTAGGAATTTGTAGTAAGCTACACATTATCAGTGATTTACAAAATATTCACAAACTCTGCTTAGACCACTTTAGCGCTATATGTGTGAAATGTTGCCTCTCTTCACATACCTCCATCTGCCCTCAAATTGTGCCCATACATTTAAAATTGCCCT
The DNA here is from genome assembly GCA_032433765.1 of Megaustenia siamemsis. Lineage (NCBI taxonomy): Eukaryota > Metazoa > Mollusca > Gastropoda > Stylommatophora > Ariophantidae > Megaustenia > Megaustenia siamemsis. The sequence continues at coordinate 58,107,394 of JAVIAB010000106.1, forward strand.
TAGATTGTCCCCATACATTTATCTGCCCTTGAATTGTGCCAATTCATATATGCACTCAAAAATTGTGCCATTACACCAATTTATTTTTTTTCAACCTGACCTCTGACCAACCCTGTTTTCTCCTCAGCATTTTGGGACAGTGATTTCTAGGTAACAGCATCTTGACAAACTGGCTAGTTCAAACTTGTGTTGGATTTTTTTTTTTTATGTTTGAAGTGTTCTTGTGCTGTTTTGTATTTACTGAGCCATTCATTTTGCTAACACGGTGAAAAACAAGATTATTTGAGTAAAATCTCCTCATTAATAATGCTTGACCACACCCTGTTCTCTCTCTCTCTCACTTGCTTTTTCTTTATAAAATTGTTTAGAACAAATTGAACCTCTGGTTGGCTGCTGTACTTCTGAAAGTTAACAAAGTTAATCATTTCAAACTCAATTTTTGTTTTTAATTTTCACACAGCTGTGATTTGTTTCAGTTCTGTGTCCCCCCCCCCCCCCCCCCAAAAAAATTTATACCACAGAAGTTTATTTTTAGAACAGTAAAAAAAAAAAATGTAAATGCGCCCGTCACGCCAAGTGGCGTATAGGGAATATGGTGTTAGTGACCATAATTTTTATAGACTTTCAGCACATTATTTTTGAGGTAATGTGGTCAGTATTATGCCTGTACCACTTTACTTTCCCAGAAAAAATCCAGTACTCATTTAAGGTTGGGTGAACCAGGAAGCCATCGATCCGGATTGAACGCGACCTCTTGTCCTTAGTACTCCAGTTCACTAACCACTGAGCTATCGCAGCTCCACTTATTTTTAGAATAATACAGCATAAAGTGAAACGACCTCGGCCATCTATAGTTTTACTAAAGCCTGTGGGCTGAGAAGGTAGTCCAGGAATAACCCAAAGTTTGTAACGTGCTAGACTATACAAGATATAGACAGATGATGTCATTTTACCCATAACCACCCCTACTCACAAAGCTGAAAATATCGCAAACTTTGGGTGCTTCCTTTCAGCCTGTCGTCCTTATTAATACTATAGATGGCTGTGGTGAAACTCATACTACGGCACCAAGATGGAAGTTCGTCCGAGTTCTAGCCGTGGTGTATACAATGCTGATCTTGAACATCGCGCTGTCTGTTGTCACAGCGAGTTGGCGGATTGTTAGAATTGTAACCACGGGTTTGAAATAATTGTTTGTGCACATTTCGTTAACCACCGCTGTAGATCAAGTCTTTATTCTGCTGGCTTTGTTTGCCACATTGGAAGCTAATGACCTAACTGCCTAACTTGTGTAGACTGTTGGTTCGGGGCAAAATTGTGTTCGTTGCAGTGTCACTGCTAAAATCGCTCATTTTGTGACAGGGCTACAGGGATATGCACAAACGGACATAGTTGTCGGCGAGAGCGTTTCGGACCCCAGTGTCAGTACTTTGATCTAGTTTGCAAATACGCCTAGGGATCTGGACCTACAGATCCCGACAGTTTCATGGTCTAATCAACAAGTTACGGATTGAAGGGGCGATAGTTGCAAATATCTGCTCCATCTACATTGGCGGGGGTCGGAATGTGGCTCTCAAACAGAAGGCAAACCAGATCGACACATTTGATGCTTGATATACAGTGGACGGATGTGGACCAGAGGCCGCAGTTAATGGCAAAACAAAGACCAATCTTTATGACAATGACTGCACACACACACAATTGAGAAGTGGAACCAATTCTGTTTACTGGTATCTGTACTTTGACACGTTCCAGAAGACTCACATCATTCGAATTTATCATTGAGCTAGCACTATGATTAGGATAAAGAATGACACTCCAAAGGCTTTCTCTGACAGTGGCTGTGTAGTGTTCCAGTATAATGATATATCATACCCAAATATTTCTGTGAACACTATTGTAGTCACCATACAAGCGACAATGGCACATAGTAAGTTTGAGTTTTCACCGACCTTTTCGCAGGACGAGAGTGCACTGACGGTGTGGTGTGTGAGGTGCAAACATTTACAGACACTTATTGTCTGGACGGGCATTCTTGGTCGTTTTGTACAGTGTGTAGTGGGTGTTGCAAAGGCTGCACCTGCGTCATCATCGGTACGTGGCACGGCAATTTTTCACATGGGATCTATGCTCCGGGAAGACTGCTCCGGGTCTTGTCTTAGTGTCAGTTCTTTATGTGAGGAAAATCCGGAAAATGCCAACATTGCAAACACCCTGGCTATACCTGTGATGACACTTGTCCTGATGGTAGTTTTGGACTACAGTGCGAACAGACGTGTTCTGATGGCTGTGACATCATATGTGACACAGAAAGAGCAGACTGTACGCGCAAGGAAGCGTACTACGGGCCAGACTGCACTCTCAAATGTCCTGACCACTGTTTCAACGACACCTGTGAACAGTCAACCGGGATCTGTTCATGCAAGGGAACGTTCTACGGGTCAGACTGCACTCTCAAATCTCCGTACAACTGTTTGGACGATATCCGTTAACAGTTCATGGGGGCCGGCGTCTCGTATGTCGATGATTCCCACGTTAGAAGAGTCTGCCGACTACAACAAACCCAAGCATATGAATACCTTAATGTGTACTGGATATTTTCTTTCTGTGCTGGACATGGTTCATTTCTTGGTGTGTTTCATTGCTAGCCAAGGCTCATATCTTGGCTTGTGTGTGTGTGTGTGTGCTGGCCATGGCTCATATCTTGGTGTGTGTCATGTTAGTCATATCTCATATCTTGGAGTGTCCGTGTTAATCATGTCTCATATCTTTAAGCGTGTATGTGTTTAGTCATATCTCATATCTTAGTGTGTACCTGTGTTAGTCATGTGTCATATCTTTGTGTGGGCACGTTTGGGCTAGTGATATCTCATATCTCTGTGTGTATGTTTATGTTAGTCATATCTCATATCTTTGTGTGTGCATGTCTGTGTATGTCACATCTCATATCATTGTGTGCCTATCTATGTTGGTCATATCTCATATCTTTGTGTGCATGTCCATGTTAGACATGTGTAATTTCTTTGTGGGTGCATGTCTATGTCAGTCATATCTCTTATCTTTGTGTGCATGTTTATGTTAGTCATATCTCATATCTTTGTGTGTGCATGTCTGTGTATGCCACATCTGATATCATTGTGTGTGCCTATCTATGTTGGTCATATCTCATATATGTGTGTGCATGTTAGACATGTGTAATTTCTTTGTGGGTGCATGTCTATGTCAGTCATATCTTTATGTGCATGTTTATGTTAGTCATGTGTCATATATCTTGATGTATGTCAGTGTTAGTCATGCCTCGTATCGCTATGTGCATGTCTGTGTTAGTCACCTCTAGTGACTCGGGCAGATGGTGCTCGTAAACCTGGGAGGGCCGACCATCTAAGGGCAGAATCCCCCTACAGAAAAGATCACCTGCTGCCTTGCAGGAAGATTGGGGACAATCAAAGGCTAGGGAAAGCAAACCTGAATAAAATGCTGGCTGAAATCGGATGCACTGGGCCACTGGCGCAGAACACAGTGCAACGTTTTTAACGGGTGTTCAATCAGAGTGGATCTGGCAGACTCTAATTGTGATGTTCTGTTTGTAACACACCTAACCTGACAGCTGAGTTCATGTGAGGAGCTGGAATCCTACTCTGATTGGGTCCTGATCGCAGAGAGAGAGAAACTCATACTACAAAAAATATAATTTTGTAATAAAACTACATAAAGTGGTGTTTTTTCCTAAAATCATAGTAAAATAAAAGTAATTGTTTCCTTCCATGTCTTGCTAGGTGCAGGGCTAGGAATATGGTGTATAGGAAGTGACTTTTGTTTCTTTTCCATGACCATGGAACATTTTTGGGTGATGTGTCGGTTGGTATGCCAGCTAACCTTTACTTCCAAGAAAAAATCTCAGGTACCCATTTTTAGAGAGTGGGTGAACCCCAGACCACTTGAAAACTAAACTTGAAAACCCTAGACTGAAATTTTAGAATCATGCATCACATGATTTCTTTTTTAAAGAACTAAATATGTCAACCAAAATATTTTTTTTTATGAAGATACAAAAAGTATATCTACAAAGTTCAATTCACACTGAAAGAGTTTTTGGTTTAAATTTATATACTGCATCATTTATTTTTTTTTTAAGTTTATTTGCTTCAATAAAACTCAATACAGCAGTTAACATTTATCTACTCTTCATTCTAACAGCAGCTTAAATAAAGTGCCTTATTTTCTGCCTTCATTATTTTCTTTCTCACTACACACAGCTTTGTGCTTATAGTCATGACAGTGCACATTAGTAGAGGAAATAAGTAAATGTGACCTTTTAATGATCATCAATGCTTTTATTAAAGTTAATAATTGTATTCATTAAATAAGATGTTGGGAATAGTTTTAATCAGAATAACATGCGCTAGTGAGTTAATAATTGTATTCATTAAATAAGATGTTGGGAATAGTTTTAATCAGAATAACATGCGCTAGTGAGTTAATAATTGTATTCATTAAATAAGATGTTGGGAATAGTTTTAATCAGAATAACATGCGCTAGTGAAACAAAAGTGGCAGAGCAAACTAGCAAAAGGGATAACAGCAACATGCATATATAACTACAAGCATGCATTATATAAAAGAGTAAACATGAATAAGAGCTGACAAGAAGAATGGGAAGAGTAACAAGACCTAACATAATTTTTAAAAAAACAAAAAACAAGCAGCATAATAATGAGAAGAAATACAAATGATCCAACAACAAGAATTACTATTTTTTAAATATAAAGAACAGCAAAGATAAAGAGTAATTTTTTTTTTTAAACGCCAATAATGAAAACTATAATTAGAAGCAACAAAAGAAATGACAAATGTAAGAGCAAACAGCATGAATGAGATGAGAAGAGAAAGGAGCAACAATGAACAAAAATACGCAATAGAAGTAATTTTACTCATAACAGCAGTAAGGCATTTAAGGGAAATAACTATGTCCCACACACAAAAATAAAGTAAAATAAAATAAAAAACAATTAAAGCAGAAAGCAGCAGCATAGACTAATCTTCCCCAAAAAGAGACAAGGAGCTCCATAATATTCTAAAGCATTGGATTGTGCAGGGACACGAAGCAAACAAGATTTAGAGTAAAATTACATCAAGAAACACTGCACTGTGCCAATGAATTATGGACCACAAGATATGCTAGAGCTAAGGTTTTCTTTTTACTTTGGACGCCCTAGAGGATGTAAGACTGCAATAAATTTCAAGTTATTTTTATGACAGCCAGTAGAGATCTTTAACAAACTGTGAGAATATATTCGTGAAATTAATAAATACGTTGTCATAAATTAGTGAGTTAGCACACACACACCACCTGCCCGCCAACACGTGCATATGCACGCATACACACACACACACACACACAGATATATAAAAAAAAAAACTATAGACACATGAGTCTCCTTGACATGCGCTGAAAGTGTCAAATCAGGAAGGAAAGAAGACAGGAATGCATTTAGATGATTTAAAAAGTCCAGCTTTTGTGTAAAGCTATGATCGAATGTTGCACACAAATTTAGTCATTGCTGCATGTTTCTGACAACTATGCTTTAGGAAAGCTCTTTATATAAGACATTTTTTTTTCCACTCATTCCTTTCTGCATTTTCCTTAACACTTCTCCATTCTTCTACACTTTTCCAGTTTTATTTCAACTTTTACTTTCCTCAATTGGGTTGTCTTACATTGACACAGCCAGCAGCATTATTTAGTCTGTCTAGAAAGCTATAACTAACAAGCATTATAGGAGCCATTGAAACACACATTCTAAAAATATGAATTAGTTCCACCTTTAGGTAAGTAAAATCAAGCAAAAGTTGGATCTGTCAAATATAATTATTCATGTGAACAATTTACTTCCTGTTCCAATTTTCTCAAATTTTAATTTAAAAGAAAAGTTGTGTCATTGAGACAGGGGTTATAAATAAAACACTAATGTACAGTTTACTTCTTTGTAGTATAATTTGGTGAAGGTCTAGAGGTGTGTACAAAATATGGGTTCTAAATATTAGACTTATGTAAGATCAGCAGTACTCTCAGAAGAAATGTGAACACATCTTGTTAAAGATAAGATATGGAGATGATAGCCAGACTACAAAGCAAAGAAAACATGGTGAGAGAAATGAAAGGATTGAGAAAGATTAAGGGGATGAATAACAAGGAGATAAAGTAGAGAAAAATTTGCTCTCCTTACAGGAAATCATGGGCATTGTTACCACCTACAAGACACCATGGGCATTTTCACATGCCTGCAGGCTAATTCACTATCTACAAGAAACTACCAAGATTGCATCACATATGGTGGTAGTAGTAGTAGTTTTAATTCTTACAAAATACTGTACTGAAGGTTTTCATCTGGTGTTTCTAACACATGTGATTATCACCTCCGACCCCTAACAGAAATCAAGGGGAGACACTGTACATACCAAATGTTGTAAAGCACTGAAAATTTTCTATAGGACATGCTGAAAGGGGAAAGAACCAAATTGTCATTAATGAGTCACAATTGTGATATTTGTGATTAATGAGTCACTGCTGACAGCATGCATCAGAATCAGTGAACAACAGAGCTGACTGCATGCATCAGTGAACAACAGAGCTGACTGGTCAAGACCCTGCTCTACCCCACAACAGTGCTCTTGGAAGCAACTATCCAGTAAGGATTAGAGAGGGAGGGCAGTCTGGTACTCATAAATTCTGTCCTGAAGTTGGATGTGTTGGGCCTAAAGGCACAAATAATAATAGCCTAATTGCAAACCACAACACGATGCATCGAGGATTACTCTTTCCTTTAGTAGGCAACTGGTGAACACCAGAAAGGAAAAAAATGAGTCATCATCTGGTTAACGTCAGAAAAAAAAAAGAATATGAATGAGTCACAAAAGTGTCTTGAGGTTTTAGAAAAAAATTATAAAAATATCAAATTTGTTTACAATATGAGACCTAACCATGTTTATTATCTGTAACTGAAAACATAAGATGGTAAAAGTGGGACATTGTGTGACTACCATCATGGCACAATGTGTACAGTTATAATGGGACATTGTGTGACTACCATAATGGCACAATGTGTACTGTGATAATGGGACATTGTGTGACTACCATCATGGCACAATGTGTACAGTTATAATGGGACATTGTGTGACTACCATAATGGCACAATGTGTACTGTGATAATGGGACATTGTGTGACTACCATCATGGCACAATGTGTACTGTGATAATGGGACATTGTGTGATTACCATCATGGCACAATGTGTACAGTTATAATGGGACATTGTGTGACTACCATCATGGCACAATATGTACAGTTATAATGGGACATTGTGTGACTACCATCATGGCACAATGTGTACTGTGATAATGGGACATTGTGTGACTACCATCATGGCACAATGTGTACAGTGGTAATGGGACATTGTTTGATTACCATCATGGCACAATGTGTACTGTGATAATGGGACATTGTGTGACTACCATCATGGCACAATATGTACTGTTATAATGAGACATTGTGTGACTACCATCATGGCACAATATGTACTGTTATAATGGGACATTGTGTGACTACCATCATGGCACAATATGTACAGTGGTAATGGGACATTGTGTGACTACCATCATGGCACAATGTGTACAATGGTAATGGGACATTGTGTGACTACCATCATGGCACAATGTGTACTGTGGCAATGGGATTTTTAGCAGTTATTCTAGAAATAATTCCCCCCCCTCCCCACACACACAGCTGGTTTAGAGGAGATAGCAAGTATGTGATTGTGCATCTGACCTGAATTTGAGAATAAAATAATGGAACTAAAAAAAAGAGATGATAATAACTTAAGCTAGGAAGATGTGAGAGGGGTTTGTGTAACTGAAAAAATAATGCAGAAACCTTTAATTGAAAATGATACAATATTTAAAATGTATAAAGATTTTGGAAAACTGAATTAAATGTAATAATTTATATGTATATTTTTTTTCCATGCATGTTGCTATTAATTCAAGCTCAGCTTGTGTTGAAGCATGTTTCAAACTGCCAACTAGTGCAAATCTTAGAAAGTTCCACTATCTTCTAAACTTTAGTCTCAACCTAGACTTTATGATACACTATGACAAGTATTTCAGCTCAGAATAGTCTGGCCTATAATTGCTTCTAATTTAATAATTGCCAGTAGATTTTTGTGTGTCATTAACTTACTACAATATAATTTTTGCAAGTTTTTATTAGTTGAATTATATTAATTATTAATTAAATTATCTTTTATAGGTTTGATTAAATTACTATTTTCATGTATTTTTTTACATGTTTCATTAGATTATTAATTTAATTTATCTAAACAAATTTGGATGAAAGATATTGTATTGCAATTGAAAAAAAAATGTCTTTCCATTCTTTCATAATTCAAATTTTCAAGTTGTAGCACTTGATATTAATTAAAACTAATTCAAGAAGCAAAATTAAATATTTTATTTAAAAAAACACACATACATACATATGTAGCCTGTGACAAACATACAAAATAAGTTTGTGACTAAATATTATAATTTATTATAATCTGAGACCACATATTTTAAATGACTATTGTTTATGGCTAGATATTTGATATAGAGAGTTCATCTGTGACTAAACATTATAAATGACTATGTAATTATCTCATCTAGATGATCACACATTCCATATGAAGTCAGTTACTACGCACATCTTAAATAACTACATCTAATGATAAATAACAAGATTGGGACTAGTGTCATAAAATGGCTCCATTTTAATACGAGCAAATTGTGTCGCCTGATCATATATACTTATTTCTTTATTAGTAATGTTGCCTTAATAAATTATATTTATACATGTAATAGAAATGGGTGTTGTTTTTTTTGGAACATGCTTCCAATTTATTTCCCTACCATCTAGGTAATTTGAATATCACCCCATTATTATGGGTTGTGCAATTAAACCTATCAAGTTATTTTTTTGTTATTTCATTATTATTAAAATGTGTTTGTCAGTTATGTTTCTTAATTATCTTTCACAGACATTACTTTTCTGTGTCAGAAAATTATCCATGTTTCTTCCTAAGGCAGATTTCATCTTAATGAAATGCTTAATGTGGTATCTGGTTGAAGACAAGAATCAAAAATACAATTTTATATTTTGTTTTTGTTTTTTTTATATTGGAGGTAATAAACAATTTAATAACAAAATTATACAGATTATTTTTTTATTTAAAGAGGAAAAAATAATATTCAATTATACCTTTTTTTTTCCCCCACAGTGCGACGAACTTTGAAGTGTGGCTTAAATGCAGAAGAGCTGCAGGTGATTGAGGCTTTCTGAGACCAGATGTGATGGCAGTCAACATTGTTCGACTTCTGTGTCCAGATATTCATGTATTCAAACTATCAAATGCAGTCTGTTGTTTTTCTCCTACTGGCCAAGAAACATTTATAAAATTATATATGATCGTGCAATCATACGTTTTTGACAGTTTTCAATTCTTGCATATTGCGTATGCATCTGATTTGATTTTTATGACAAAATTAATGGTTTTAAGATGCTAGTGAAAAAATGATCTGTAGAATTTTGACCACATGAGAACATAAAGAACCATCCATTATACTACTTGGTTTGGGTCTAGTCTTTCATCATTGGAACTCATGTGGTTGACAGTTCAAACTTCTTTCTGTTGTTTTTATTGATCTGTTTTCATCATGACACAACCATGCATCATTTAATTTATTTGAATCAAAGTTATGAGTTCTATTTGCTTGCTTTTGTTAGTTTTCACATTTATTTTTTTTTTAAGTTGCAGTTTGAATTTTTATTATTTAACAACATATAGAATAATTTAACTTGTACAATGTCAGTATGAAATGTAACATTATTGATTCAATTAATTCATAAGTGGAACGCATTTATTTTTAAAACTCAATCTCTTTAGCTCTGTAACTTCAAAAATTTAATACACTTCTATTTCAAATTATGCATTATAAATCTAAGTAGTGCAGATTATACATTTATCAAAATAAGATAAAACTGTGGCAGTAGACAATATATTAAATTTGGAACAAAATGGGCATTTTAATTTTGGTATTTTCCAGTAAGTTTTATCATAAAAGTGTCATACAAAATTATGATGCTAGTGTTATACTTTAGGTAAACTGATAATTAAAAAATAATTAATTAAATGAAAATTTTATTTCTGGAAAATTAGTCAGTTTATAGCAATTGTTGTTGCCATGCAGCGGAGGCGAAAGCAGCAGACCAAAGACAATAATAGAGGTAATGAAGCATTTTGTGGGTGTCTAGTGAAGGATGGTTATGGACCAAGACAGATTTTGTTGTTGCCCATCAAGGTGCATCAGACAGCCACTAGCATCCTCTGTCTGCCAAGGACAAGAAGTCATGTTAATTTGGATTGTCGAGTTACATTTTCTAAACCAAATTGAATTTCAAATGAGTAGTTTTCAACCGAATTGAATTTATGAGTAGTTTTCAACTTCTCAGATTGGCTTCATGATTATTAAATACCCTACACAGTTACTTTTAGTATGAGGGACTTCACCCATAACTGCACTATATGATGCAGCTTATGTTAGTTCATGTGCAATAAATATTGAGAGAGCTCAAATTTTGTTTCCAGCTTTCAAATGTGTGATTTTTATTGGGTTGTCCTTTTCTTTGTTCGCGCATTTAGATAAGTTTTTATTTTCCTATTTACTTCATTATTTTTCTATTTAAATTGTTGGTTTTGTGTGTGAAAGAGAAAGGGAATTTTGACTTCAAAATCTTCAAATATATTTCCAGCCCCATCCAGATTTTTCTCTATCAAACTGTAACATTTAAAACAACTAAATCTGTACTCTGTGATGATAGCCAACTCATGTTGCCATTAGAAAAAGAAACAACAAATTATATTTTAATTGTAAATTAATGCAAGCTGTAATTGTGGGGGCTAGAGAAAAAGAGTTGGTGTTGAATCTGCATTTTAATTTCTGACAGCCATTTTGTATTTGTGCATTTTAATTTCTGACAGCCATTTTGTAATGACTGACATTTTGCTATTGTTTTGTTTCTTACCAGTTTCTAGCATATATATTAGTGCTTCCTTGATAAACAGTATATCTGGTCAGTAGATAAAAAAAACAAAGGAAAAATTGAATTTTAAAAAATTTATTCTACTTTTGTTCATTATTATTATTATTTTCTTTTTGACAGTTATAATTTTGGTTACATTTTACAAATTAATTTTGGTTCTCCAACAAGACATAAAATAGCAGGAAGTAATCTTCAGCTAAAAAGATCTCAGAAAAGCCAACTTAACAAGGACTATAACCACAAAAGAAAGAAGGTGAACGGTGATGATGATGTGAATAATCTCATAAAATATGTGAACATAATTGTTTTGTTAAATTGGAGTTAACAACAAATCTGCCATGTAAGAATTTGAACTCTCTAGTGTTGATTGAATAATGTTTTACAGTTAACATTTTTATAGATCTGGAGTTGCACAAGGTATGAGAGACATCAGCTTAGCATTGCTAAGTTTCAAGAATAGCTCGAACATAATTTTTTTTAATTTAAAGGTAATACTTTTATTTATTAAAATTGGTATTTAAATGGTTGTGCTATATTAATTACATATAACAATATGATAATTACATGATTGTAATTATGAGTCTAAGATAAGTAAATGTGGATAGTGCATAAATATGGAGTTGAATGTGTTTCTAGTTCTAGATACTTTCCTGAATAAAAGTGGAGGGGGGCCCGCAGCAGCAAGAGGTGTTGTGTGTGTTAAACCTATCTATATTTGTGTTCCCCAATCAAGACATATTTGGCCCTCAACAAAAGTAATGATCTTGTGTTGGCCTTAATCATTAACATGTATGGGGATGGGGGAAGGGGGCTTACCAGGTCTGGGTAGTCTAAAGGTACGATGTCAGCTTCAAGACAGGAAGGACAAGGGTTCAGAGGCCACCAGAAGTAGTGGTAATTTTTTTTCAAAAGTAGGAAAAATTAATTCAGGTTTTCTTTATGACATTACCCTCTCCTGATCTTATTGGTAGTGAGATCTGATGTCTAGCCCTCTCAGATAAACGGTAATAAACAGGAGGTTTCGTGTGCACTCACGTATGTTAAAGAAACCTTGTCAGTTAAAGTCAAAAATGAGTAGGCTATAAATATGGCCGCTGCCCTAGCAAAAAATTGTCAGCAGGAAACCTACAATGTAGATCACAGACAGTGCTACAGAGTTCATGCATGAGGGCTCGGATTCTCCTCAGTTTTTTTTCAAGCAGTATACCAGAGCAGCTATGGATTCATCCAGTGTGCAGTGGTGATGATCCAACAATAAACATGCAATTATTTAACTTTGTGTTTATTTATTTTCACAATGTTCTCTCCCTACAGCCAGCTTTATCACATCTCTTCATAATTTTATGCTTATTTTCTGTTAGACTAAGGAAACAAAAATATCAAGGAATTCCATGATCTTAAGAGGACAATGATCAATTTTAGGTTTAATCATCATCAAGTACTGGGCCTGCTGGCGTAGGTGATCATGTCTCTCCACAACTTATGATCTCGACAGTTATTTATTGTTGTGGTGATTCAGTTTAATACAATCATCAAAAGGGATATGGAAAAAGGTATATAAAATGTTTGACAGAATCGATTCTGAGGTGTGTCAAATAGTATGATGTGTGTCTTTGCAAAATTTCTCAGCAAGTAACCAGAATTGATCTAACAACTTTCATATTGTAGATCATGTTTACTCCTACCGTTATTTCCACTTGTAATTTTTAGCATTCTGTTGGGAAAAAAAAAACTGATTATTTCTAAACAGATAAGGTGAATTGTGCATAGAAATAAACTATTCCTTAAGTGAATAAGATGAATTGTGACACAGAAATAAATGATTTATCCTTAAAAGAATGGAATGAATTGTGCACAAACCATCAATATTAATCTTATCCTTATGACATGAAGTGAGCCGTCCATTATTCACTTTTATATCTGTTTTGAAACTATGATCTGTGTTGTGATTCTACCTATGCAAATTGTATAGCCTTTCATCTTTATGCCAGTTACAGAAATATAATACCACAGGCTTTCACTTTTATGCCACAAAAGCACAACACCTTATTTCACCTTTATGCCACATAAAGAAATAAAATACCATATCCTGTCATTTCTATGCCATGTGAAAAAATAAAACACCAAAGCCTTTCACCTTTATACCACATAAATAAACACCACAGCCTTTTCACATATATGCAACGTATTAATTACATGTCAAATTGTAATTAAATGATTGTTGAAATGCTCCCTCCATCCTCACTATTGTTAATTGTTTTTTTGTTTCCTTCAATTTTAGTAATCACGATTTATGTAAAATCTGTTTATATATGTGTAATACTCATTTTTATACTGAATATTTTTAAATAAACAAAAATAATGAAAGAAAAATGCACAATTTTGGCAGTCAAATTTTGAATTTTTACAACAGATTGGAATATAAATAAATCATACAGTAAATTTTTTTCAATAATATTTATTTTTTATTTCTATGTTTGCTGCTTCTTTAAAAAAGAGTAGGCCATTTATTTTATCTCTATATTGTTTGGATTCTCTCCCAATTGAAGGAAACTCACATATTATGTTAACTAAAATGTATTTTACTAAAGGAAACTCACATATTATGTTAACTAAAATTATTTTACTGAATGAAACTCGCATATGTAGCACTAAAATTATTTTACTGAAGGAAACACATATTATGTTGAACTAAAATTATTTTACTAAAGGAAACTCGCCTATTATGTTGAACTAAAGTTATTTTACTGAAGGAAACTCATATGTGTAGAACTAAATTTATTTTACTGCAAAGAATAATTATGCTTGACAGATTGTCATGAATTACTAAATTGTATCTATGTTAACAATCAGTTATGACAAGGGAAGAAAAACAGGAAGTGGCGACATTAAGAGCAAATTGCCAATCAATATTAATAATGTCATTTTCTATTTTAGCTTTTGTTGTAAAACTAATGAAACAAAGCTGCTATAAATAACATGAAATGCTCTTTTTTTAAAATATCTGTATGGCATTTGAACCAAATCAAGTAAAATTATTTTGTTTTACATTTTCAACTTGATGGTCATATTAATCATATAAAAATACCCAAAGTATTACAAGGTGAATAATTTTACATTTGAAATGTTCTCTTAAATAAACTTGGCATTTCTTTTGAACATAAATCATGACCCATTTCAATTTAATGGGCCTAGAGCAAATAATAGTGCATAAATTTTGATTATTATTATTATTATCCATACATCTTGTGTGGATCAAATATACAACTGTTTGGTTTGTCTTGAGTGAACTATACACATTAGAGACAGAAGACTATTATTGTAAAAGACATTTGGTTCTTAAAAATACTACAATTTAAGAGAAGCTGTGGATTTCAGTGTTGGTTACTGTTACTAATCTATGACTCATGGGGACTATATGCCTCAAGCTGTTGTTACTAATTATGTAAGCACGTTTTATGGGATATATGTGATATACACACTGCCATTTAGGGGAAAACACCTTTGTAAATCTTTCTTTTCACAGGTAAATAAATATTGATATCTTTGTTAATATATTAAAGACTAGATTATAATGAACAGTTAGAATAGCAATCAAAATGACACAGGGTTTATACACAAATAACATCTCTCAAATGTATCCTTTTGGGTGTAAAAATTAGTACCTGACTTGCAGAGTAAGGGAAGGTTTAAAATAGTGAAGAAAAAGCACTGGCCATCTTAAAAGTTGGGAAAAAACATTTATCTACTTCAGTTGCATAAGTTGAGGTGTATTGTGATATTAAAACACTTTTTTAAAAAAAAACACCCTAAATTGTAAAATTGCTCTGACAGTTTTATATTAAAACTCATCAAGTACTGACCAAGAAAATAAAATGAATACAAGTATTGACCAACATGACAATCAGTATTTTAGGTATGGCAGAAAATAATTGTTGTTTTAATAAACATGACAATAACTTATTTAAATAGTGCTTTCTTTCATCTTTTGGTGAAATCTCATCCATCGTTTTAAATTCTACTTTGATTGTACAGATTTATAACATCCAGAGAGAGTTCAGACAAAATTGGCTTCTTATTGTGAAATAGGACTCTTCCTTTTACGAGTTCACAAAACACATGCATTATCAGTAGAGTTCATCATTACACTCTTATATGTTTGAAAGTTGAAAGGAATTAATGAGATGTTTTTGTTTGTTTGGTTCACATAACATCCTACTGTTAATTGTTTACATTAACAAGTTTAAAAAAAAAAAAAAAACTTGTAGTGGCAACACATGATAAACAGTGAAATCTTTTCACTATCAATAAATGAAACTTTAAAATGTTGATGTGTGTTTACATCACAGATTATACAAATTAAATATTGTGGTTTGCTAAGTAACTAGTGGCTAAATATTTAAACTTGCAGTTAAATCAAAGGCTAAATGAATTTGTGACAGGACTTCAGATTTTTGTTTTTATTGTAACAATTACAGAAACTGAGACACCAATATATAACCCAAACAGTTTGATATGTATCCTTTTATGTTTTTTTATAGCTTAGTGTTGAAAACCCATTTTAATTTTGTATGACCATATAGTATTGACTGGAATGTCCATTGTTTTATTTCATTCATGTCTCTTATTAGCATTTTTACTACATTGTTAGTAAACTGTAATTCTGGTCAAACTAATTACCTTGCCAGCTGGGAGATTTATGTAACTGTGGCTATACTGGTTTTGAATCTAAACATGCTAGCTCACATGAGATGAAAGCATAATGCAAGGGGGTATTATATATACCCTTGTATTATGCTTCCATCTCATGTGAGCTAGCATGTTTAGAATCAAAACCAGAGGTGGGGAAGATCCTAATCAAAGTATAATAAGTTTATTTCTTTATTTTTCTTATGATAATTTAACCTTTTTCTTCAATCAGTTTGTTATTTATTTACATGACCTAACTCGCTGAATCTCATGGTGTCAATATCATCATCAAAGATCTAGCAAGTAAAATTGATTTTTTTTTTTAAAGTTATAAAATGTGTACAAACAGCATGTACAGTGTCACCAGTCTGATATGTATTTATTTGTATAATATATAGGCAACCTATACTAGCTGGCGTGTACGTAATTCCAATGAAAATCAGTAGCCCCACCATCAGTCTTGTGTGCCCATGTGTCATCGTACTGTCATGTTGTTTGGCATTTATGGCAAATGACAAATGTTGTATTTTATAACAAAAGCATCCAGGTCTGCACCTAGTCCATGTCATTTGCTACAACTGAACATGTTGCATAAAACTTTATTTTTCTCTTTCATATTTTTTTTTTTTCCACATGGGGAGAAAAAATAAATCCAACCTTGTTCGTTCGTTGAAATTCTTTCAGTTATCAGAATTTGTTTTTCCGCCTTTTTTTTTCTGTGTAAAATGTGTTATATTTGCACTTACTCCTGTAATTTTGAAAAGTAAGTGCAACCCAAAAAAAAAAAAAAAAAAAAAAAATAAAATTAAAGAAGAGTTCACTACTTATCTTACATTTACAGATATTTGTTTCTTACTTATGTTGTTTAAATAAGTGCTGTGATGTTGCCATTGTTTTTCTCTGCTAAGTGCCATCTCCACATTAATGTTTGGCTCCATAATGTTTGTACACCAACAGGTGGTAAAAATATCTCTTATACTATTGATACATATTAACACATCTCTTATACTATTGATGGTAACAACAAAGAAAAAGACATCATCTCAGTGCAAAATAAAGACAAGTGGAACAATATTAAAACAGGTAAATGAATTTCAATATTTGGGAACTTTGTTAACCTCAGACGGAAGATGTACAAAAGAGGTGAGATCCAGAATGGCTCAGGCAAAAGCAGCTTTCCAGAAAAATGAGGAAGATACTATGCAATCCATTTTTGACAATAGAAACAAGAAAAAAGAGTTCTTAAATGTTAGTAGAGCCAGTCTTAACATATGGATGCAAATCATGGACAACAGACAAGAAAATCACTGGAGTCTGTAGAAATGTGGTTTTACAGAAGAATGTGGAGAGTACCATTGACAGCTAAAAAGAGTAATGAAGATGTTCTGAGAGAGATCAAAGCAAAAAGAGAGCTAATTTCCAATATTAGGAAGAAACAATCATCATTTTTGGCAATGTAATGAGAAAAGAACAACTGGAATATATTGTAGCAATTGGAAAAATTGAGGGACGAAGAGATAGAGGGAAGCAAAGAGAAAAAATAACAGACAGCTTAAGAGAATGGCTTGGCAGAAGGTCAACAACAGAAATGATAAATAGCTGCCGAGATCGAAAGTTGTGAAGAGACTTGATCACCTACGCCAGCAGGCCCGGTTCTTGATGATGATGATATACTATTGATACATATTAGCACATCTCTCTCTCTGCGATCAGGACTCAATCAGAGTAGGATTCCAGACTCTCTCATGAAGTTAGCTGTCTGTTTCAGTGATTCAATTGTCCCATATAGTTTAACACATCTCTTATACTACTGATACATATTATCACATCTCTTATACTACTGATACATATTATCACATCTCTTATACTACTGATACATATTATCACATCTCTTATACTACTGATACATATTATCACATCTCTTATACTGCTGATACATATTATCACATCTCTTATACTACTGATACATATTATCACATCTCTTATACTACTGATACATATTATCACATCTCTTATACTACTGATACATATTATCACATCTCTTATACTACTGATACATATTAAACATCTCTTATACTACTGATACATATTATCACATCTCTTATACTATTGATACATATTAAACATCTCTTATACTACTGATACATATTATCACATCTCTTATACTATTGATACATATTATCACATCTCTTATACTATTGATACATATTAAACATCTCTTATACTACTGATACATATTATCACATCTCTTATACTATTGATACATATTATCACATCTCTTATACTACTGATACATATTATCACATCTCTTATACTATTGATACATATTATCACATCTCTTATACTATTGATACATATTAAACATCTCTTATACTACTGATACATATTATCACATCTCTTATACTACTGATACATATTATCACATCTCTTATACTATTGATACATATTATCACATCTCTTATACTACTGATACATATTATCACATCTCTTATACTATTGATACATATTAAACATCTCTTATACTATTGATACATATTATCACATCTCTTATACTACTGATACATATTATCACATCTCTTATACTACTGATACATATTAAACATCTCTTATACTACTGATACATACATTAGCTCATGTCTTATACTATTGATACATATTAGCACATCTCTTATACTATTGATACATTTTAAACATCTCTTATACTATTGATACATATTAAACATCTCTTATACTACTGATACATACATTAGCTCATGTCTTATACTATTGATACATATTAGCACATCTCTTATACTATTGATACATATATTAGCTTGTGAGTCTTACTCTCCCTTAACACACTATAATTATCTCAATTCCCTTTACACTGTCCCATTACACTATTGCAAGGGCTTCTTTGAGTGAACACTATCAGCGAAAGAAACTGGGAAAGTCTGGCATCAGATCATAGCACGTAGAGAACAAATATAAAGAACTGCACAGCAACTTTCGAGAAAGGAGACAAATAATAATAAATGAATATTATCATAGATGGTAATTTCTGAGGCGATAGATCAGCGAATCATTTCATAGGAAGAGGTATGTTTACAGCACTCAAAAAAAAAATCACAAATAATCAAAATTAGAAAGAAAAAACAAAGAACAATATATGGTCCGAAGAAGGATCGAACTTGTACTCCTTGTCAGCGCCGTGCCACGAGAACCAAACGTTAGAGTACAACACAATGCCATGAGAAACCAAATGCTAGATCACAGCGCTTTGCCACGAGAAATCAAACGTTAGATCACAACTCCTTGCCACAAGAAATCAAACGTTAGATCACAGCGCTTTGCCACAAGAAATCAAACGTTAGAGCACAACTCCTTGCCACAAGAAATCAAACGTTAGATCACAGCGCCTTGCCACGAGAAATCAAACGTTAGATCACAACTCCTTGCCACAAGAAATCAAACGTTAGATCACAGCGCCTTGCCACAAGAAATCAAACGTTAGAGCACAGCGCCTTGCCGCAAGAAATCAAACGTTAGATCACAGCGCCTTGCCACGAGAAATCAAACGTTAGAGCACAACTCCTTGCCACAAGAAACCAAACGTTAGATCACAACTCCTTGCCACAAGAAATCAAACGTTAGATCACAACTCCTTGCCACAAGAAATCAAACGTTAGATCACAGCGCCTTGCCACGAGAAATCAAACGTTAGATCACAGCGCCTTGACACAAGAAATCAAACGTTAGAGCACAACGCCTTGCCACGAGAAATCAAACGTTAGATCACAGCGCCTTGCCACGAGAAATCAAACGTTACATCACAACGCCTTGCCACGAGAAATCAAACGTTAGATCACAGCGCCTTGCCACGAGAAATCAAACGTTAGATCACAGCGCATTGCCACGAGAAATCAAACGTTAGATCACAGCGCCTTGCCACGAGAAATCAAACGTTAGATCACAGCGCCTTGCCACGAGAAATCAAACGTTAGATCACAGCGCCTTGCCACGAGAAATCAAACGTTAGATCACAGCGCCTTGACACAAGAAATCAAACGTTAGAGCACAACGCCTTGCCACGAGAAACCAAACGTTAGAGACACATGAACTTCCGTTTCAAAATGGTGGAACGTTTCACGTTCTCTTGATCGCTGTAGAAAATGCATCTGGGGTTTGATTAATTTCGGCTCTGTGATGCAATTTTCTGTGTTGAAATCAAAATGATGTTCTACTTAACAAATCTGCGACGACGAAGTGGACAAATCTGCGCCGCCGAGTACACACAGCAATGTTCCTTTTTGACAAGTCAAGTATTGTAAAAGCGACCTTCACCGTCTAGTGTTGACATGCGGATCACGTCACATTGAGTGCTATTCAATGGCCGACGTTGGAATTGTTTGACGCAAGTTATTTACATGCTGAAACGCATTAATGTGGACTGCCCCGTCTAGTCGACCGAAGATTTTCCTCTTTGGGGAATTTGCACCGTGTTTCGTTCGTTGTACGCTAACCGTAGGGTCTGTTGTTTGATGTGTGACGGGGATAATTCGACGACTGTGTGTTTATATGTTCGGTTGGAGTCAAGAAAGATGTCCTAACATCATCAAGCGCTATACATTTTTTGTTCTCAATATGACTATCATCATTTTCGGGAGGACGCGAACTTCCGGTATATGGTGGATAGGCGACAGGAACCACTGAAGGCTATGTCTGAAAAGTGTTCCTTGTTGCAGTTTCCTCATATTCCAAGTCCGGCTTGTTGCAGGAGCTACTGAGTTAAGTGCTCTGTGCACACCGTGAGCTGTGTGTCTCATCCGTTTTGATCATGTTTCGATATTCCAATTGTTTACGATGAATGATGATATCGTATGACAGGGAACAGTTGGCTGTGTTCACTTTCTGCGCGATTTCGCCTTATGTCTTTTGGCGTGTGCTGAGACTGCTACGATGGGGACTACAGTTACCTTTCTTTGTTTGGGAGATGAGTTAGTAATTCGGATGATTCCACTGGCACGGGCGGTTGAGCGATTATGGATTTTAATTCGTTTGCAGTGATACCGAGGCATTCCATAACCAATAACCAAACGGTAGAGCACAACGCCTTGCCACGAGAAACCAAACGCTAGAACACACGGCCAACTCAACTATCTAAAAGAATAGCTACCATTGTCGATGTCTTTCCCGCATGTGTACTTATGACTATAGCATAGGTTAACGATCACAACTCGGGAATAAATTGTGTATCTGTGTTTTCCTTTTAAGACAAGCATCTCCTGGATAGGGTAGTGCTATATACTTGCGCTGCAGACAGAAAAGGATGTTAAGAAAGAAATCCTTCAAACTTTCGAGGAAGCATAGTTGTTAATTTCAGAAGACAAATGGCACAGGAGAAAGGGAATGAGGTCAAGCACCACAAACACTTGTTTTTATTTTTTCTGCAGTCGCAAAAGTCTATCTAATATTGGCAGATTCAGCCAGCCAGGGGAGAAACGGCCCAACAAAGCAGCATCCAGATAAGACACCAATTTTTTTTTTTAAACTACTGACTAATCATGTTTGTTTGTTGCAAATCGTCTGATAAGATATTAAATGTCATATTGTAAATATACCCTTACATAGATTAGTGCGGTCACAAACAACCCATAGATCTATAGAACTACCTTTGACTAGCATAGTGCGGTCACAGACAATCCACAGATCTATAGAACTACCTTTGACTAGCATAGTGCGGTCACAAACAACCCATAGAACTATAGAACTACCTTTGACTAGCATAGTGCGGTCACAAACAACCCATAGATCTATAGAACTACCTTTGACTAGCATAGTGCGGTCACAGACAATCCACAGATCTATAGAACTACCTTTGACTAGCATAGTGCGGTCACAAACAACCCATAGATCTATAGAACTACCTTTGACTAGCATAGTGCGGTCACAGACAATCCACAGATCTATAGAACTACCTTTGACTAGCATAGTGCGGTCACAAACAATCCACAGATCTATAGAACTACCTTTGACTAGCATAGTGCGGTCACAGACAATCCACAGATCTATAGAACTACCTTTGACTAGCATAGTGCGGTCACAAACAATCCACAGATCTATAGAACTACCTTTGACTAGCATAGTGCGGTCACAGATAATCCATAGATCCACAGAACTATATTTGATTAGTTTAGTGTAGCCACAAACAATTCTACATAATGTACTGAGTAGATCATGGCTACGCCGACAAAGAAGAAATGTCAACAATACTAAATACTAAGTCGAGAATTTTGGCTGCGGATTTATCCGGTCACTACAAGAAAACACAAAAACAATATGCGTTAATTTGCGTTTATTTACACTTTCCAATGAAAGTATGCAACCATGTAAGTGCGACCAAAAGCTTTTGGGAACGTTTCATAAAGACAACAATAATAAACTACTGGGGTAGCTTTCGTTCGTGGCTGTAAATTTGGAAGCTAGACCTACGGGGACAAAAACCATTAAATGTGCGTTCACAAACTGACAAATTTAATGTGACAACGGTTTTATTATAATTATCACAATCTGATATTCCAATTTTTAAAAAAGCCACGTAACATAGGGAAATCCTCTATTTTGCCAGCTGAATCTATTGTTTTCATATTTGAAGCTTACATTTCTATGTGACTGTCACACACATACACACACACGCACACACCCACACATTCACGATTTAAAACAATCGTTTTCATAAAAGGACATATGGTCCACGGGAAGAAAACAAGGTCGAAAGTCAAAAGGAGGCCACGGTAGAAACAATGTTCCGAATTACTGGTATAGATGATTGGCTCTTGATGTTGGAGGTGTCGTTGTACTATCCCTTGGATCTCGGACTCAGTCATGCTCTGCGTCCAGTTACAGCATTTCATGTCCAAGTGTATGACGACCTAGCCCACGCCGATCCTGTAGATCTACCCAATCCCTACCAGTAGGTATGACCTCCTTGTTGCATACGCACTGCAGTGTTGTCTCGGCAACTGCCAGCCAGGATTTCCTGAGCTTAATGCAAACATGCAGTTGCATTTCATTGACTGTAATTTGGGTATAGTAGCAGTGGGTGTATTTTGTTACATGTCATCTTCTGGCTATGACCTGTCTAGTCTGGCCAAGCGTGCAGGGATCGAAGAGGGAAGACAACCCGGTACTCAAAAATGTCGTGCTGAAGTCGGATGTGTTGGTCCAAAAGGCGCAAATGTAACAGTTATACTGCAAATCACAACACAACGCAGACACGTCCACTACGTCCCTGTAAGGGCGGATGATGGAGAGGAATATTCTAGTCTACCAAGATACTCTAGATAGAATACTTTAGCCATCGAGTGAACGCAATCAACCATTTTCTGGCTAAGGCACGGAAAGAGATTAAGCAGCTTTATAATGGCTTGAATAGTGTTGGTGATTGTAGAAGATAGTGTTGATAATTGTGGAAGATAGTGTTGGTGACTGGGAGATATAGTATTGGTGATTTTGGAAGATAGTGTTGGTGATTGGGGAAGATAGTATTGGTGAATAGAGAAGATAGTGTTGGTGATTGGGGAAGATAGTATTGGTGAATAGAGAAGATAGTATTGGTGATTGGGGAAGATAGTATTGGTGATTGGGGAAGATAGTATTGGTGATTGGGGACGATAGTATTGGTGAATAGGGAAGATAGTATTGGTGATTGGGGAAGATAGTATTGGTGAATAGAGAAGATAGTATTAGTAATTAGGGAAAAACAGCTAGGAAAAAAGAGGGAAAGAAAGTATTGGAAGTCCTGTAAGAATGTTGGCAGAGGACACAGAGAAAGAAATAAAATAGTACATGTATTTGGTAGTCGTGTATAATGAATGAAGAGGTAGAGAATATAGAAAGAGGGAAGACGGTATTGGATAGTCTTGTACAAGTGTATGAGCAAGTAGTGGGATGTAACGTACACTCCTACAAGCTATAGCCTTACAAAAAAAAAGGAACACAACAAAATACTGTTTCGGCCTACATGCGGTCTTTTAACGGACAACTGGACATTAGACCAGAAAACAGAACAGAAAATTGAAGCCTTTGAAATGTGGATTTATAGAAGAATAGGTAGAATTGGATGGAAAGAAAAGAAAACAAACGATGAAGTTTTAAAACAACTGAAAATAAAAAAGAGAACTACTAAATACAATCAAGACAAGACAAATGAAATTTTTGGGGCATGTTAAAAGACACAACAGCCTACTAAAAGTAATATTGGAAGGAAAAATACAAGGTAAAAGAGGTAGAGGCAGACCAAGACTAACATGGACGAGTAACATCAAAAGATGGTCAAGTCAATCTATGACAGCCTGCACCATCAAAGCAAGAAACAGAGTAGAATGGTGATCCATGGTAGCCAACCTTCGTTGCGGAGAAGGTACTCGATGATGATGATGATGAATAGGCAGAGAACACTGAAAGATGGAAGACAGGTAAGTGGGCATTCGTTTATAGAAGAGACATAGGGACTCCAGAATAGAAGAGCTAGTGGGATGTCTGTATAGAGAGAACTAAGCAATAATGTTATATGGCAAAATAAGGAGAGATAAGTCATCAGAGGGAAAGGACGAGAGAAGACATTTGACCGTTTTGTATAATGACAAGTGAGGCGAGATGATACCGCGGGAGAAAAGGATGCTATTATTTAGCTAAGGAACATCGTATAGCATAAGGAACATAAGGACATTGAACATCGGATGAGAGGAGGTAAGTTAGTGTCTATATAGTATCATGAGAGGAGGTGAGTTAGTGTCTATATATTATTTTGAGAGGAGATGAGTTAGTGTCTATATAGTATCATGAGAGGAGGTGAGTTAGTGTCTATATAGTATCATGAGAGGAGGTGAGTTAGTGTCTATATAGTATCATGAGAGGAGGTGAGTTAGTGTCTATATATTATTTTGAGAGGGTGTGAGTTAGTGTCTAAATAGGATCATGAGAGGAGGTGAGTTTGTGTTTATATATTATTTTGAGAGGAGGTGAGTTAGTGTCTATATAGTATCATGAGAGGAGGTGAGTTAGTGTCTATATAGTATCATGAGAGGAGGTGAGTTAGTGTCTATATAGTATCATGAGAGGAGGTGAGTTAGTGTCTATATATTATTTTGAGAGGAGGTGAGTTAGTGTCTATATAATATCATGAGAGGAGGTGAGTTAGTGTCTATATAGGATCATGAGAGGAGGTGAGTTAGTGTCTATATAGTATCATGAGAGGAGGTGAGTTAGTGTCTATATATTATTTTGAGAGGGTGTGAGTTAGTGTCTATATAGTATCATGAGAGGAGGTGAGTTAGTGTCTATATAGTATTATGAGAGGAGGTGTGCTAGTGTCTATACATTATTTTGAGAGGAGGTGAGTTAGTGTCTATATAGTATTATGAGAGGAGGTGAGTTAGTGTCTATATAGTATCATGAGAGGAGGTGAGTTAGTGTCTATATATTATTTTGAGAGGATGTGAGTTAGTGTCTATATAGTATCACGAGAGGAGGTGAGTTAGTGTCTATATATTATTTTGAGAGGTGAGTTAGTGTCTATATAGTATCGTGAAAGGAGGTGAGTTAGTATCTACATATTATTTTTAGAGGAGGTGAGTTAGTGTCTATATAGTATCATGAGAGGAGGTGAGTTAGTGTCTATATAGTATCATGAGAGGAGGTGAGTTAGTGTCTATATAGTATCATGAGATGAGGTGAGTTAGTGTCTATATATTATTTTGAGAGGAGGTGAGTTAGTGTCTATATAGTATCATGAGTGGAGGTGAGTTAGTGTCAATATAGTATCATGAGAGGAGGTGAGTTAGTGTATATATATTATCTTGAGAGGAGGTGAGTTAGTGTCTATATAGTATCATGAGAGGAGGTGAGTTAGTGTCTATATATTATTTTGATAGGAAGTGAGTTAGTGTCTATATATTATTTTGAGAGGAGGTGAGTTAGTGTCTATATAGTATCATGAGAGGAGGTAAGTTAGTGTCTATATAGTATAATGAGAGGAGGTGAGTTAGTGTCTATATAGTATCATGATAAGAGGTGAGTTAGTGTCTATATATTATTTTGAGAGGAGGTGAGTTAGTGTCTATATAGTATCATGAGAGGAGGTGAGTTAGTGTCTATATAATATAATGAGAGGAGGTGAGTTAGTGTCTATATAGTATCCTGAGAGGACGTGAGTTAGTGTCTATATATTATTTTGAGAGGAGGTGAGTTTGTATCTATATATTATTTTGAGAGGAGGTGAGTTAGTGTCTATATAGTATCATGAGAGGAGGTGAGTTAGTGTCTGTAAATTATTATGAGAGGAGGTGAGTTAGTGTCTATATATTATTTTGAGAGGAGGTGAGTTAGTGTCTATATAGTATCATGAGAGTAGGTGAGTTAGTGTCTATATAGTATCATGAGAGGAGGTGAGTTAGTGTCTATATATTATTTTGAGAGCAGGTGAGTTAGTGTCTATATAATATCATGAGAGGAGGTAAGTTAGTGTCATTATAGTATCACGAGAGGAGGTGAGTTAGTGTCTATATATTATTTTGAGAGATGAGTTAGTGTCTATATAGTATCATGAAAGGAGGTGAGTTTGTATGTATATATTATTTTGAGAGGAGGTGAGTTAGTGTCTATATAATATCATGAGAGGAGGTGAAAAGAGCCTGTTGTGTACTACTCTCAGTTGGCTTCCGCAGTGTGTGTCCTATCCAGCACCGTCGTCTTCGCTGTATTTCTGTATACACTGGTATTTGACTGGTTCATTTCCATAATTTCCTGTAGCTTTGCTAGTTGGATTTGTTTTTAAATTACCAGCTAACAGCCAGCAATAAACAATAAACAATTTATATTTTCCGAAACAAATCTCAGTTATTAGAGGTAAGAGTTACTTCTTCAGTTACATAAATCCTACCGTGTCATGAAGGTCGGATTTAGGTCTAGGCTAAATAAGCTATAGCCTAGAGTCGTATAATCAAATAGGACCTTAAATTTGGTTATATTGTAATCTATGATATAACCCTTCTTGTGTTCATTTTTTTAAACTTCACCGCTTCCACAACAACGTTAAGTCGGCAAAGATACACTGTCTGTGGTTTACAGAAACCTGCAATTTTTTACCTATTACATTCGACTTGGTACGGCGGTTTTGAGTAATGTGTTCGTCTTTCTTCTTTACTCTCCTATTCGCTTGGCCAAAGTGGTTTGTTACCAGGTCAACTACAGGCATGTGGGGTGGGATCAGGTTATTGGTTATTTGTTATGGAAGGCCACGGTATCACTGCAAACGAATTAAAATCAATAATCGCTCAACCGCCCGTGCCAGTGGAATCATCCGAATTACTAACTCATCTCCCAAACAAAGAAAGGTAACTGTAATCCCCATCGTAGCAGTCTCAGCACACGCCATAAGACATAAGGCGAAACCGCGCAGAAAGTGAACACGTCCAACTGTTCCCTGTCATACGATATCATTATTCATCGTAAACAATTGGAATATAGAAACATGATCAAAACGGATGAGACACACAGCTCACGGTGTGCACAGAGCACTTAACTCAGTAGCTCCTGCAACAAGCCGGACTTGGAATATGAGGAAACTGCAACAAGGAACACTTTTCAGACAAAGCCTTCAATGGTTCCTGCCGACTATCCACCATATACCATGGAAGTTCACGTCCTCCCGAAGATGATGATCGTCATATTGAGAACAAAAAATGTATAGCGCTTGACGATGTTAGGACATCTTTCTTGACTCCAATCGAACATAGAAACACACAGTCGTCGAATTATCCCCGTCACACATCAAACAACAACTTGCGTACAACGAATGAAACACGGTGCAAATTCCCCAAAGAGGAAAATCTTCGGTCGACTTGACGGAGCAGTCCACATTAATGCGTTTTAGCATGTAAATAACTTGCGTCAAACAATTCCAACGTCGGCCATTGAATAGCACTCAATGTGACCTAAACCGCATGTCAACACTAGACGGTGAAGGTCGCTTTTACATTACTTGACTTGTCAAAAAGGAACATTGCTGTGCGTACTCGGCGGCGCAGATTTGTCCACTTCGTCGGCGCAGATTTGCTAAGTAGACCATCATTTTGATTTCAACACAGAAAATTGCACCACAGAGCCGAAATTAATCAAACCCCAGATGCATTTTCTACAGCAATCGAGAGAACGTGAAACGTTCCACCATTTTGAAACCATTTAGGATCAGGTCTACCATATTATCGCCGTGTAGTTAGATTTATGTATATATCCTAATATATGTGTGTGTTGTTTATTGTTTCAGTTGAAGGCCTACTTGGTTGAAACGTCGTTCTACTTGTGTTTCCTTTCTCACCTACGTAAAGCTGTTACCATACCACTTTTTCCTTTAATTAAAAAAATGTTCATTCTTATCAGCTTTATAGCAGCTTCACATTCGTATGCAGCTTGATGATGCTTCCTTATACCTCAGGTCTGCTACAGGCAAGAGGGTTAGGATTTGTTCAACTACCGGCATGTTGGGTAGGATCAATTCTAATACAGGCAGATGGGGTAGGATTAGTTCTACTACAGGCATGTTGGGTAGGATCAGTTCTACTACAGGTATGTTGGGTAGGATCAGTTCTACTACAGGCATGTTGGGTAGGATTAATTCTATTATAGGCATGTTGGTTCAAGTCTACTACAGGCAGGTATGTAGGATTAGTTCTACTATAGGCAAGTAGGGTAGGATTAGTTCTACTACAGGATGGTGGGATAGGTTCAAGTCTACTACAGACAGGTGGGGTAGGATCAGGTTTACTACAGACAATTGGAGTAGGTTCAAGTCTTCTACGGGCACTTGGGATAGGATCATGTCTACTACAGGCATGAACTACAGTGATCATTGTTTCTTCCTAATATTGGAAACTAGCTCTCTTTTTGCAGTGGCTTCTTTCATACCGTTTTCATTACTCTTCTCAGCTGTCCAGATTTATCACAACACATGAAACATTGATTGGAATTCAGATACATTTGTTTGGGTGGGTAGATGGGTTTGAGTGGGATGTTGGTGTAATACTCAAATAGTTTCTCAAATAGTTACTCTCTCAAATAGTTACTCACTCAAAAAGTTACTCAAATAGTTACTCACTCAAATAGTTACTCACTCAAATAGTTACTCACTCAAATAGTTACTCAAATAGTTACTCACTCAAATAGTTACTCACTCAAATAGTTAGTCAAATAATTACTCAAATAGTTACTCACTCAAATAGTTACTCACTCAAATAGTTACTTACTCAAATAGTTACTCATTCAAATAGTTACTTACTCAAATAGTTACTTACTCAAATAGTTACTCACTCAAATAGTTACTTACTCAAATAGTTACTCACTCAAATAGTTACTTACTCAAATAGTTACTCACTCAAATAGCTACTCACTCAAATAGTTACTCAAAATAGTTACTCAAACTCGCAAGTTACCATATAATTATTTCAAATGATAGAAACTGTTGTAAAAGTAGAAGTTACGCCAACGATGATGTTGACCTCTTTAAAGATACTTCAGCTGATTTTGTTGTTTACATCGCGTGTTGCTATGTTCATAGGTGTTACTACAACGACATGCGCTAGTGTTGCTATGTTCATAGGTGTTACTACAACGACATGCGCTAGTGTTGCTATGTTCATAGGTGTTACTACAACGACATGCGCTAGTGTGGCTGCATGTATTGTTATGAAAGCATTTGTTACTTACTATGGCAATAAATGTGGATTTGTGGAAGGAAAGGGCACCAATAATGCAACATACATCTTAAGAACATTGATAGAAAGATCTATAGAGGTAAAGAAAGATCTATATAAGTGCTTTATAGACTACACGAAAGCATTTGACAAAGTAAAGCATGTGGAAATAATCAATATGCTGGATAAATTAAACATTGATGGCAAGGATCTGCGAATCATAAAAAACATGTACTGGCAACAAACAGCAGCTATACGAATTAACAACCAAACAGGACAATTCCAATATATAAAGCAAGGAGTCAGACAAGGCTGTGTTCTGTCGCCGGATTTGTTTTCACTTTACAGCGAATATATTATGAGATCAATAGTAGACAAAAAAGGAATTGAAGTCAACGGTCACAACATAAATAATTTGCGATATGCTGATGACACAGTTTAATAGCAG
Source organism: Megaustenia siamemsis (assembly GCA_032433765.1). Classification (NCBI taxonomy): domain Eukaryota; kingdom Metazoa; phylum Mollusca; class Gastropoda; order Stylommatophora; family Ariophantidae; genus Megaustenia; species Megaustenia siamemsis. The sequence continues at coordinate 58,137,394 of JAVIAB010000106.1, forward strand.
AGACAGAGAATGAACTACATGAAATGATAGACATAATAGTGAAAGAAAGCAACAAGAAAGGTCTCAGTCTGAATATTAAGAAAACAGAAGTAATGGTTATATCGAAGAAACAATCACCACCATCATGCAGTATAAAAGTAAACGAGACAAATCTGAAACAAGTGCAACGTTTCAAGTACTTGTGCACAATAATAACATCAGATGGGAGATGCACCACAGAAATAAAAAGCAGAATAGCTCAGGCCAAAATAGCATTTCATAAAATGAAAAATATCTTATGCAACAAATCTATGTCAATAAAAATGAGAAAAAGAGTTCATCGGTGCTATATAGAACCAATTCTGACCTATGGAAGCGAATCATGGACAGTAGACAAACAAATGAAAAGACGATTAGAGGCCACAGAGAAGGGATTTCTCAGAAGAATGTTGAAAGTTCCCTGGACAGCTAAAAAGACCAATGAGGAAGTTCTCCAAGAGGCCAACACAAAAAGGGAGCTCTTAAAAAAAACATCAGAAAGAAGCAATCAACATTTTTCGGGCACATCATGAGAAGAGGAAAGTTGGAATACTTGGTTACAACTGGCAAAATAAAAGGAAAGAGATCGCGGGCGACAAAGAGAGAAAATAATTCATAGCTTGGTGCCATGGCATAGAAAACAGTCAACAACAGAACTATTGTTATTGTTATTGGCTATGGAAGGCCTCGGTCTCACAGCAAACGAATTAAAATCCATAATTGCTCAACCGCCCATGCCAGTGGAATCATCCGAATTGCTAACTCATCTCCCAAACAAAGAAAGGTAACTGTAGTCCCCATCGTAGCAGTCTCAGCACACGCCAAAAGACATAAGGCGAAACCGCGCAGAAAGTGAACACAGCCAACTGTTCCCCGTCATACGATATCATCATTCATCGTAAACAAGCGGGATATCGAAGCAGGATCAAAACGGATGAGACACACAGCTCACGGTGTGCACAGAGCACTTAACTCAGTAGCTCCTGCAACAAGCCGGACTTGGAATATGAGGAAACTGCAAGAAGGAACACTTTTCAGACATAGCCTTCAATGGTTCCTGCCGCCTATCCACCATATACCATGGGAGTTTACGTCCTCCCGAAAATGATGATCGTCGTAGCACTTTATGATGTTAGGCCATCATTGATGACTCCAATTCCAAACATATAGACACACAGTGGTGGTAAGTTATCATTTCCAATCCAACAGAAGCCACATGACCTGTAGTTAGTAAAAACACAATTGATGATGTTCTCCGCTCCCTTCTTGTAGCTGCCGCCACACGATTCTGATGTCATTAACTTGAACATCATTCAAGAACAATGTCAGATGAACATTCCATAGATATGGCTTTGCTGATGAAGTGCTTGGTGCAACAGTTGTATCAATCATAGTGGAGGCTCCTGGTATGTGGTCATTAATATCACAGACGGCACATGATGTTGTTATATTCAGAATTTCTTTCAGGGGTGTAAATACGTGGCACACACATGGAGAGTGGTTTGTGGTCACAGTAATCCCATTAAAAGCAATTCTAGGGTAGCATGGCATAGCTGTTTCAGAACAGCTCAATCCTGTGATGTTTTCTATGTTCGCTATAAAACTGCTGCTGCTACCCAATCCTGACCAATTATAGGTGTGGACATTATTCACTTGCAATGACAAAACTGCTTTGTTTACATCATAAATCTCTGGAAGCGAATCATGTATGGGACTAATAGTACAATTTATTCTTCCATCGAGGATATCTTCATTGAGTCCCAAAAAAAAAGTTCTTTGGTTAAAATGCTTTTGAGTTAAACACAAAATGAGCCCACTTCATAGATTCAAAATGATCCTTGCCAATGCCATCCGTTTGCACAAGTTAGGTCCTTAGTTACCAATGTCACAAACTAAGCCATAAAATCAACGACTTTATCCACAGCGAAGGTTAACGAACTGTGAACAAACATTTAAGTTCAAACCCCTGAATACATTTTCAAAAATCCGCCACTCTCTGCAATAACATTTATCGTGGTATTCAAAGTAAACATTGCTTAGTCCATAGCTCGAATATAAATAAGCTGCCATTTTGGTGAACACAACAACAGAATGGTAACAACAGAACTGATACGATGCACTGTAGATAGAAGATTGTGGAGGGACATGATCACCTACGCCAACCGGTATGGCACATGATGATGATGATGATGGCAATAGACGTTTACTATGATAGCATATATTACTATGAAAGCACATGTTACTGTAGCAAACAATATTACTTTGAGAGAAGGCAATGCTATGAGATCAGGTTTTACTATGGTAATAGGTGTTACTATGAAACTATAGCAACCGTACTCTGCCGGGGCCCGACAGGGGAGTAAAGAATAGTGGCGCTGTACCCTACCAGGCATGTTCGTAATGAGGCGAGAAAGGAGGGTTGGGCATGGGACTGTCTATCCCATACTGTAAAATAAAAAGCCGAAAAAACTTCACAAACATGGACAGGTCAAAGAAAAGAATACAAGTAAATCCGCCATCCGGGAAAGATAAAGGCTCTCTGTCTAAGAAACGTATGACGCAAGCAGGAGAAAGCCGTAAGGAGTACGGGTTGCCGTCTTAATAAGATAAAATGAAATCCAATGGTCACTGACCAAGCAACTTGATGATTTAGACTTTGCTGATGACATAGCTCTCCTATCACACAGCCATCAACAGATGAAGGATAAAATGAGCATACTTGATGAGAGATCACAACAGCTAGACCTGAAAATTAATAGAGATAAGATCAAAATTATGAGAATTAATGCAGTTGGCAATAACCAAACAAAATTAGGAGAAATACCTCTACTAGACGTACAATCCTACATATATCTGGGCAGTAATATAGATAAAGAGGGAGGAACAGAAAACGATACCAAAATAAGGATATCAAAAGCAAGAGGAGTTTTTTGTTGCACTGGGAAACATATGGAAGTCCAAAGAAATTAGGTTAAATACTAAAATAAAAATTTTCAACTCCAATGTTATTTCAGTCCTATTATATGGCTGTTAAACATGGAGAACAACAAAATTAACAATCATGAAGATACAGACTTACATTAATGGATGCTTACACAGAATAAAATTATGGAAATGGCAGGACAAAATCACTAACATAGAATTATGGAAATGTACCAATCAAATACCAGTGGATAAAGAGATACAGCGAAGACGATGGAGAGGACACGCACTGCGGAAGCCAACTGAGAGTATTACACAACAGGCCCTTTTTTTGGAATACCCAGGGGAAAAGACAAATAGGAAGACCAAGAAATTTTTGGAGAAAACAGACAGAAGCAGAGATGAATATGATGGGGAAGACATGGAACGATCCTAAAAGAATGACAAGAAACATAACGACTTGGAAAGTGTTTGTTGAAGACCTATGCTCCAAAGGGAGCTGAAAGGTAGAAGATGGCAATAGACATTTACTATGATAGCATGTATTACTTTGAAAGCACATGTTATTGTGGCAAACAATATTACTTTGACAGAAGGTAATGCTATGAGATCAGGTTTTACTATGGTAACAGGTGTTACTATGAAAGCACATGTTACTATAGCAACAAGTATTACTTTGAGAGAAGATTTTACTTTGAGAGCAAGTATTAATAAGAGATCAGATGTTACAATGACTGAAGGTATTACTAGGAAATCAGATCTTTACACGCGAGTTTCCACCCATATGTGCTCGGCCGCCTATCCAGAAATGTTCAGATGTTATCATGAGAAAAGGTATTACTAGGAGATAAGATTTACTATTGTAGCAAGTGCTACTATGACGGCAGGTATTACTAAGAGACAGTGGCGTACTCTCTATGTTACCGCAGCTACCGCCGAAAGCCTGAACATATTGACGAAATACAAAAGGAAATGGTAATTTATTATATTTTTTTAAATAATTATATTACAAATTTTCAAATATTCAATTATACATTTCGTAGGCCAATATGATTTATTTGCTTTGATTTGCATTTATTAAAGCAAGGTTTTCCTATGGCCACTATCATGTTTGTGAATGAAACCGAAACTACTCTACGATAGAATTGATACTACCGCTAGTAGCTATCGGTACAGTTCTCACGGATCGGAACAAAGAAATTCACAACCTTGATTTTATTCCTTTTTCCACTCAGTGATTTATATTTCCTCCTGCATTCATTGAGGAAGAGGCAGGAGATTTGTTTGTTTAAATCGTTTCATCATCGTGGATGCCCTAGGTTTTGCCTTTATTTTAGCTAGGTTGGGGGAGGGGGGATTGGTCTGCCTTCATTCGCACTCTCATTCTCTCTATAACGGACATTTGTTTTTTCTTGTATATGTGAAAGAAAATTTCTGGTTTAAACGTTCGTCCTCTGTATTTCGTTTCATTCCGACAGACCCATACTAGGTATCTAAAATATGAAAGTAGAGAGACTAAAATGTTGTGATGTTCTGGTGTCGTGTTTGGTATCTTGTTTATCATTATCGCTCTGTGTATGTCTACTTTGTGTTTGGTATCTTGTTTAGCATTATCGCTCTGTGTATGTCTACTTTGTGTTTGGTATATTGTTTAGCATTATCTCTCTGTGTATGTCTACTTTGTGTTTGGTATATGTTTGCAGCGTGCCATGTAGTGCGTGAATTGTTGGTGTGATGGTTGGGCATCTATAGTATATGTGTTCTTCGCTTGCTTGTGTTACACATTTGGCATTTGTCTCCTTGTTCCAGTGGCGTCGTATTAAACAGAAGTCGATATGCGACTTCTCTCTCCTTTGGAGTGACTACTGGGTTGTGCAGGTTCTGGAACGTGACGCTGTAATCTTGGATGTTGTGTGTGTAGCCCCACTTGATCCTTCGTTGTAGTGGTGGGGGCTTGTTGTTGTATTAATTGTTGGTATATGTATTTTGTTGTCTGGTGCATGAGGTGTTCGTTTCCTTGTAAGGCCTGTATGCACGACTTGTAGAAAGCAGGCATGGGACCGTAATGGTGTGGGCTTGCGTTGTTGATGTTTGTGTGCTTGATGAGCCGGAGTCCCATGTAGTAATGGGCGAAAGGGTAGCTGTGTGGTCGTTGAACGATGCGTCCCACATGGCCGATTCTAAAGATTTTATTTTGGAGTTGATGTCTTGAAGAGCAATTCCCCCTTCTTATTTCCTTTGGATCTGTGTTTCGTGTTTTATATTGTGGATGACGTTTCGAAAGATGAACTTGTTGATGCGCTTGTTAATTTTGTGAGTAATATGCCGAGGAGGATCGAGAACTATGACCGTGTAGAATAGCTTGGGTACGATGATGTTGTTGACGATGATGCTTCTTCCGAAGATGGTTGATGCTTTGTGTTGGCAACTCAGCAGGGTGTCGGTGATGTTTTGTGTTGGCAACTCAGCAGGGTGTCGGTGATGTTTTGTGTTGGCAACTCAGCAGGGTGTCGGTGATGTTTTGTGTTGGCAACTCAGCAGGGTGTCGGTGATGTTTTGTGTTGGCAACTCAGCAGGGTGTCGGTGATTTTTGTGGTTAGAACTTGCCATGTCGGTTTGCTTATATTGTGGTTGCACGGGAAGGTGATGCCGTACACCGTCATGACGTCGACGGATACCAGTCCTAAAGGGAAATCCTTTCTGTTCTGCCACCAGCCGATCCCCATGATGGATGACTTCTCCACGTTGATCTTCGCTCCGCTGCTGTTGCCGAAGTATGTGTATGCTTTGGTGATAAAAATTCACAACCTTGATATTAAAAAACGGCACCGAATTTTAAACGGCTAAGCTACCTCTACATTAAAGCGGTTTCATTGGTTACTTTTAGCTCTTGCCAATTAGAAGCGTTAAAAAGTGAAAGTGAAACTATGAATACTGGAACTTCTTTAACTATTTATAACTACGTTATGCGCCATTTTTTTTTTAAATTTAGGCACATAGGCATCTCAACTGGCAAGAAACAGCAGCGCTGTGAGCTATCGGTTTATAAACAAAAACTGAAGTTTTTTTTTTTTTTTGCCGTACGCGAATGTAGTGTACTATATAAGCAAATAGTTTTATAGTAAATTCATTTGGACATGTATAATTGTGTTGAACTTCAAGTTTTAAATTTTGTTGATTTAAATATATATATATATATATATATATATATATATATATATATATATATATATGGCCCTTTTCGTCTTGTCAGACGGTCTAGTGGAGGCTATTGCGTATTTTTTTGAGGTATTGTTTTTGCCGAACAGCTTCTCTCGTGGCTAATTCTACCAATGTTTGACAAACACACGCGGTCACATAATGAACAGGTCAGGCTCGCTGGTCCACAGGGTTTACTATCCTTTTTCATGAGTCTCTTCTCTTCTAAGTCCTGTCTTAGAACAGTCTCAAATGTTGTTATACCGTTCCTTATACGTGCTCTCCATGATGTGCGATCACTTGCCAGATGTTGCCAGTCGTTTTCACAGATGGAGAAGTCTTTCAGAGATGATTTGCAGATATCTCTATATCGTAGTTTAGGTCTGCCGATTTGTCGTTTTCCGTGTTTTAGCTCACCATATAGTATTTGCCTAGGAATGCGTTTTTCTTCCATCCGTTGGACATGCCCCAGCCATCTTAGCCTTCGACTTCTGAGCATCGACATGATTGTTAGGGTCTTAGCACGTTGCAGGACAGTTAAGTTGGTTATTTTGTCCTGCCATTTGATGTGCATTATTTTGCGGAGACATCGCATGTGGAAGACATTTAGTCTTTTTTCCTGGTTTGAGTATGTTGTCCAGGTTTCGGATCCATATAGTAGTGTGCTAAGCACACAAGTTTGATATATTAAGAGTTTAGTCTTTTGAGTTAGTTTCGTGTTGTTCCATGCCCTTTTTGTGAGTTTGCCGAAGGTCGTAGCTGCCTTACCAATTCGACTGTTTATTTCTTCATCAAGAGAGATGGTTTGCGTAATTGTGGATCCAAGATATGTAAATTTCTGTACTGATTCTAGTGGGCAGTCTTTTAGAGTAATAGATATAGGTTTGAAGTCACCTTGATTTAGTATTACTGTCTTCTGAACATTAATTGACAGTGAAAAAAGGTCGCATGCTTTATCCAGGTTGTTGATCAGCGACTGTAGGGTGGCCTCACTATGAGCGACTAGGGCTGCATCGTCAGCAAATAAAAATTCTTTAAGTAGGGCAACATTTGTTTTGGTTTTTGCTCTTAGTCGTGCTAGGTTGAACAGTGAGCCATCTGGTCTTGTGCGAATGTAAATATCTCCTGAGCTGTTTTCGAAGGTGTAATTTAGGAGGGCAGCAAAAAATATACCAAAAAGGGTGGGGGCGAGGACACATCCCTGTTTCACTCCTTTGTTGACTTTGAAATTCTCTGATGGACTCCCATCAAAATGGACTTGGCCATTCATGTCTTCATGGAAGGAAATTATCAGCCTAAGTAATTTAGGAGGGCAGCCTATGCCTTCTAACACCTTGTAGAGACCATCTCTGTTTACTGTGTCGAATGCCTTTGTGAGATCCACAAAGGCAATATAGAGCGGCATATTTTGTTCCCGACATTTTTCCTGCAGTTGTCTAAGAGTGAAGATCATATCTATGGTTGATCTCCCGGGTCTGAAACCGCATTGGGACTCGGGAAGCACCCGTTCTGCAAGTCTATGCAGGCGATTAAGTACGACTCTAGCAAAAGCTTTGCCTGTTGTGCTCCGGGTAGACGGGACTCGTAAACCTTGGCTGGCAACCCGTCTAGAAGAAGGGAAACTTCGACCACAAAACCCTCCACTACCTTGTGGACTAGTTTCTAGTTAGAATCGAAGGTTATGGGAGTACACCCAGAGTAAAAATCCGGAGGGAGGGACCCTAAGGCAGTGGACGGCGTTAATCGTCTTTCTGGCATCCCCTGCACCTTCTTTCAATTCCGAACGTATGGACTTTGTCCCTCCTTCGGAAATCCTTGAAACGAAGTCGAGAGGGGGATAGTGCGACTGGGTAAAGCACTATCTCCATATCCTGTGCCCAGGCAGAGTAGGCAAAGTGAAATGAGGAAGAAAGCACCAATGTTTAAACTTGGCACATGGAACGTAAGGACCATGTGCCCTGGACTTACTATATATATATATATATATATATATATATATATATATATATATATTTCTTTATAACTTCATAACGAACTTTTATTATTTCCTGTTTATTACTGCCGACGATAATAAATGATGGCAGAGCAAGAAATCTACACATAACACAGAGATCTCAATAAACTCTATTGATAAACTTAGAAACCAACCCAACAGTACTTTCAATGACAAAGTCATCGAGACATTTTCGTCCCAAACAAGACGGATAGAATTTACATATTAAAAAAATAAATAATTTAAAATGTAGTGATGTCATTAGCAAATATTACTTCAATGTTAGCCTACTGAATATAATGTATGTGTTTATTTTTTTATGTCAGCGTTAGCCCAAACCCCAAAACCAGTATACGCCACTGCCAGGAGATCAGATGTTACTATGGTAGCAAGTGTTACTATGACGGCAGGTATTACTAGGAGATCAGATGTTACTATGGTAGCAAGTGTTACTATGACGGCAGGTATTACTAGGAGATCAGATGTTACTATGGTAGCAAGTGTTACTATGATGGCAGGTATTACTAGGAGATCAGATGTTACTATGGTAGCAAGTGTTACTATGATGGCAGGTATTACTAGGAGATCAGATGTTACTATGGTAGCAAGTGTTACTATGACGGCAGGTATTACTAGGAGATCAGATGTTACTATGGTAGCAAGTGTTACTATGATGGCAGGTATTACTAGGAGATCAGATGTTACTATGGTAGCAAGTGTTACTATGATGGCAGGTATTACTAGGAGATCAGATGTTACTATGGTAGCAAGTGTTACTATGACCGCAGGTATTACTAGGAGATCAGATGTTACTATGATAGCAAGTGTTACTATGACGGCAGGTATTACTAGGAGATCAGATGTTACTATGATAGCAAGTGTTACTATGACGTTCTCTAAAACAGAGTAAAGAATGACTAACATCAAGCCAACAAATGTTCAGCTAAATACCGTCTATAAATATCTTGTATAAGCGAACACGGACCACTGGTTTCAGGAAAAAAACCTGTAATGGATCACTTAACCAAACAGCCAGCCAACACCCACAGCCCATTTTACATATTTACATTTGGCAGTTGTGTTTCAGATCTTTCCAGATGACAAAACAAGCATCCCAGAGTCCATATAAATATGTTTCTTTCATGATTTCTCCTAGTTAATTGTTTCATATCAACATTTGGTGTTATGTACGTTTTTGCAGGTATGTCAATGTTTTGAAACGAAGGTTTTTTTTTTAGTTGGAACGCGCCCGATAGCGTTTCGGTCAACTTTTATCAAGCTATAGCCCAAAGATAAATATTTTATAAGAAACTGGAAAAAAAATTGACGGTATAGGACTCGTATTTTGTTATTCAATAACTACTGTTATCGTTATCATCATCATGTGCCATCTCCGCAACGAAGGTTGGCTACCATGTAGCGCCCAATCTCTGTCTCTTGCTTTGATGGTGAAGGTTGTCATAGGCTGATTTGTCCTTCTTTTGATGTTACTAGTCCATGTTAGTCTTGGCCTGCCTCTGACTCTTTTACCTTGTGTTCTCCCCCCCCCCCACCCCCCGCTCCCACGCAATTACTTTTAGTATGCTGTTGTGTCTTTTAACATGGCCCAAAAATCGCATTTGTTTATCAGCACTACTGTTATATAATTCTTTTCTACTTCTTTTCTTCTTTCTTCTTTTAGCCCATGCTTATGGAAGGCCCCGGTATCACTGCAAACGAATTAAAATACCTAATTGCTCAACCACCCGTGCCAGTGGAATCATTCGAATTACTATCTACTGGCACGGGCGGTTGAGCAATTATGGATTTTAATTCGTTTGCAGTGATACCGGGGCCTTTCCGGTGGTTATAGATCTATCTACAAATCTACAACCGGCGTTATACAAAACCACAACGATTAGTATTGAACAAATCTACAACCGGTGTTATACAAAACCTACGACAATCATTGAAAAGACCTACTACGACTTACAGCCGTTTGTCAGTGATACTTTAGTTGATTTGCAGACATGTCATTTCTAAGAAGACATGGTAAACATGCTTATTCTGTTGTACATTCAAAGAAGCTGTATCTTTAACAACAACAAAAAACAGAACTTTTGCGGTTAAAAACTAAACATGTCATCTCTCTCAGATTTACAACTCTTTGATGCTTTTAATTGCTAACGTTATTCTACTAAAATTTTATGAATACATAATATTTACGTTAACTTTTTTTTTTTTTTAACTTTTGTGTCTGGTGTCACAGATTGAACACTTTGTCTCAGAATCCATTTTTAGAATGTACTAGACTAAGAACTTCATTCACAAATGTAGAGAAATGTGAAAGCTTGAAACGAAAATGTCAATTTGTGATAAAAACAAATTCTACTGATGATTTACAAACAAACGACTAAAGATTGGGAAGACAGCAACTGGCAATAAAAGTACCCACATCAACATAACTTTCTAAAGATTGGGAAGACAGCAACTGGCAATAAAAGTACCCACATCAACATAACTTTCTAAAGATTGGGAAGACAGCAACTGGCAATAAAAGTACCCACATCAACATAACTTTCTAAAGATTGGGAAGACAGCAACTGGCAATAAAAGTACCCACATCAACATAACTTTCTAAAAGGTTAACTCGGGATTGATGAATAAAACAAAAGGATAAATTAAATCATGACTGATATTGAGTCAAATTTCCGTTAAGAAACTCATGACTATTTTTAATCAATTGCCGTTAAGAAATTCATGACTGATTTTGAATCAAATTTCCGTTAAGAAACTCATGACTATTTTGAATCAATTGCCGTTAAGAAACGCATGACTGATTTTGAATCAAATTTCCGTTAAGAAACTCATGACTGATTTTGAATCAAATTTCCGTTAAGAAACTCATGACTTATTTTGAATCAAATTTCCGTTAAGAAACTCATGACTGATTTTGAATCAATTGCCGTTGAGAAACGCATGATTGATTTTGAATCAATTGCCGTTAAGAAACGCATAACTGATTTTGAATCAATTGCCGTTAAGAAACGCATGACTGATTTTGAATCAATTGCCGTTAAGAAACGCATGATTGATTTTGAATCAATTGCCATTAAGAAACTCATTACTGATTTTGAATCAATTGCCGTTAAGAAACGCATGACTGATTTTTGAATCAAATTTCCGTTAAGAAACTCATGACTGATTTTGAATCAAATTTCCGTTAAGAAACGCATGACTGGTTTTGAATCAAATTTCCGTTAAGAAACTCATGACTGATTTTGAATCACTTGCCGTTGAGAAAAGCATGACTGATTTTGAATCAATTGCCGTTAAGAAACGCATAACTGATTTTGAATCAATTGCCGTTAAGAAACGCATGACTGATTTTGAATCAATTGCCGTTAAGAAACTCTGAACTGATTTTGAATAAAATTTCCGTTAAGAAACTCATGACTGATTTTTGAATCAATTGCCGTTAAGAAACTCTGAACTGATTTTGAATCAAATTTCCGTTAAGAAACTCATGACTATTTTGAATCAATTGCCGTTAAGAAACTCATGACTGATTTTGAATCAAATTTCCGTTAAGAAACTCATGACTGATTTTGAATCAAATTTCCGTTAAGAAACTCATGACTTATTTTGAATCAAATTTCCGTTAAGAAACTCATGACTGATTTTGAATCACTTGCCGTTGAGAAACGCATGATTGATTTTGAATCAATTGCCGTTAAGAAACGCATAACTGATTTTGAATCAATTGCCGTTAAGAAACGCATGACTGATTTTGAATCAAATTTCCGTTAAGAAACTCATTACTGATTTTGAATCAATTGCCTTTGAGAAACTCATGACTGATTTTGAATCAATTGCCGTTGAGGAACTCATGACTGATTTTGAATCAATTGCCGTTAAGAAACGCATGACTGATTTTGAATCAATTTCCGTTAAGAAACTCATGACTGATTTTGAATCAAATTTCCGTTAAGAAACGCATGACTGATTTTGAATCAATTGCCCTTAAGAAACGCATGACTGATTTTGAATCAAATTTCCGTTAAGAAACTCATGACTGATTTTGAATCAATTGCCGTTAAGAAACGCATAAGTGATTTTGAAAATCCGAGAATCCTGACCCACGTGCACGAACTCCATAGCATGGCCTTGTATCTACGGAGTGGGTAGGTTTATGCAGACAATATTTCCCTGGCAGCTGTCAACTACTCATTTCTACTTGAACTCTGCCAAGAGTTCTCTACCGTGCGTGAGTGCATAGGTTACCTGCCCTGTTTATTTCCGTTATACGAGAGGGCTAGACATGGGATCTCGCTATTCAGAGATCCGAGGAGAATAGTGCCACTTTGATCTCACAGATTTATTAGTCACTCTTTAAAAAAAAAAAAAAAAAAACTACCGAATCTGACAAATGTGACGTATGTAACCATGACAACTGCATATAGCAATAAATAGGTCACTGAGCTACTGGTAAGAGATTTGTCTTTGTGTCCGTAATAGTCGATTGCGTTACATTGTGTCCTGCACCTTGTGGTCCAGTGTGTCTGCCATCCCACACATATTTCCAGGTTGCTTCCCATGCTTCGGTTTAAATTTATATTCTAGCAAGGCATTAAATGTTGGTAGTCAAGGTATCTCTCCTAAATAAAAGAAAGAGACATACACATTAACGCACTTGGTGTAGAATTAGGACCGCAATATGTGATTCATATGCGTGTACAACAAATCTTAAAAGTCATGAGCTGTAGGTATTTCCTAATCAAAAGCCTAAAATCAACAGAAAATCTACTAAACTCCAAAAACTAGGTACAGATGTATAAGTAAAATAAGACACATATACATTACCAAAAGCACCAAAACAGAGACCAGACTAAACAACAAATGCAGCAACATACAGAAAAATTAAACCTATAGCACTCCAGCTGCAACCATCACCATCATCATCATCAAGTACCATGCCTGCTGGCGTAGGTGATCATGTCTCTCCACAACTTTCGATCTCGACAATGCATGCTTGCTTACGTTCGCCCGATGACTAAAGTATTTTAGAGTATTCGCAGACTGTAGAATCCCTCTTCGTCAACCGCCCTTATCATTTCCGTTGTTGACCTTCTGCCAAGCCATTCTCTTAAGCTGTTTGGAATCTTTTCTCTTTGCTTCCGTCTAACTCTTCATCCCTCAATGTGTCCAGTGTGTCACAATAAATTCCAGCTGTTCCCTTCTCATTACATGGCCAAAAAATGATGATTGTTTCTTGCTAGTATTGGATATTAGCTCTATTTTTCGTTTTGGCCGCTTTCAAAACGTTTTTATTACTCTTCTTAGCTGTCCATGGTATTCTCAACTTTCTACAATCCTAAACCTTTTTTATAACCAAACTTAATATAGACACCAAATAGCAGCTCCCACGAAACAGCTAAAATAATATCATCAACTTGCCATCATGAAAATAAATACAATTATTAATACTACTACCCTACACATAATGAACATAAACAGCAGATACCACCAGTCATTGTTAGTAGTATACAAGGTTCCATTTGACCCGCATTGTGGTGCTAAATTAACAAAGATATATAGTGTGGTGCGCGGTGCGCCAAATGTACACGAGAGACAAGGGGAGTTAACCGTAACATTTCGTGTCCGGATGTTGACCTCTACTCTCGGTGACCCCGGAAGTGACCTGTTTATGTCTGGTGTATGCTGACTTTGGAGTTCTTGATGTACTTGATCAATAGTGATAGGTTAGTAGATTATACAACATCAATGAAAAACATTAAATATAAAACAAAAGACAAAAGATATATTTTATTCTTTTATTATCTCAATAGGTGTATAACATACATTGATATTATATATCATTACAAACATATTTAGTACATTGAGTAAATATATAGTACAAGGATAACATTTATTTATAGCTATGTAGTTGGGTGTCTGCTTAGCGTTGTACCATAAATGAAGCATAAGGGGTGAAACAGTTAGAGATTCTCGGTTAGTCTAAGCTGGTAGTGTAAATATGTTCCTCGGTGTTAGTGGTTCGCTATCTCTCTATCTCTCTCTCTCTCTCTCTCTCTCTCTCTCTCTACTATTCCAGCCTAGATTTCTCTCCATTGAAACACTTACTCATTCTCTCCATTTATCCCTATCATCTCGCCTTCCTTCTCTCTCTCTCTCTCTCTCTCTCTCTCTCTCTCTCTCTCTTTCTCCCCTAGCCGCTCTTAGACTTCTAACCTATCAGTCCACCCTCAGCCTCTCCCTTTAGCCCCCCCCCCACCCTGCCTCATATTTTTAGCGTCCCTCCTATTGTAACACTTGATTATTCTCACCATTTATACCTAGCATCTCGCCTTCTTTCTCATAGGCTTCTCTCTCTAGCTAGCTCTCTCTCTTCTAACCCCTACTAGACTTCTCTCCTACCATTCCACCTTTCTTCCTCTCTCTCTCTCTCTCTCTCTCTCTCTTTACCTCGCCTAGCGTTCTGCCTTCATGCGTATTTTTACCTTACCGCCAGTGTAACACATTAATAACATTGAATATCAATTACAAAAAGACTTGAAATATCTACTTTTTAAGGAGCCAATAAGATAAACATATGAAAAACGAAGGAATAATACACTCGACAAGGCTTAACATACATACTTTATACACATCACCATTAATACAACTGAAATTCCTTTAATGATAACCTATCACATCGTTATGAGCTAAGAGAAAAACAGAAAAAAAAATTCAACTTACACCGTAAAATATTCCACTACAACACAGACCGCTAGACTGACCAGTACTATGAAAATAAACGTCCGTGAATCAAGCACGCTTATAACACGAAGTCTCACATCCGACTAGTTTAAATATAATCTGGTAAATAAAAGTTAGACGACACTATTCCACCCTCGACTAACATCTAGGTTAACCAATCAGAGAAGAAGATTTCTATCGGACACCCATCAACGAAATGACTGACCTCTGGATTAACTAATCAGAGAAGAGGATTACTGTTATCGTGATAACTGACCTCATTTTCAACTTGAAGTGCTGTCGAGTCTGATGCATGGGTTACTTTAAATCGATTCGGCCTCTGATACAATCCACCTAGCGGGTCAATGGTGGGGGAAATAATACATGTGGCGGGTTACTTGAACGCGTTTTGACCCCTGATGCAATACCAGGAGTTCCATGACAGTTATAAATAGTTGGATACAACAAGCAGGAAGTTATATTCAAGGTCCAAAATGTTATACCAAATCACTAAGATTTTACCGTCAGAACACACAAATTTAGGCTCATATTCAAAAAGTCGACCTTAAAACCATACAAATCTACTCCCATACCCATAAAAGTTAGACACATCAAACAGATAATTACTTCCAAACTCCAAAAAGTTAGACCAAATCACGCCTCGATCGTTCTCTAACATTGCGGAACTTGTGTCCCTCATATGCTATTTCAAAAGTGAGGCAAGGGCAGAAACCTAGGAGGCAAGGGCAGAAACCTAGGAGGCAAGGTCAGAAACCTAGGAGGCAAGGACAGAAAACTAGGAAGCAAAGGCTGAAAACAAGGAGGCAAGGGCAGAAACCTAAGAGGCAAGGACAGAAAACTAGGGGGGTCGTGGTTCGTGGTTCGGTAAGTCCGTGGTTCGTTAAGTCCGTGGTTCGTGGGGTTGTGGTTCGTGGTTCGTTAGTTGATGGTTCGTTAAGTCCATGGTTCGTAGGGGTTGTGGTTCGCGGTTCGTGGGTTGATGGTTCGTTAAGTTCGTGGTTTGTTAAGTTCGTTGTTCGTGAGTTTGCGGTTCGTTAGTTGATGATTCGTTAAGTCCGTGGTTCGTGGGGTTGTGGTTCGTGGTTCGTTAGTTGACGGTTCGTTAAGTCCATGGTTCGTAGGGGTTGTGGTTCGCGGTTCGTGAGTTGAGGGTTCGTTAAGTCCGTGGTTCGTGGGGTTGTGGTTTGTGGTTCGTTAGTTGATGGTTCGTTAAGTCCGTGGCTCGTGGGCTTGTGGTTCGTGGTTCGTTAGCTGATGGTTCGTTAAGTCCATGGTTCGTAGGGGTTGTGGTTCGCGGTTCGTGAGTTGAGGGTTCGTTAAGTCCGTGGTTCGTGGGGTTGTGGTTCGCGGTTCGTGAGTTGAGGGTTCGTTAAGTCCGTGGTTCGTGGGGTTGTGGTTTGTGGTTCGTTAGTTGATGGTTCGTTAAGTCCGTGGTTCGTGGGGTTGTGGTTCGTGGTTCGTTAGTTGATGGTTCGTTAAGTCCATGGTTCGTGGGGTTGTGGTTCGCGGTTCGTGAGTTGAGGGTTTGGTAAGTCCGTGGTTCGTGGTTTGTTAAGTTCGTTGTTCGTGAGTTTGTGGTTTATTAAGTTTGTAGTTTGTTAAGTGCGTGGTTCGAGAGGTCGTGGGCAAGGGCAGAAACCTAAGAGGCAAGGCAGAAACCTAGGAGGCAAGGTCAGAAACCTAGGAGGCAAGGGCAGAAACCTAGGAGGCAAGGGCAGAAACCTAAGAGGCAAAGACAGAAACCTAGGAGGCAAGGTCAGAAACCTAGGAGGCAAGGGCAGAAACCTAGGAAGCAAAGGCTGAAAAACACTCGCACCGACTAAGGCTTCCAAGGTGTATTTGATTGTCGCCCTATTTTTGTCTGTATAACCTAATATATCACTTTCATTTAATCTATCGATAAACGTTTCAAAGTCATTTCTGTTGTTAACTAACAAGGGTTTGTCTAATCCTGTCGCGTTATTTGAGCTTGGGTGTGAAAGTAACGCAGCCAAATAGAACTGACCTCTGAGGCAATACCGGATGTGTTACTAAAAAGATTTTGACGTATGATGGCAATTTTATGAGTTTACCCCCTGATCATTTTTTAGGGATACACCCATGAAATCGGTAAAAATCGTAAATTTTCACTCTAGGCATACCCCAAACTCTATTTTAGACATCCCCATTGCAAAAATCTACATTAAAAACCACTTTTAGGATTTTACCCCCTTATCATTTTTTTGAGGGTTGCGCCCATGGAATCTATAAAAAGCGTTAATTTAGCACGCAGGCTTACCTAAAACTTTATTTTAGACATCCCCACACCAAAAATTTACTTAAAAATCACTTTTGAAATTGTTACCCCCTTACCATTTTTTTAGGGTTACGCCCATAGAATTGATAAAAAATTGAAATATAACCTCAAGGCATACCCCAAACTTTATTTTAGACATCCCCATAACAAAGATTTACATTAAAAACCACTTTTAGGATTTTACCCCCTTACCATTTTTTTTAGGGTTACGCCACTGAAATCGATAAAAATCGTAAATTTAGCACGCAGACTTACCTAAAACTTTATTTTAGACATCCCCACACCAAAAATTTACTTAAAAATCACTTTTGAAAATGTAACCCCCCTTACCATTTTTGAGGGTTACGCCCATGGAATTGATAAAAAATTGAAATATAACCTCAAGGCATACCCCAAACTTTATTTTAGACATCCCCACACCAAAAATTAACTTTAAAAATCACTTTTGAAATTGTAACCCCCCTTACCATTTTTGAGGGTTACGCCCCTGAAATCGATAAGAATCGTAAATTTAGCACGTAGGCTTACCTAAAACTTTATTTTAGACATCCCCACACCAAAAATTAACTTAAAAATCACTTTTGAAAATGTAACCCCCCTTACCATTTTTTAGGGTTACGCCCCTGAAATCGATAAAAATCGTAAATTTAGCACGTAGACTTACCTAAATCTTTATTTTAGACATCCCCACACCAAAAATTAACTTAAAAATCAATTTTGAAAATGTAACCCCCCTTACCATTTTTGAGGGATACGCCCCTGAAATCGATAAAAAATTGAAATATAACCTCAAGGCATACCCCAAACATATTTTTTGACACCCCTACATATCAAATTCCAACAAAAAACAACAAAAAAATTAGTAGTAAGGAGAGGTGTTTTTGAGCCGTGCATACTACGCAGATGTATCGTGCTGCACGAAACCATCTGTGCTGCACGATACCTGCACGAAATGTTCAAATCCTTGCTCAAAACACCCTTCCTTACTACCAATTTTTTTGTTGTTTTTTGTTGGAATTTGATATGTAGGGGTGTCAAAAAATATGTTTGGGGTATGCCTTGAGGTTATATTTCAATTTTTTATCGATTTCAGGGGCGTAACCCTCAAAAATGGTAAGGGGGGGTTACATTTTCAAAATTGATTTTTAAGTTAATTTTTGGTGTGGGGATGTCTAAAATAAAGTTTTAGGTAAGTCTACGTGCTAAATTTACGATTTTTATCGATTTCAGGGGCGTAACCCTAAAAAATGGTAAGGGGGGTTACATTTTCAAAAGTGATTTTTAAGTTAATTTTTGGTGTGGGGATGTCTAAAATAAAGTTTTAGGTAAGCCTACGTGCTAAATTTACGATTTTTATCGATTTCAGGGGCGTAACCCTCAAAAATGGTAAGGGGGGTTACAATTTCAAAAGTGATTTTTAAAGTTAATTTTTGGTGTGGGGATGTCTAAAATAAAGTTTGGGGTATGCCTTGAGGTTATATTTCAATTTTTTATCAATTCCATGGGCGTAACCCTCAAAAATGGTAAGGGGGGTTACATTTTCAAAAGTGATTTTTAAGTTAATTTTTGGTGTGGGGATGTCTAAAATAAAGTTTTAGGTAAGTCTGCGTGCTAAATTTACGATTTTTATCGATTTCAGTGGCGTAACCCTAAAAAAATGGTAAGGGGGTAAAATCCTAAAAGTGGTTTTTAATGTAAATCTTTGTTATGGGGATGTCTAAAATAAAGTTTGGGGTATGCCTTGAGGTTATATTTCAATTTTTTATCAATTCTATGGGCGTAACCCTAAAAAAATGGTAAGGGGGTAACAATTTCAAAAGTGATTTTTAAGTAAATTTTTGGTGTGGGGATGTCTAAAATAAAGTTTTAGGTAAGCCTGCGTGCTAAATTAACGCTTTTTATAGATTCCATGGGCGCAACCCTCAAAAAAATGATAAGGGGGTAAAATCCTAAAAGTGGTTTTTAATGTAAATTTTTGCAATGGGGATGACTAAAATAGAGTTTGGGGTATGCCTAGAGTGAAAATTTACGATTTTTACCGATTTCATGGGTGTATCCCTAAAAAATGATCAGGGGGTAAACTCATAAAATTGCCATCATACGTCAAAATCTTTTTAGTAACACATCCGGTATTGCCTCAGAGGTCAGTTCTATTTGGCTGCGTTACTTTCACACCCAAGCTCAAATAACGCGACAGGATTAGACAAACCCTTGTTAGTTACAACAGAAATGACTTTGAAACGTTTATCGATAGATTAAATGAAAGTGATATATTAGGTTATACAGACAAAAATAGGGCGACAATCAAATACACCTTGGAAGCCTTAGTCGGTGCGAGTGTTTTTCAGCCTTTGCTTCCTAGGTTTCTGCCCTTGCCTCCTAGGTTTCTGACCTTGCCTCCTAGGTTTCTGTCTTTGCCTCTTAGGTTTCTGCCCTTGCCTCCTAGGTTTCTGCCCTTGCCTCCTAGGTTTCTGACCTTGCCTCCTAGGTTTCTGCCCTTGCCTCTTAGGTTTCTGCCCTTGCCCACGACCTCTCGAACCACGCACTTAACAAGCTACAAACTTAATAAACCACAAACTCACGAACAACGAACTTAACAAACCACGAACCACGGACTTACCAAACCCTCAACTCACGAACCGCGAACCACAACCCCACGAACCACGGACTTAACGAACCATCAACTAACGAACCACGAACCACAACCCCACGAACCACGGACTTAACGAACCATCAACTAACGAACCACAAACCACAACCCCACGAACCACGGACTTAACGAACCCTCAACTCACGAACCACAAACCACAACCCCACGAACCACGGACTTAACGAACCCTCAACTCACGAACCGCGAACCACAACCCCTACGAACCATGGACTTAACGAACCATCAGCTAACGAACCACGAACCACAAGCCCACGAGCCACGGACTTAACGAACCATCAACTAACGAACCACAAACCACAACCCCACGAACCACGGACTTAACGAACCCTCAACTCACGAACCGCGAACCACAACCCCTACGAACCATGGACTTAACGAACCGTCAACTAACGAACCACGAACCACAACCCCACGAACCACGGACTTAACGAATCATCAACTAACGAACCGCAAACTCACGAACAACGAACTTAACAAACCACGAACTTAACGAACCATCAACCCACGAACCGCGAACCACAACCCCTACGAACCATGGACTTAACGAACCATCAACTAACGAACCACGAACCACAACCCCACGAACCACGGACTTAACGAA
The DNA here is from genome assembly GCA_032433765.1 of Megaustenia siamemsis. Classification (NCBI taxonomy): domain Eukaryota; kingdom Metazoa; phylum Mollusca; class Gastropoda; order Stylommatophora; family Ariophantidae; genus Megaustenia; species Megaustenia siamemsis. The sequence continues at coordinate 58,157,852 of JAVIAB010000106.1, forward strand.
CCACGGACTTACCGAACCACGAACCACGACCCCCCTAGTTTTCTGTCCTTGCCTCTTAGGTTTCTGCCCTTGCCTCCTTGTTTTCAGCCTTTGCTTCCTAGTTTTCTGTCCTTGCCTCCTAGGTTTCTGACCTTGCCTCCTAGGTTTCTGCCCTTGCCTCCTAGGTTTCTGCCCTTGCCTCACTTTTGAAATAGCATATGAGGGACACAAGTTCCGCAATGTTAGAGAACGATCGAGGCGTGATTTGGTCTAACTTTTTGGAGTTTGGAAGTAATTATCTGTTTGATGTGTCTAACTTTTATGGGTATGGGAGTAGATTTGTATGGTTTTAAGGTCGACTTTTTGAATATGAGCCTAAATTTGTGTGTTCTGACGGTAAAATCTTAGTGATTTGGTATAACATTTTGGACCTTGAATATAACTTCCTGCTTGTTGTATCCAACTATTTATAACTGTCATGGAACTCCTGGTATTGCATCAGGGGTCAAAACGCGTTCAAGTAACCCGCCACATGTATTATTTCCCCCACCATTGACCCGCTAGGTGGATTGTATCAGAGGCCGAATCGATTTAAAGTAACCCATGCATCAGACTCGACAGCACTTCAAGTTGAAAATGAGGTCAGTTATCACGATAACAGTAATCCTCTTCTCTGATTAGTTAATCCAGAGGTCAGTCATTTCGTTGATGGGTGTCCGATAGAAATCTTCTTCTCTGATTGGTTAACCTAGATGTTAGTCGAGGGTGGAATAGTGTCGTCTAACTTTTATTTACCAGATTATATTTAAACTAGTCGGATGTGAGACTTCGTGTTATAAGCGTGCTTGATTCACGGACGTTTATTTTCATAGTACTGGTCAGTCTAGCGGTCTGTGTTGTAGTGGAATATTTTACGGTGTAAGTTGAATTTTTTTTTTCTGTTTTTCTCTTAGCTCATAACGATGTGATAGGTTATCATTAAAGGAATTTCAGTTGTATTAATGGTGATGTGTATAAAGTATGTATGTTAAGCCTTGTCGAGTGTATTATTCCTTCGTTTTTCATATGTTTATCTTATTGGCTCCTTAAAAAGTAGATATTTCAAGTCTTTTTGTAATTGATATTCAATGTTATTAATGTGTTACACTGGCGGTAAGGTAAAAATACGCATGAAGGCAGAACGCTAGGCGAGGTAAAGAGAGAGAGAGAGAGAGAGAGAGAGGAAGAAAGGTGGAATGGTAGGAGAGAAGTCTAGTAGGGGTTAGAAGAGAGAGAGCTAGCTAGAGAGAGAAGCCTATGAGAAAGAAGGCGAGATGCTAGGTATAAATGGTGAGAATAATCAAGTGTTACAATAGGAGGGACGCTAAAAATATGAGGCAGGGTGGGGGGGGGGCTAAAGGGAGAGGCTGAGGGTGGACTGATAGGTTAGAAGTCTAAGAGCGGCTAGGGGAGAAAGAGAGAGAGAGAGAGAGAGAGAGAGAGAGAGAGAGAGAGGAAGGCGAGATGATAGGGATAAATGGAGAGAATGAGTAAGTGTTTCAATGGAGAGAAATCTAGGCTGGAATAGTAGAGAGAGAGAGAGAGAGAGAGAGTGCGAGAGAGAGAGATAGAGAGATAGCGAACCACTAACACCGAGGAACATATTTACACTACCAGCTTAGACTAACCGAGAATCTCTAACTGTTTCACCCCTTATGCTTCATTTATGGTACAACGCTAAGCAGACACCCAACTACATAGCTATAAATAAATGTTATCCTTGTACTATATATTTACTCAATGTACTAAATATGTTTGTAATGATATATAATATCAATGTATGTTATACACCTATTGAGATAATAAAAGAATAAAATATATCTTTTGTCTTTTGTTTTATATTTAATGTTTTTCATTGATGTTGTATAATCTACTAACCTATCACTATTGATCAAGTACATCAAGAACTCCAAAGTCAGCATACACCAGACATAAACAGGTCACTTCCGGGGTCACCGAGAGTAGAGGTCAACATCCGGACACGAAATGTTACGGTTAACTCCCCTTGTCTCTCGTGTACATTTGGCGCACCGCGCACCACACTATATATCTTTGTTAATTTAGCACCACAATGCGGGTCAAATGGACCCTTGTATACTACTATTGTTAGACCAAACAATTCCAGCAAATATATCAGGTTTTAAAGTTAATTTCAGCAGTTGGATAAGCATACACACAATGATAGTTCCATTGCTAAATCCAACCATTGCCAACACCCTATATTGAAACAACTATCATCTTATTTTGTTGCACATCTTATTGAAACAACTATCATCTTCTTTTGTTACGCACCTTATTGAAACAACGATCATCTTTTTTTGTTGCACACTTTATTGAAATAACTATCATCTTACTTTGTTACACACTTTATTGAAATAACTATCATCTTACTTTGTTACACACCTTATTGAAACAACTATCATCTTCTTTTGTTACACACTTTATTGAAATAACTATCATCTTACTTTGTTACACACTTTATTGAAATAACTATCATCTTACTTTGTTACACGCCTTATTGAAACAACTATCATCTTCTTTTGTTACACACTTTATTGAAATAACTATCATCTTACTTTGTTACACACTTTATTGAAATAACTATCATCTTACTTTGTTACACACCTTATTGAAACAACAACCATCTTACTTTGTTACACACCTTATTGAAACAACAATCATCTTACTTTGTTACACACCTTATTGAAACAACTATCATCTTATTTTGTTACACACCTTATTGAAACAACTATCATCTTATTTTGTTACACACCTTATTGAAACAACTATCATGTTATTTTGTTACACACCTTATTGAAACAACTATCATCTTATTTTGTTACACACCTTATTGAAACAACAAACATCTTATTTTGTTACACACCTTATTGAAACAACTATCATCTTATTTTGTTACACACCTTATTGAAACAACTATCATGTTATTTTGTTACACACCTTATTGAAACAACTATCATCTTATTTTGTTACACACCTTATTGAAATAACTATTATCTTATTTTGTTACACACCTTATTGAAACAACTATCATCTTATTTTGTTACACACCTTATTGAAATAACTATCATCTTATTTTGTTACACACCTTATTGAAACAACTATCATCTTATTTTGTTACACACCTTATTGAAACACCAAAAATCTCCCTTATTTACACTTTATTGAAACTAACACTGCCATTTTTTTATATCTTACATAACAAAAACACCTCCATTATTTACACCCTAAATAGCAACAACAAACACCTCCATTATTTACACACTATATATAAACAAAACTTATTATTTATTTACAATATATAGATAGACAATAAACACCCAATTAATTTACACCAGACAAAGAAACAACACACACCTTTTCTTCAGACAAACAAGGGGCGTTCAAAAGGTAATGCACCAAATCGGTTTTCTGAGCTAATAATAAACAAAATGCATACAATTTTGCACACTTAAAATACGGCATGTGTAAAAAACCAAATAATACGACTGCACTAAACCGTTGAAATGGAGCATGTTGCAACTTGCGTTATAAGTAGCAAATTGTGATAGAATTTCTCCTTTTAGAAAAGGAAACTGTTGCACACATTCACAAGCGCCTAGGTGTTGTGTATGGAAGTTTCGTAGTCGACAAGATGGGTTCAAAGAATAAAAGAATCAAGGCAGAGATGTTCAAATGTGCTAATGCTTTATGTTTGCTGATAAGCGCATCACTACTCAACACTTGGCCTTAAAGCTGTCAGTCAACATTGGTGGTGCAAATGCAATTATAAAATTGCTCTGATTCTCTAAGGTTTGTGCAAGATGGGTTCCACGAAATCTCATAAATGAGCATCGATTGCTAAGAAAAGCAATTTCTTTTGAACTGTTGGAGCGTTTTAATGTTGATGGGGTGAACTGTTTGGCTACGATTGTTACAGATGACGAAACCTGTTCATGTCATTTTGAACCTGAGACAAAAAGACAGTCAATGGAGTGGCATCATCCACACTCACCACGAGGAAAGAAGAAATTAAAGATATATCCTTCAGTTGGAAAGGTCATGATCACTGTCTTTTGGGACATTGAAGGTGTGATTCTTCTGGATGTTATGCCAAGAGGAGAGACAAACAATTTAAAAGCTTACATTAAGACAATGAAAAAAACAAAACGTTTTAACAGTTCTGCCGTACAAGAGTACAGCAGACTTGCATCTCCTTCACGACAATGCGCGCCCTCACTCAAGTCTGGCAACACGGGAAGCAATCATCAGATTTGATTGGACTGTACTCCCCCATCCATCACACAGCACTGATTTGGCACCCTCTGATTTCCATCTCTTTGGTCCACTTAAAGATACCCTTCGTGGAACAAGGTTTGAAGATGATAGAGTGATTCATACAACGAAGAAATGGCTACACGACCAAGACAAAGACTGGTATAGGCTAGGAATACATGCACGTGTTGCGCGCTGGCGTAAAGCTGTACAAGTGGGTGGGGATTATGTTAAATGATACCGGCGTTTTTTTTTAAAGACATATCCATAAATACTATGTACAAATGTCATACTTTTTTAATCAGTGGTTCCCGACAAAAACCGATCTGGCGCATTACTTTCTGAATGTAGAAGCAACAAACATCCTCCACTGCGATCTATACATTACCCTGCTCCCTCTTTTCTTCAAACATGGCCATATTTTATTTGTTTGATCGAAATATTTTTTTTCTTTTAGTTTTTAAATTTTTAAAAAGTGCGTAGCCGCAAGCACACACACGCGCGCACGCACGCACGCACGCACGCACGCACGCACGCACGCACGCACACACACAATTAGAAAAGAAAGCCTCAACCCCACAGGTCACATCGAAATGTTTTCTCTGTGAAGATTGTGCTCTTTTTAAATAAGTTAAATTAAAACAAACAAACAAAAACAATGAGTACCAGTCATTATAGTCAGCTACATATACTCATAGACAGCCTGACATACAGATAGTAATAAACTACCATATAACATTGAACATCTCGTCACATTAACTTTAATATTATTTTTTTTGCGTTGCTCTCATGTGGGTGGGTGTGTGTAACATGCGCGTGTTTACAGCCATCATCGGGAATAAACCATAACGAATTACTTGTAACTGACGACTCTGCTGACTGTTGGGTTATTGCAGAAACACGCTTGTGTGTCTCTCTCACCCTCACCATCTCTCTCTCTCTCTCTCTCTCTCTCTCTCTCTCTCTCTCTCTCTCTCGATTAAGGAGATAAAGTTAATATGAATAAGCAATGCTTTCAGCTCAACAAATTAGAAAAGTTACTAAACTTGTAACTTACCTTGGGGCAATTCTGCGTTCAAAATAAGTGGTTCTCATATTATTTTCAGGCCGTGGCTCCCCGAAGCTCTAGCAGACTATGTCAGCAGTTAATCTTGACCCTAGACAACAGTCTCTGTCCACAAGTGTTTGTCAGTGATGTTTTAGTTGTCTTGGTTATTTATTTTCAGAAGAAACACAACCGATATGTCTTTCTGCTAGGATACATTCAAGATGGTTCACTACTGGTCAGTAAAGGATACGGTTTTAATTCCTAAATATGACGACTTTCTTTCCGCAGTGACAAGGCTCCGGGGTTCACCCAGACTCTAAAAGTAGGTACCAGAGATCTTTTCGTAAAGTAAAGAGGGCTTAGCGTGATACCGACCTCATCATAAAAAAAAGTGTAGTCATTGAAAATAATAGACACTAACGTTGTATTCTCTGTTCGACTTAAACATGGATGAGACTTTTATTGACATGTGGGTAGAACCAAACTGCAGCTTTATGCTCTAAGTCGCTGAAAGCCGATCATCATCAATGCCCTCCGAGATGTGGCAAGGGCACAGGACTTCGACAACCATGAGTCTACGACACTGCTTCGGAAGAAAGAGATGGGAGTTAAGATGGGCACAGCCAGAAACGAGGAACTAAGTGGGTGTGTAAAAGGACTTACCAACTAACACGGAACTGGAGTCGTCAGTCGTTAAACACTGCCGGACTTATTGTGGAGGGGATCTGAGCATCTATGGACATGTTCGGAGTGCAATGATGATGACCCGCAAATAACTCAATAACTATTTAAGAATAAAGCAAACAAGGAAACACAGTTGATACCACGAAAAGAAACTTGTAAATCAAAATGTTTCTCGGTACATGATAGTTAGGACAGATGTTCTTCCTGTCTATTTAGCGTTCGCCAGAGTAACTACTAAAAGAGTGAATAGTCCTCTTCGCCATCCACCTTAAAAGGACGTTAGGTTGACGTAGTACACAACAGGCCCTTTTTTGGAATCCCCAGGGAAAAAGACAAAGAGGAAGACCAAAGAATTCTTGGAGAAGACAGACAGAAGCTGAGATGAAGATGATGGGGAAGACATGGAATGATCTTAAAAGAATGGCAAGAAACAGAACGAGTTGGAAAGTGTTTGTTGAAACCTATGCTCCAAATGGAGCTGAAAGGTAGAAGAATTTGACGTAGATACGTTGTGTATTGATCTATTTGCGCCTTTCGGCCTAAAACATCCGACTTCGGCACGATATTTTTTAATATCGGGTTGCCTTTCCTCTCCCATTCCTACTCGATTGGCCAGACTTGATAGTCTGTTTTCAGGAGCACTGCTATGAGGTGGCGCAGGGTCTTGAAAAGCACTACTGTCGCCGATCCTGACGCATGCGGTCAGCTATGGGTCGCTTGCAACACTCAGATCAGTTACTGGATAGGCGTTTTGGCTCGCAGATGGATGCGACTGTGTATCTTTGAATCCCCTTAGTTGTGGTGAAGACAAGCACGCCGATGGTTGCACAACGATTGTGAAAGTTCACAATGCGTGACGGCTCACTGAAATTGTCAGTGCGTGTGAGCATTTATTATTTATTTACAACAATCAACATGCTTTAAAGACATACATTTAAGATTTTGTGTAGCTGACTGCTAACCTGGAGTAAGATAAAGCTATTGATTCACGGAACGGAATTAACTGGCGAGTAAATGATCAGTGAGGTAACTTTTCGTCGGAATTAACTGGTGAGTGAATGATCAGTGAGGTAACTTTTAGTCGGTATTAACTGGTGAGTGAACGATCAGTGAGGTAACTTTTCGTCAGAATTAACTGTCGAGTGAATGATCAGTGAGGTAACTTTTCGTTGGAATTAACTTGTGAGTGAACGATCAGTGAGGTAACTTTAACTGGCGAGTGAATGATCAGTGAGGTAACTTTAACTGTCGAGTGAATGAATGATCAGTGAGGTAACTTTAACTGGCGAGTGAATGATCAGTGAGGTAACGTTAACTGGCGAGTGAATGATCAGTGAGGTAACTTTAACTGTCGAGTGAATGATCAGTGAGGTAACTTTAACTGGCGAGTGAATGATCAGTGAGGTAACTTTAACTGGCGAGTGAATGATCAGTGAGGTAACTTTAACTGGCGAGTGAATGATCAGTGAGGTAACTTTAACTGGCGAGTGAATGATCAGTGAGGTAACTTTAACTGGCGAGTGAATGATCAGTGAGGTAACTTTTCGTCGGAATTAACTGGCGAGTGAATGATCAGTGAGGTAACTTTAACTGGCGAGTGAATGATCAGTGAAGTAACGTTAACTGGCGAGTGAATGATCAGTGAGGTAACTTTAACTGGCGAGTGAATGATCAGTGAGGTAACTTTAACTGGCGAGTGATCAGTGAGGTAATTTTTTTACGGAATTAACTGGCGAGTGAACAATCAGTGAGATAACATTTAAACGGAATTAACTGGCGAGTGAACGGTCAGTGAGGTAACTTTAACTGCGAGATAATGATCAGTGAGGTAACTTTAACTGCGAGTGAATGATCAGTGAGGTAACTAACTGCGAGTGAATGATCAGTAAGGTAATTTTTCAACAGAACTAACAAACAAGTGAACGATCATTGAGGTAATTTTTCAACAGAACTAACAAACGAGTGAACGATCATTGAGGTAATTTTTCAACAGAACTAACAAACGAGTGAACGATCATTGAGGTAATTTTTCAACAGAACTAACAAACGAGTGAACGGTCATTGAGGTAATTTTTCAACAGAACTAACAAACGAGTGAACGATCATTGAGGTAATTTTTCAACAGAACTAACAAACGAGTGAACGATCATTGAGGTAAATTTTCAACAGAACTAACAAACGAGTGAACGATCATTGAGGTAATTTTTCAAAGAGAATATAAACCAAACTTCAGAATAACAGGCGAGTGGCAAGCATAGTTTCTCCTCGTTGGCAACTCAACATATTCTGTGTGCCAGCTTCTAGTCTATATGTAACCAATGTTCACATTTATTTATTTACTGTTTTCATTCTTTTATACTTTAACCGTACATACACTCAAATCGATTGTTAAAAACTGTCTACAAGAAGTACAATTAACGTGCCATTGTTATAACTTATGAAATCACATTCCGGAAATTGCGCGTTTTGCTGTTAAATGTTATAAGTGAAGACACCAGTTTAAATAAACAAAATAATTTGAAAACTGCAATATATGAACACATTCATCATCATCATCATCGATTGCCTACTCCGCAACGAAGGTTGGCTACCATGGATCGCCATTCCACTCTGTTTCTTGCTTTGATTGTGCAGGTTGTCATAGACTGACTTGTGCATCTTTTGATGTTACTCGTCCATGTTAGTCTTGGTCTCCCTCTGCCTCTTTTACCTTGTATTTTCCCTTCAATATTACTTTTAGTAGGCTGTTGTGTCTTTTACCGTGCCCCAAAAATTGCATTTGTCTAGTCTTAATTGTATTTAGTAGTTCTCTTTTTATTTTTAGTTGTTTTAAAACTTCATCGTTTGTTTTCATTTCTTTCCATCCAATTCTACCTATTCTTCTATAAATCCACATTTCAAAGGCTTCAATTTTCTGTTCTGTTTTCTTGTCTAATGTCCATGTTTCTGCACCATACAGGAATATTGAGAAGGTGTAACATTTTGCTATTCTTAGTTTCAGCCCTAAAGAACACATTACGTGTAATAAAACTCATGAGTCAGTCTTTGCACACGATCTTCACCACTTTCCCAATCCCTTGTGGACCGACCACCTTGTTCTAATTCATAAAAAAAGTGTGACCTTGTTTTCGAACTGCCGAACCGTTGCCACCGATATCTTCCGGCGAAGGGCCAACCTCAGGCAGGACGTTATTTATCATTGGTCAGCAAGCTAAATTTATTAAAACTGTTAACAGATCTTCGGGAATCTCGAGTCGAAAGGTCTCTGGTTGACCTATATCTATCAAATTTGCTCAAGCTGTTTTTAAAAGCAGTTGTAATATTGGTACTCATCATCATCATGTGCCATACAGGTTGGCGTAGGCGATCATGTCCTTCCACAATCTTCTATCTACAGTGCATCGTATCAGTTCTGTTGTTGACTGTTTGCCATGACATGACACCAAGTCTATCCAGTAATTTCTCTCTTTGTCGTCCGCGATCTCTCTTTCCTTTTATTTTGCCTGTTGTAAATAAGTACTCCAACGTTCCTCTTCTCATGATGTGCCCGAAAAATGTTGATTGTTTCTTCCTGATGTTTTTTTAAGAGCTCATTGATACTATAGTCCGTTCAGAAATTCATAATCGCACCTGAATTAGTATTGCGTGATAACCGCTTGTTATTTTGGTTTCAAAATTTGCATGCAATCTTAGAATATTGATGACGTTATAGAAATATTTTTTGCTCTGAGAAATTTAATCTAGTCTAAAAGTTTTCTTTTTAGGCTATATTAAATTCACCCTGTTCGAATTTGACACCTTTTTAGGATATACATTAATTTGGTGCGGTCGTTCACGTAAAATAGTTTGGCTATTGCAGAAACACTAACTTCAGGAAAAATCCCGTGCACAAAACTGAATTGTTATTGAACGACATGACGCACCACGGCATTGGCATTAATTACCGAAGGGAAGGCGTATCTTTATTAATTTTGTGAAGACTCAGTAGACAATTTGTTGACTTTAAATACCAACATTTATATCTAAATTACAATGAGTTTGAAATACAAATTTATAACTATGCAAAAGGTTACTTTTTTACTATATCAGCAATTGTAACCAATTGAATTCATGTTTGCAAATACTCATAACGAACAACACCCACAATTAAGCACTATGTAGACACGCCTCTGACAAGAATTGCCGTAAACTGGAACATTTAACACGATTACTGTAAACTCTAAAATTTGAATCAACTTGTGTGATATCGTCATAAAAGATCAAAGGAATTCGCTGATGTGCAAAATCTATTGTGTTTGTGGAATAAAAAATACCAAAATCTTTGCGTCATCAATATTCTAAGATTGCATGCAAATTTTGAAACCAAAATAACAAGCGGTTATCACGCAAAACTAATTCAGGTGTGATTATGAATTTCTGAACGGACTATAACTTGACATAAAGGAAGGTTGGGGGAGGATGATGCACGAGAAAGAAGACCTACTGAAGCCACTGCAGTCAGACTCTCACTCTCCTACATATTATGCAGAACTTTATTCTGTACCTTAATTTGTTTTTTCCCCTCTCTGGCACGCCACTTTATTCTTTATGGCATCTGACTCTTCTGTATGGTAAATGGCAATTCTTTATGGCATCTGACTCTTCTGTATGGTAAATGGTAATTCTTTATGACATCTGACTCTTCTGTATGGTAAATGGTAATTCTTTATGGCATCTGACTCTTCTGTATGGTAAATGGTAATTCTTTATGGCATCTGATTCCTTCTGTATGGTAAATGGTAATTCTTTATGGCATCTGACTCTTCTGTATTGCAAATGACACTTCTTTATGGCATCTGGCACCTCTTTATGGCTTCTCACTCTTCTGTATTGTAAATGGCACCTCTTTATGACATCTGACACTTCTTCATGTCTTCTAACTTTTCGGTATTGTAAATGACACTTCTTTATGGCTTCTGATTCTTTTGTATTGTAAATGACATTTCTGTATGGAATCTGACTCTTCTGAATTATAAATTGCACTTCTTTATGACATCTGACTCTTCGGTATGGCATCTGACTCTTCTGTATTGTAAATGACACTTCTTTATGGCATCTGGAACTTCATTATGGCATATGACTCTTCTGTATGGTAAATAGCACTTCTTTTTTTGGCATATCTGATGACGATCTGATCAGTAGTGATAAAATAAGAACCAGAATAAGAGCGAGAAAAGACACAAGAATGGAAAAATAAGAACCAGAATAAGAGCGAGAAAAGACACAAGAATGGAAAAATAAGAACCAGAATAAGAGCAAGGCGACACAAGAAGGGAAAAAGACAACAATGAGCTTGAGAAAGTTGAAGAAAGTCTGAAAATGTTAAAAACCCTGGAGAAAATCTGAAAATGTTAAAAACCCTGGGCATAAAAACAAAGCCTTGAATTTTCAATTTGAATACGTTATCTATCTATCCTTAGTTATGCTGTGAATGTGAAAGATGGAAAACAAAGAAATGATTTGGCAGTGCATTTGACAACAAACGTTTAATTTTAAAAATATACCTATATACAGAGAAATTCTAATATTAAAAAAAAAAATAATAATAATAAGAGAAACCGCCATGTGATCAATACTCTCTTCAATTTTCAAGAAAGGAAGGTGGACAATGCCGGCCATGTAATTAGAAGATAAGAGAGGCAAGGAGAGATAGCAGGCATATACTTCATTAATGAGACCGAGAAGCTCGTCCAGAACAGGGACTTATGGCGATGAACATTGTATGTGAGCCCCTGTGTGACGTTCGATGGTACAGGACGGGTGATAATGATGATGATGGAGGGAGGGAGGGAGGGATGGGCGAGGGTGAGTGTTTTCGTGTCTGAACCTCATTACAACTTCTCTAGCAGCATCTCTTTACAACTTTGCATAACGAGCTTTGAACTGTATTGTTTATAGTTTGTGGGAGATTTTTTAAGAGGAGTTGATAATTATAACGAGGCGAGATGCAGCATCAGCAGGCATTAGCTTCCATGCCGAGAGACTGGACCAGAATATGTGGACAGACGAACAGACAGACAAAATGGCAGGCAGGCAAGCAGATAGACAGATAGGCAGGCACAGAGAGAGAGAGATACAGACAGACAGATATAGACGGATAGACGGATGGGCGGGTGGACTGATTGACGGACGGATGGATGGATTAATGGATTAATGGATGGATGGATGGCTGGATGGCTGGATGGATGAATGGATGGATGGATGGATGGATGGATGGATGGATGGATGGATGGATAGATGGATGGATGGATGGATGGATGGATGGATGGATGGATGGATGGATGGATGGATGGATGGATAGACGGTCAGGCAGACAGGAAGGCAGGCACAAAAGCAGACATACAGGCAGGCGGACGGACGGACGGACTGACAGAAAAGCAGACATAATTTTCCTAACTTAAATGTCTACTTCTTTCTCTCGTCCCCGTTTAAAGAAAGTTTGGCGTCATTTCGTTGGGTCGGGATTTAACAATAGAAATGCGATATTTGTGTCTTTCGGATCAACTTATCCGACATCAACACGACCTTTCTGCATCCCTTAGGAAACGGCAAGTGAGTGGAGAACATATTCTCTTAATCAAAATACTATGTTTACTGAACCGTTGAAAAAAGTGGCCCAGAAGATTGTCAACACCCACAACAGTGTAATATAGCACTTCACGCCGGAAATGGCATGGGTCATGGTCCACTTTTGAAAAGTTCTCTCAAGATTTATTTCTGTAGAGAAATGTCTGAGAAGTAGGGTAAGACCGAAACAGTAACACAGAGATCACTTGTGCGACCATTCCTCGCTGTCATACTTAGGGCTAGATTCAGGCCAGTTAGTGTTCAATGCAAAATAAACCTAAAATAGTATTAAACAGCTAATGATGTAGAGAGATGAGACAAACTACGACGTTTCGGCAAAGGTCTTCAGCAGGTACAAAACAACAAATATTTATACAAAACAAACAGGAAAGGTAAGTATAATCTCAAAATGATGGGAAAAGTAGAGTGATCAAGACATATGTGCATGTTGGTTACAAGATGAATAGTCAAAAGGGTGGGTACATTTGAGACCCTGCATGATATCTAATATTTTAATTCGTCTATATTTTATATGTATGCCTATCCCTGACTAATGTTCTAAGTGCTGTTTTCTGCTTGTGCATTTGTCTGACGGCTATTTATCTTAATCACCCGCCTTTGAATGAACGTTAGGTGCGAAATTGTGTTGTTTACAACAAGCTGCGAGATCTGCCTTTGTACTGCACATGCTTCACACACTTCATAACAGAATGGGGGCCTCGGTAGCCTGGTTGGGAAATCCACCCAACTGGGCTACTGACGTTCAGACAAGCCGTGATCGATTCCCGCGGTAAGCAGTGTGAGTTGTACACATGGTTGACAAAAAAAAATACCCCCGCGGTCGACCCAGCCGCTGGCAGAAATGAGTGCCATGGTAGTACTCTGTGAAGGAGTGGAATGCCACCTTGCATTGTGAGTTGCGATGCTTGAAGCGACATTATCCAGAAGTTTTCGAACACTTCTGGATAGGCGGCCGAGCACATATAGGTGAAAACTGGCGTGCTAAGACGCCGTTCAAGTTTCGTACTTTACCTTTACCTTTACCTTTACCTTTACCTTTACCTTTACCTTTACCTTTACCTTTACCTTTACCTTTACCTTTACCTTTACCTTTACCTTTACCTTTACCTTTAACTTTACCTTTACCTTTACTTCATAAATGACAATCTTTGAGTACTTATACTAGCTTGGTCACAATTACCTGTAAGGCATCTTGGAGGGAAGAAACAAAGTAAACGAGGCAAACAAAGACTACAATTCTATCTTTTTATCTTTCGTTCGCCTGAAGTATTGTCTATATCTGCAATGTCGTTTCCTGTATAAATGTTACTGTCTTTTGTAATTCTTGCAGTGGCCCATATAGTTTTGTCTGTAGTGTTGTATCAATGGGCCAATGGATTTTCCTTAGTCTACTATATTCAATGCAGTCTTGAAGTACGTGTTCAGCAGTCTGGGGCGCTTGTCCACAAGTACAATTAGTTGAGGTGCCAATTTTGAATTTTGTATACATAGGATATATAATTTTGTTTTCTTTAACACATTTCGATTGTTTTTGTTTTGGTTGTTTCGTTATTAGTTTTGTGTGTGTGTTTTTTTTTTGTTTGTTCCTGCTGAAGGACTATTGGGCCGAAACGGCGTTTAGTCTGTGTCGTCCACTTATCACGTAAAGCTTCTTACATACCATTTTTTTCTATTTTTTAATGTTTCCGCATATAATGATAATTTGTTCATATCTATTCATATTATGAAAGGCATCCTGATTTGGGGCTTGTGGTCCTCTGATTGATTTGATTATCTGGTCCTCTGATTGATTTGATTATCTGTTTAAAGACTGCAGTTGACTGGTAAGTCTGTTTCCAAGGGAGGTGAAGTGGTATCTCGATCAGTTTTGATTCACTGACTCTGGCACAAGAAATGAGAAGCTGACCACTTCCAGCTCACGTGGTGTTATGCGTCTTTCGCCCTAGTACAGTTTAAAACTGTTTCTTCAATTATCCATTACTTGGCATGTCAAATAATATAAGACATAACATGGGATGCTTAAGGAGAAATAAGACACTCACATTCAATAAATGCTGGACATGATGTAATACACTAAAACTGATGACGTCGCTAACACATCATAGAAGAACTAATCGCCAATAAGTGACATGTCTGGAAGTTCTCACTTTGTCTTTCCACAACTTTCAATAACTTCCTGTTGTTGGATCCTACTAAGCCATGATCTTACTAAACGGTCCGGTATATTTTTTTGCTGTTTCCGTATACCTCTTCAACTCTAATTTTTTTTCTTCCAGTTATCGATATATATTCCAGTTGACGATATATATTCCACATGTCGATATAAATTCCAGTTATCGATGTATATTCCAGTTGACGATATATATTCCACATGTCGATATAAATTCCAGTTATCGATATATATTCCAGTTGACGATATATATTCCACATGTCGATATAAATTCCAGTTATCGATGTATATTCCAGTTGACGATCATCATCATCATCGAATGTCGTCTCCGCAACGAAGGTTAGCCACCATGGATCGCTTTTCTGCTCTGTCTATTGCTTTGATGGTGCAGGTTGTCAAGGCTGACTTGTCCATCTTTTAATGTTACTCGTCCATGTTAGTCTTGGTCTGCCTCTGCCTCTTTTACCTTGTATTTTCCCCTCCAGGATTACTTTTAGTACCCTTTTGTGTCTTTTAACATGGCCCAAAAATTGCATTTGTCTTGTTTGAATTGTGTTTAGTAGTTCTCTTTTTTATTTTTAGTTGTTTTAAGACTTCGTCGTTTGTTTTCTTTTCCTTCCATCCAATTCTACATATTCTTCTATATATCCACATTTCAAAGGCTTCAATTTTCTGTTCTGTTTTCTTGTCTAATGTCCATGTTTCTGCATCATATAGGAATGTTGAGAAGACATAACATTTTGCTATTCTTAGTTTTAGCCTTGGTGTTATTTGTTTTGATATTAGTATGTTCTTCATGGCATTAATATTACTTTTTGTCATTCCTATTCTTTTGTTTATTTCAGTTGTACATTTTCCATCACTGGTTATAGTATGCCCAAGGTAGTTGTAGTATTGAACTGTCTCCAGGTCTATTCCTTAAATTTTGATATCCATTTGTGGGCTTTGAGTATTTCCTTTGTTTATGATCATAGTTTTAGTCTTTTTGATATTCATATCTAGTCCATATTTTTTGCTTATCATGTTTATTTCATTAAGTAATTGTTGTATATCTTTTGGATTTTCTGCTAGTAGTACTGTATCATCAGCATATCTTAGGTTATTGATTATCTTTCCATTAATTTGTAGGCCTGGCATCTCTAAGATGTTTTTAAAGATTTGCTCAGTGTATAGATTGAACAAGCTTGGTGATAGGATGCATCCTTGTCTTACTCCTCTTTTTATATCAATGGGTGTAGAGTTCTCTTTGTTATATTTTATTATTGCTGTTTGCTCCCAGTATAGATTACATATTAGTCGTATGTCCATGTCATCTAGATGTATCTCTTTTAGGCATTCTATAAATTGTTTGTGGTGTACTCTATCAAAAGCTTTGGTGTAGTCTATGAAGCAGGCATATATTGGTTTGTTTACTTCTATGTACTTTTCAATCAATGTCCTCATGCTGAATATGGCTTCTTTTGTCCCGCTATTTTTCCTAAATCCAAATTCCTGCTCATCTAATTGAGTATTGATTTTATTATGAATCCTTCCTTGTATAACTTTTAGCAAGATTTTTGTAACATGGCTCATTGGGATTATTGATCTAAAATCACTGCATTCAACTGCACCATTCTCTTTAGGCAATGCAATGAAAGTTTATGTTTTTAGTTCATTCGGTATGTATCCTGTGTGATATATGTCGTTGCATATGTCTGTAATCACTTCAATGCCAAAATCTTCTAGTGCCTGTATCATCTCTATCTGTATGCTGTCAGATCCTGCTGCTTTTCCCTTTTTTCATTGTTTTTATAGCTTTTTCCACCTCAGATTTTAAGATTTTATAGCTTGACGTACAAATTATAACTGGTTTCTTGTCCCTTTGATCATGAAAGGTCCATTAACAACGAGAATTTCCACCATCCACCAGCCTGTCAGAAGTTAAATAACCACAAGAGGCATGAGCAGAACAGTTATCGATATATATATATTCCATATGCCAATATATATTCCAGTTATTGATATATATTCCAGTTGACGATAAGTATTCCAGATGTCGATGACGATATGTATTCCAGATGTCGATATATATTCCAGATATTGATATGTATTCCAGTTGTCGAAATATTCAAGTTAACGATATATATTCCAGTTGTCGATATATATTCCAGTTGTCGATATATATTCCAGATGTCGATATGTATTCCAGTTGTCAATATATATTCCAGATGTCAATATATACTCCAGTTATTGATATATATTCCAGTTGACGATAAGTATTCCAGATGTCGATGACGATATGTATTCCAGATTTCGATATATATTCCAGATGTTGATATGTATTCCAGTTGTCGAAATATTCCAGTTAACGTTATATATTCCATTTGGCGATATATATATTCCAGTTGACGATATATATTCCAGTTGTCGATATATATTCCAGTTGTTAAAATATATTCCAGTTGTCGACATATATATATTCCAGTTGACGATATGTATTCCAGATGTCCATATGTATTCCAGTTGTCGATATGTATTCCAGATGTTAGGATATATGTTCCAGATGTTGATATATATTCCAGATGTCGATATATATTCTAGATGTCAATATATATTCTAGATGTCAATATATATTCTAGATGTCAATATATATTACAGTTGTCTATATATATTCCAGATGTCGATATATATTCTAGATGTCAATATATATTCCAGATGTATATATATATATTCTAGATGTCAATATATATTCTAGATGTCGATATATATTCTAGATGTCAATATATATTCTAGATGTCAATATATATTCCAGTTGAGTACAGTTGTCGATATATATTCCACATGTTCTCTACTCAGTCATCATCATTATGTGCTGTAGATGCATTCGTAGGCAACCCATGTCCTTTCGTAATTCTCCCTCCATGGTGCGTCGTATCAATTCTATTGTTGACTGTTTACAGTACCACAACCCCCAGGCTATCTAGTATCTTCTCATTTTCAGCGCATTGCCAGACTTAACAAAGTAATCAAAATTTCCTCTTCTCATGATGTTCCCGAAAAATACCAATTGTTTCTTTCTGATGTTTTCTTATCAGAAGTTTTCTTTTTTTGTTGGCTTCTTTCAGAATTTTCTCGTTGGTCTGTTTAGGCTATTCTCATTACGTGGTCAAACAAATGATAATTGTTTCTGCCAATTTTGGCAACAGGATTTCAATTGTGGTTTGACTTTTATAGAATATCCTAGTTATCTTTCTAACAGGGAACATACACCAACCTTCTATAACAGGAAAAAGGTGACACCCTTCTTTAACTGGGAACAGAGACAACAACCTTCTTTAACAGGCAACAACCTTCTATAACAGGCAACAACCTTTTTTTAACAGTGTACAGTCAACAACCTTCTTTAACAGTGTACAGGCAACAACCTTCTTTAACAGTGTACAGGCAACAACCTTCTTTAGCAGTGTACAGTCAACAACCTCTTTTAACAGTGTACAATCAACAACCTTCTTTAACAGTGTACAGTCAACAACCTCTTTTAACAGTGTACAATCAACAACCTTCTTTAACAGTGTACAGTCAACAACCTTCTTTAACAGTGTACAGTCAACAACCTTCTTTAACAGGGAACAGTCAATAACCTTCTTTAACTGGGAACAGTCAATAATCTTCTTTAACAGTGTACAGTTAATAACCTTCTTTAACAGGGAACAGTCAATAACCTTCTTTAACAGTGTACAGTCAAAAACCTTCTTTAACAGGGAACAGTCAATAACCTTCTTTAACTGGGAACAGTCAATAACCTTCTTTAACAGGGAACAGTCAATAACCTTCTTTAACTGGGAACAGTCAATCATCATCATCATTGAGTGCCGTCTCCGCAACGAAGGTTGGCTACCATGGAGCGCCATTTTGCTCTATCTCTTGCTTTGATGGTGCAGGTTGTCATCGGTTGATTTGTCCATCTTTTGATGTTACTCGTCCATGTTAATCTTGGTCTGCCTCTGCCTCTTTTACCTTGTATTTTCCCCTCCAGGATCACTTTCAGTAGGCTGTTGTGTCTTTTAACATGGCCTAAGAATCGCATTTGTCTTGTTCTAATTGTGTTCAGAAGTTCTCTTTTCATTTTTAGTTGTTTTAAGACTTTGTCATTTGTTTTCTTTTCCTTCCATCCAATTCTACCTATTCTTCTATATATCCACATTTCAAAGGCTTCAATTCTCTGTTCTGTTTTCTTGTCTAATGTCCATGTTTCAGCACCATATAGGAATATTGAGAAGATGTAACATTTTGCTATTCTTAGTTTTAGCTCTGGTGTTATTTGTTTTGATGTTAGTATGTCCTTCATGACATTAAAATTACTTTTTGCCATTCCTATTCTTTTGTTTATTTCAGTTGTACATTTTCCATCACTGGTTATAGTATGTCCAAGGTAGTTATAGTTCTGAACTGTCTCAAGGTCTATTCCTTCAATTTTGATATCCACTTGTGGGTTTTGAGTATTTTCTTTGTTTATGATCATAGTTTTAGTCTTTTTGATATTCATATCTAGTCCATATTTTTTGCTTGTCGTGTTTATTTCATTAAGTAATTGTTGTAGGTCTTTAGGATTTTCTGCTAGTAGTACAGTATCGTCAGCATATCTTAGGTTATTGATTATCTTTCCATTAATTTGTAGGCCTGGCATCTCTATGATGTTTTTAAAGATTTGCTCAGTGTATAGATTGAACAAGCTTGGTGATAGGATACATCCTTGTCTTACTCCTCTTTTTATATCAATGGGTGTAGAGAACTCTTTGTTATATTTTATTATTGCTGTTTGCTCCCAGTATAGATTGCATATTAGTCGTATATCCATGTCATCTAGATGTATCTCTTTTAGGCATTCTATAAGTTGTTTGTGGTGTACTCTATCAAAAGCTTTGGTGTAGTCTATGAAGCAGGCATATATTGGTTTGTTTACTTCTGTGTATTTTTCGATTAATGTTCTCATGCAGAATATGGCTTCTTTTGTCCCGCTATTTTTCCTAAATCCAAATTGCTGCTCATCTAATTCAGTATTGATTTTATTATGAATCCTTCCTTGTATAACTTTTAGCAAGATTTTTGTAACATGGCTCATTAGGCTTATTGTTCTAAAGTCACTGCATTCAACTGCACCATTCTTTTTAGGCAATGCAATGAAAGTTGATGTTTTTAGTTCATTTGGTATGTATCCTGTGTGGTATATGTCGTTGCATATGTCTGTAATCACTTCAATGCCAAAATCTTCAAGTGCCTGTATCATCTCTATCTGTATGCTTTCAGGTCCTGCTGCTTTTCCCCTTTTCATTGTTTTTATAGCTTTTTCCACCTCAGATTTTAAGATTTTATAGCCTGATGTACATTTTATAACTGGTTTCTTGTCCCTTTGATCATGAAATAGTTCTGTTATATATTCCTGCCATCTATCTATGATATCCTTATTGTCTGTTAGCATTTTTCCTTTTTTGTCTGCAATGCATCCACCTTCTGTGGCTTTTTTATTTTTATTAGTCATTCTCTTTATTTCTGTGTGCATTCCTCTTAGGTCTTGTTTGCTTTCCATAGTTTCTATTTCTCTACATTTTTGGCTGAGCCAGTCTTCTTTTGCCTTTTTGCACATTTTGCGTATCTCATTATCTATTTTATTGTATTGGGCAGTGTTCTTCGCTTGTCTCCTTTCTTCCATTTTTCTAAGATGGTGTTAGTTATCCATTTTTGTTTTTTGTTCTTTTCTCTTTTGGGTAAGGTGTCGCAGGCTTTTTGTATGCTTTTCTTTATGCATTGCCATTTGGTTGTTACTTTTTCATCAGGATTTTATCTTCTGTATTGTTCAATTCCTTCCTCTAGCAGCTTCTGGTATGTGTTCTTTACTTGTGAACAGTCAATAACCTTCTTTAACAGGGAACAGTCAATAACCTTCTTTAACTGGGAACAGTCAATAACCTTCTTTAACTGGGAACAGTCAATAACCTTCTTTAACTGGGAACAGTCAATAACCTTCTTTAACTGGGTACTGGCAACAACCACCTTTAACAGGGAACAGTCAACAACCACCTTTAACAGGGACCAGGCAACAACAACCTTTAACAGGGAACAGGCAACAACCACCTTTAACAGGGAACAGGCAACAACCACCTTTAACAGGGAACAGGCAACAACCACCTTTAACAGGGAACAGGCAACAACCACCTTTAACAGTCCATTTTATTTTTAATGTAAAATTATATCTTGTTGCCTCCAACGATTATCTTTTCTGTTGTCAAATGAAGTTGTGCCAAAACAACTCTACTCAAGGATTACAATGAGTGGTTTCCCTTTGTTTTCTGTTTGTTTATTTTCGATTGTCTCAGGTAACCTTTGACCAAAATGCCCCACCCAGGAGACAAGGGTGGGTTTAATTAAAATGTGTACTCCCTTAACATTTTGTTCTCCATGACATTCTTGTATGGCAGTAAAATAGTCTTAAGTAGCTACATCTCCTCACGACCTTCTTCATATAGTACACCTTTTAAATCTATATACGGATTTACAGCACAAACAAAAGAATAGGTATGGCAAAAAGTAATTTTAATGCCATGAAAAATATACTAACAACAAAACAAATATCAGCAGGGCTGAAACTAAGAATGGCAAAATGTTACGTATTCTCAGATAACAAACGATGACGTTTTAAAATAACTGAAAATAAAAAGAGAACTACTAAATACAATTAAGACAAGACAAATGAAATTTGGGGGGCATGTTAAAAGACACAACAGCCTACTAAAAGTAATATTGGAAGGAAAAATACAAGGTAAAAGAGGCAGAGGCAGACCAAGACTAACATTGACGAGTAACATCAAAAGATGGACAAGCCAATCTATGTCAGCCTGCACCATCAAAGCAAGAAACAGAGTAGAATGGCGATCCATGGTAGCCAACCTTCGTTGCGAAGAAGGCACACGATGATGATGATGACAGCACAATAACTGTTTACAATTTGAAGTGACAATTTTATTAAATGTATCTTCATTTGTTTGTCTATTCTCTTGGATTTATGTGCATTCAAACCGAAATGATTTTAAAATACGGTATATATTTACAATTATGTTACAGATATGTGTTATAATATGTTATAAAATTAAATAATTTATATTTATGTACACATATTTGAAATGTTTAGACTGCAAGAAAAAAATGATTTAAACAAAACAGACTTTAGACAGACAAATATGCTGTTTTTCTGTAATGCATTTCGCTTACTGACTGCAAGAAGTTTCAGACTATCGCCGTGACGTCATGGGATAATATTTCGACGCGAGCTAGGACCAACTTAAAGAAGGTTTTGACCTACTCGATACAGTAGCATTGAAGTCACCTAAACCTGACACGATCAAATAATTCTCGAATACTTTGGAGAAAGAAAACAATAAAAATTAAGACAATGTGATAGTAATGAACATTGAACAAAGTTGTATTGTAAACAATATCTAACACAGGAGACTGAAATACTTCAGCCCTTTTAAGTGACATGGCTGTCTTAAAAGAGCAATACTGGAAGGCCGGTCCCTATGAAAACGGGAGGGATCCACGAATCACTTGACAATAAAGGCGAAGAAATGGCTATAGACAGGAGATGAGACTAGATGATGGTAACATGATCTAGAACACACCAGCATAATCTTAATGTACCGTGTCTGCTGGCGTAGGTGATCATCTCTCTCTCTCTCTATCTCTATCTCTCTCTCTCTCATATCTTTCTATCATAACTGCATATCGACTCTGTATTTGACTACTTACCAAACCATATCCTTAAACTGTTTTATCTCTATTCTATCTCTGTTTTCCTCTATCTCTTCTTGCCTCAGTTTTTTCCAGTTGTTCAAATACATCCGTGTTGTTCTCTTCTCCTTACATTCCCCCAAAATTCTTATTGTTTACTTCTAGTATTGCAACTATTGGACTTGATACTTGTCAGACGCCCTTTCCTCAAATCTGTAATTCACACACGGTCATACCACAGTGCAGACTGTGACTCGGATCATTCTCTAGTCTGCTGCAAACTCAAGTTACTGCCCACGAGGTTCCACTATGCCAGGCAGCCAAAGAAGAGACCTCGCATAGACACTAGCAAGCTAACACATTCTGGACTGGTCGAGCAGTTCAACAAGACCCTCAAGGAGTCGCAAAGCGCTCATGAACACTACACCAACACTGTGGAAAAATGGGAGCATCTCCGCAACGTCATCTACAACAACGCGGTTAGCATCTTTGGAAAACAGACATTTAAGTCTCACGATTGGTTTGAAGCCAACTCCCATGTTATGACACCCGTAATTGAAGCTAAACGCACAGCCTTCTTAGATCACAAGCGTGCACCTAATGCAAATACTCTGCATGCTATTAAAATGACCAGAAACAAAGTCCAGCAATCAGCTCGACGCTGTGCTAATGAGTACTGGCTCCAGCTTAGCGACAGCATCCAGACTGCATCTCAAACTGGAAATCTAAAAGTAATGTATGATGGCATAAAGAAAGCCCTTGGGCTAACAAAATGCACTATTGTCCCACTAAAGTCATCCACTGGGGAGAAAATAACAGACAGAGGCAAACAGATGGAAAGATGGGTGGAACATTATTCTTCACTTTATTCAATAGAAAACACTGTTACACCAAACGCTCTTGACGCCATACAATGTCTCCCACCTATGGAAGAGTTGGACATTGAACCAACCAACCGTAGAGGAACTTAGCAAGGCCATACATAGCTTGGCCACAGGCAAGGCTCCAGGACAAGATGGGATCCCTCCCGATCTGATTAAATCCTGCAAAAGTGCATTGTTACATCCCCTGCTTGAAGTGCTACATCTATGCTGGAAAGAGAAAACCATTCCTCAAGATATGAGAGACTCCGTGATTGTAACTCTCTACAAAAATAAAGGAGATAGAAGCGACTGCAACAACTACAGAGGCATCTCCTTACTCAGCATAGTCGGCAAGACCTTCGCCAGAGTCATCTTAGGAAGGCTACAAAAACTCGCAGAACGCGTATATCCTGAATCGCAATGCGGCTTCAGATCCGGAAGATCAACTGCAGACATGATTTTCTCCTTACGTCTACTTCAAGAAAAATCTAGAGAGCAGAAAAAGCCTCTCTTCATAGCCTTTATCGACCTTACAAAGGCATTTGATCTTGTCAGCAGAGAAGGTCTTTTCAAAATACTCTCCAAAATAGGCTGCCCACATACTCTACTGTCGCTAGTCAAATCGTTTCATGAGGACATGAAGGGCACCATCAATATGACGGCAGCACATCACAACCCTTCGGCATACGTAGCGGTGTCAAGCAAAGATGCGTTCTTGCTCCAACTCTATTTGGAATCTTCTTCGCTGTTCTGTTAAAACATGCATTCTCACATTCAAATGAAGGTGTCTTTCTGCATACTAGATCCGATGGCCGACTGTTCAACATCTCAAGACTAAAGGCAAGGTCTAAGGTCAGACATATTTATATTAGAGATCTGTTATTTGCTGACGACGCTGCACTTGTCACGCAAAGTCAGGAAGAACTCCAGAGCATGGTACATCGTTTTTCACATGCCTGCCGAGACTTCGGTCTAACAATAAGTTTGCAGAAAACTAACATACTCGGTCAGGACACCGAAGCAACACCTGCAATCTCTATCGACAACTATAAACTTGACATCGTGCGGCAGTATAACTACCTGGGGTCCATCATCAGCGACAGACTATCTTTAGATACAGAAATTGACACTCGTATTGGTAAAGCCGCTACCACCTTTGCCCGTCTTTCTAAGCGTGTCTGGCAAAACAACAAACTGACAATTAAAACAAAATCTGCAGTGTACAATGCCTGCATAATTAGTATCCTCCTGTATGGCAGCGAATCTTGGACAACCTATGTAAAGCAGGAGAGGAGGCTAAATGCATTCCATATGCGATGTCTACGCCGTATTCTTGGTATCACCTGGAAGGATAAAGTGACAAACGTGGAGGTCCTGACTCGCACAGGCTTACCGAATATCTACACGCTGCTCAAACAACGTAGGCTACGCTGGCTTGGCCATGTACACCGTATGAAAGATGGCCGCGTACCAAAAGATATACTCTACGGACAACTGGCATATGGTAAAAGAACTAGGGGGCGCCCAAATCTTCGATTTGTAGATGTGTGTAAATGTGACATGAAGAATCTGAACATAAACCCTGCAGCATGGGAAGACAAAGCTGCAGACCGAAATCTCTGGAAACACACTCTAAAGGTTAACCTCAAAGAAGATGCAGACAGATTCATAGAGAAAGAGAATACGCGGTGAAAGAAAAGAAAGGAAAAAATAACATTTCTAGGGGCGCTGAAAAATCCATAGTCAACTATGACTGACGGAGGCTACTACTACTAGTATTGCAAATTCCCTTTCCTTTTTCTTTTGTCCTCTTTTAGAATGTCCTTGTTATTTTTAGTATATATCATGGTATCTGCTCTCCAACGATTTTAATGTCTGTTGTTCAAATGTCCATGATTGACATCCATAAAATATAGTAAAAATGCAAAACAATTAGCCACTTCTACAACACGTACCTAGCCTTGTAGATTTGGAATACTCTAAAATGCAAAGGCTACATCACTGGTACCAGTGTTCTGTGGTGCCCATTAGTGCAACTTGAGATACGCAGTGAGTAAAGTGATAGATCTCTGTAGTCTTCTTCTTGCTGTGTTCACATGTTGAGATACGCAGTGAGTAAAGTGATAGATCTCTGTAGTCTTCTTCTTGCTGTGTTCACATGTTGAGATACGCAGTGAGTAAAGTGATAGATCTCTGTAGTCTTCTTCTTGCTGTGTTCACATGTTGAGATACGCAGTGAGTAAAGTGATAGATCTATGTAGTCTTCTTCTTGCTGTGTTCACATGTTGAGATACGCAGTGAGTAAAGTGATAGATCTCTGTAGTCTTCTTCTTGCTGTGTTCACATGTTGGTTCTTCTTCTTCTTCTTCTTCTTTCCTTCCTCATCTGCCTTTCAGCGTCGAGGGGAGATATAATTTGCGGTCTTTTGCCCTTCTGTTCGCCTCTGCTACTGTTATGTTTCATAGTGCTTCTAATATTCCATCGACCCATCTTTTTCGTGGTCGACCTTTGGGTCTGCTGTTCTCACAACGTTTGTTGAAGGTTCGTTGCGTGGTGTTTTGTTCTTTCTGCCTTGTCACGTGGCCAAACCATTTTATCTATTGTTTCCTTATATATTCTATGGGGGCTATTCCTAGCTTTTTTCTCAGTTCTTCATTTCTGATCTTTTCTCTCAGACTGTTTCCTGTCATTCGCCTAACACATTTCATCTCTGTAGAGGTTATTTTTCTTATTGCTCTTGCACCTAGGGTCCAGGTCTGGCATTGGTAGCACAACGTTGGGATGAAGATTGTGTTGTATAGTTTTGCCTCCAGAGTTATTTCCTTGTTGGATAATAATGGTGATAACTGTCCGATGATTTCATGTTGGTTCTTGACGAGTGTATAACGCCTTGTTACTGTTATCATTATAAACAGCTGTTTAAAAAGAAAAAAAGAATGACAGAACAAAATTCGAACAAAAGAAATGTAATGTTTTCTTTTCTTCAAAAAATAGAGACACAATAATCTTAAAGTCATACTGAAACGGAAAGTAGAAGGTAAACAAGAAAATAGAAGGTAAACGGGAAAATAGAAGGTAAACAGGGACATAGAAGGTAAACGGGGAAATAGAAGGTAAACGGGAAAATAGAAGGTAAACGGGGAAATAGAAGGTAAACGGGGAAATAGAAGGTAAACGAGAAAATAGAAGGTAAACGAGAAAATAGAAGTTAAACGAGGCCGAGACAAAGACTAAAGTGGACTGATACGAATGGACAGATGAACCTATGATAACGTACACCAACAAGAAAAGAGTAGGGTAAAACGGCGCTCCATGTTAGTCTCAATCTTCAGTGCGGAAACGGTAAAAGATGATGATGAACCAGAACGGGATGCACACCAAAAACCTTTCTAATGGCCGAGTGAGAAGAGAAAATAATGCCTGCCATAGTGATCAGCTATTTGTGAAAGCGTTGATATGTGGTTGGGGGAGAGGGATTTTTTGGCTTTTGACTTTCGATTAGATTCACATCCGTATTAACATCCCGTGTGTAAAAGATAACATGTAAAGCGTAACTTTGCACCGGCCAATCATAACACACATCTGCCATGTGTATTTGGCTTCCTGTTCAGTTGTTTACACAGAATGCCTCAAGTATGCACATTAGTGTTTAGTGTTCCGTGCAGATTTTTCTAGTGAAATGTTTGATAAACAATGTGTTAGTATCTCACGTGAGCTTTACTTTTGCCGAATACTGATTGGGTGAATCGACATCACGGCACTTCAAACAGACCAATAGATTGTTTCAACTTAACAAATGGTACAAAGTGTGCATGCACAGTTCCCAATGTGAATTCCTGAATGTTAATATTTAACTTACATTTCTCTCAGATAGCCGTCATTAGCCAAACAATTATTTCTCGTTGAAAAGAAATCATGGCTCAAACCAAGACTAAAACTCACTAGTCAACCAGCTAACAATTTAGTTAGATCCTGACTCGCTAAGTTGGAGACAATAATGACAACAAGGAAAGGCATCTCACAAACCCTCTCTCCTCTCTCTCTCTCTCTATATATATATACATATATATATATATATATATATATATATATATATATATATATATCGTGTTCGATTCCCGCTGGGAGCAGTGTGAATTGTACTCGTGGTTGGAAAAAAAAAATACCCCCACGGTCGACCCAGCCGTTGGCAGAAATGGGTACCAGGGTATTACCCTGGGAAGGTGAGAAATGTTGCTTCGCATCTGAGTTTCGATGCTTGAGGCGACACTGTCCAGAAATCTCCGAACATTTCTGGATAGGCGGCCGAGCACATATGGGTGTAAACTCGCGTGCTAAGACGCCGGTTCAAGTCTCTTACTTTACCTTTACCTTTATATATTTATATAAATATATATAAATATATATATATATATATATATATATATATATATATATATATATATATATATATATAATGAGGAAATTCTCAGAGGCCAACACAAAACGGAAGCTCCTAAGAAACAACAGAAAGAAACAATCAACACTTTTCGGGTACATCACGAAAAGAGGAAAGTTGGAATACTTGGTTACAACTGGCAATATACAAGGAAAGAGATATCGCGGGCGACAATCTATCGCGTCATGTGCTCTTCCCACATCTCGGAGGGCATTGATGATGTCCGCCCGATCCATCGGTTGCCCGTCCTCAACGACAGCGCAGCTAGCCAACCTGTCCGCTCTTTCATTTCCCCATACTCCCGCATGTCCAGGGACATAGACAAAGGTGATCTTACGTATTTTGGATTTCTGCAACATTTTCTATTATATATATATATATATATATATATATATATATATATATATATATATATATATATATATATATATTATTTTAGTATATATTCGCTCATGCGCTGCCGGGGTCCGAAACGAGAGTAAATAATAGTGGCGCTGTTCCCTACCATGCATGTACGTAAGAAGCGACTAAGGAGGGTTGGACATGGGACTGGTTTTCCCGTACTGTAAAAAAATAAGCCGAAAAAAAACTTCACAAACATGGACATGTTAAAGAAAAGAATAAAAGTAAATCCGCCATCCAGGAAAGATAAAGGCTCTCTGTCTAAGACATGTATGACGCAATCCGGAGAAAGCCGTAAGGAGTCCGAGTTGCCGACCAAGGAATTCTTGGAGAAGACAGATAGAAGTAGAGATGAAGATGATGGGGTAGACATGGAACGATCGTAAAAGAATGGCAAGAAACAGAACGACTTGGAAAGTGTTTGTTGAAGACCTATGCTCCACAGGGAGCTGAAAGGTAGAAGCAGAAGAATATATTATTGTGTATTGTATTTCTTATATTCCCTATTTTACTATACCACCTAGTTTCTCTTCCCATAATATGACCCAATAAGGTAACCTGTTTTTTTTTCTGTTGACTTTCAAAAGTTCTCTTTGAAACATACTTTCTTTTTGCACGGGCATCTTTCACTACATCATGTTTCTTACACCTTTTAGCTGTCAGTGGGACTCTCAACATTTTCAAAACAATATTTTTGTTGCATCCAATGACTTCATTGCTTCTTCATTAATTGTAAATTATTTGCTTTCATATGCCAAAACAATATGTGTGTGCGAATATGTGTATATGTGTGTGCGAATATGTGTATATGTGTGTGCGAAAATGTGTGTAAATTAAGAATTCTTGTTCATCTGGAAAAAATGCCAAGAGATTCTAGACCATACAAAACATATAATAAAAGAGAACATCGAAGAAGAGTTGTCACAATGTGTGTGTGATCTATATAGGCCATCCTGCTGGATCTATAACAAAAGACGTCATTATGCTGGATCCATAACACCATACATCATAATGCTAGACTCATAACACCATACATCATAATGCTAGACTCATAACACCATACATCATAATGCTAGACTCATAACACCATACATCATAATGCTAGACCCATAACACCATACATCATAATGCTAGACCCATAACACCATACATCATAATGCTAGACTCATAACACCATACATCATAATGCTAGACCCATGACACCATACATCATAATGCTAGACTCATAACACCATACATCATAATGCTAGACTCATAACACCATACATCATAATGCTAGAGTCATAACACCATACATCATAATGCTAGACTCATAACACCATACATCATAATGCTAGACCCATAACACCATACATCATAATGCTAGACTCATAACACCATACATCATAATGCTAGACCCATAACAACGTACATCATAATGCTAGACTCACAACACCATACATCATAATGCTAGACCCATAACAACGTACATCATAATGCTAGACTCATAACACCGTACATCATAATGCTAGACCCATAACAACGTACATCATAATGCTAGACTCACAACACCATACATCATAATGCTAGACCCATAACAACGTACATCATAATGCTAGACTCATAACACCATACATCATAATGCTAGACCCATAACAACGTACATCATAATGCTAGACCCATAACAACGTACATCATAATGCTAGACTCATAACACCGTACATCATAATGCTAGACCCATAACAACGTACATCATAATGCTAGACCCATAACAACGTACATCATAATGCTAGACCCATAACAACGTACATCATAATGCTAGACCCATAACAACGTACATCATAATGCTAGACCCATAACAACGTACATCATAATGCTAGACCCATAAAAACGTACATCATCTTGTTGGATCCACGACAACATACATCATAATGCTAGACCCATAACAACGTACATCATAATGCTAGACCCATAACAACGTACATCATAATGCTAGACCCATAACAACGTACATCATCTTGCTGGATCCACGACAACATATATCATAATGCTAGACCCATAACAACGTACATCATAATGCTAGACCCATAAAAACGTACATCATCTTGTTGGATCCACGACAACATACATCATAATGCTAGACCCATAACAACGTACATCATAATGCTGGATCCACGACAACATACATCATAATGCTAGACCCATAACAACGTACATCATAATGCTAGACCCATAACAACGTACATCATAATGCTAGACCCATAACAACGTACATCATAATGCTAGACCCATAACAACGTACATCATCTTGCTGGATCCACGACAACATACATCATAATGCTAGACCCATAACAACGTACATCATAATGCTAGACCCATAACAACGTACATCATAATGCTAGACCCATAACAACGTACATCATAATGCTAGACCCATAACAACGTACATCATCTTGCTGGATCCACGACAACATATATCATAATGCTAGACCCATAACAACGTACATCATAATGCTAGACCCATAACAACGTACATCATAATGCTAGACCCATAACAACGTACATCATAATGCTAGACCCATAACAACGTACATCATAATGCTAGACCCATAACACCATACATCATAATGCTAGACCCATAACAACGTACATCATAATGCTGGATCCACGACAACATACATCATAATGCTGGATCCATAACAACATACATCATCATAATTGACACGTTATGCGTGCTGATATTGATAGTTAATCTCACCCACTGTCACTCTTCGGTGAAGTCCTCAGTTAACTCATGTTCTTCTTCTTTAGACCTCCGGTCAATGTGGCGGATAGGCGACAAGGAGCTGTTAAAGCACTGTCTGAAAAATGTTCCTTGTTGCAGTTTCCTCAAATTCTAAGTCCGGCTTGCTGTCAGAGCTACTGAGAAGCCCTCTGTGCAAACAGTGAGCTGTGTGCTTCATTCGGATGGTGTTTCTATATTCAGATTGGTAACAATGAATGATGATATCGTATGACGAAAGACAGTTAAGATGCGTTCACTGTTCGTGCTATATATATATATATATATATATATATATATATATATATATATATATACGCCTTATGTTTTTTAACGTATGCTGTGTTTGCTACGATGGGGACTGCAACTGCCCTTATATGTTTAGATATTCGATGAGATGTTAATTCGGATGGTTCCACTGGCCAGGGCGGTTGAGCAATTATGGATTTCCATTTGTTTGAGGTGATACCGGGACCTTCGAATAGCCATAACCATCGAAGAAGAGTCCATGGTAGACCCAGATTAAAATGGACTGACAACATGACAGAAACGCTACAGCGACATCAATTGACGAATTGAGCCTGCCAGAATGGCTAGAACTAGAACTTTGTACCTCCCTCGACACCAAAAGTGATATAAGAGGAAGTGAAAAGAGGAAGAAAAAATACAGACTTGTAACAAATTAAAGAAAAACGCTTTTCATTTTATTTTTGGAGTGCTGCTTTTTCCAGGGCTGTTCGGTATTTCTAATCTGAAAGTTGTTATCGTGTCAAGTTATTTCAAGCTTCTGGTATGTTGTGGTACTTGAATCGAGCTTTTGTCGACTGAATTGGTCAGAAGTGTAACAGTAATTTAAAGTTACATTCAGGAACACACACAAATTAATTAATTGTTTGGACATGGCTATCAGCGGCTGCTATCATCACAAAACAAGAATTAACAATCAGAAAACAACAAATATGATGAAGTAGCATCTAAAATATATATAATGATATTAGGGATACATCACGTACTACATAAATTACTACCAAGGAAGTGAACTATTATGTTGGTCGTATTTTCCCTCGACACTGTAAAGCATATTAAAAAAAATATATATATATATATATAACAGAACTTGGCGGAGATGTGTTCAGCCCATTTAGCAAATTGATATTTCAACTAAGTGTTTCCGTTGAACAGCTGGAATATATTGTAACAACTGGGAAAATTGAGGGACGAAGAGATAGAGGGAAGCAAAGAGAAAAGATACCAGACAGCTTAAGAGACTGGCTTGGTAGAAGGTCAATAACAGAAATGATAAATAACTGTCGAGATCGAAAGTTGTGGAGATACATGATCACCTACGCCAGCAGGCATGGTACTTAATGATGATTTCCGTTGCTCACGATCTGTTTATAGCTTGTTTCATAACTCGTGCCCAACTTTTAAAATCGATAGCTTTTTAACCGCTTGTTGTAAGTTGTTCAAAATTTGCATGTAAAGTTATAATGATTAGAACCCAACAGGGAATTAATTTCATTTTTAAAAAAACATTTGGTTATTATTGTTGCTTATTTGATTTATATAAATTTATAACGACCCATTGATGTAGTCAAAACTTAATGTTTACAGTATTTTAAGTTAAAAATAGCGAGTAAAAATCCATACACGGTAAAATTTACGTGTTTGCACGCTTTCGCCGTGGTTTTTTTTGACACAATTAGACACTTGAGAAATTGTGTGTTCCATTTCCGTTCATTCATAGGTGTAGACGTGGAACGATAACATTTATCATGAGTCTTAAAATGAAATTCTGCAGTTTACAAAACATCGCAATAAAAATGTATGACTATTTTTGCAAAGAGGCTAAACGAGGAAGATTATTTCATTCTTTAGAAAACCCTGAGAATAGGACAAGACACATTTTGGATTTATCTAAACGGTCATTTAATCGCTGGATTCAAGCACGTGACCGTCAATGTTCAAAATATACAAAATCACAAGGAAGAGCAGAAATGTTGGATAATTTCGACAGTGAACTTATTAGAAGTGAAATTCGCAAAATGTTGGGTATGAATGAAACTGTTACAATAAGAAAATTAAAAATTTCGCTGAAAAAGAACAACAGTATTGAAATATCAAAGTCTACATTATGGAGGAATGTGAGAGCTGCAGGCTTTACATTCAGAAAGTATTCCAATGGACGAAACATCATCTGTGAGAAGCCACATATAGTAGTCATGAGAAGCAAGTACTTACGTGAAGTAAAAGAGGTGCGCAAGCAAGGTTATGATATTGTGTACTTGGATGAAACATGGATCAATGCTCACCACACTAACCAAAGGGAATGGCAGTCATCAGATGGAAAGATTAAGAGATTAATACCTAGCAGCAAAGGACAGCGCTTGATAATTGCTCATGCAGGTAGTCGACAACATGGACTAATACAGAATGCAGAGCTAATTTTTTCTTTCAAAATCCATAGACAATCGGGATTATCACTCTGAGATGAATGGTCACATATTTAGACATTGGATTGAAAATTCTGTTCTCCCATCACTAGATCGACCATGTTGCCTAATAATGGACAATGCAGCGTACCACAACATTGTTGCACTTGAAGATAAAGTCCCGACGTCATCCAGTACAAAAGATGCTATTAAGATATGGCTCACAAAGGAGCACATACAATTTAATAACATGTACTTAAAACCTGAATTACTATCTCTAGTAAAGCAAAAACAAAGGACAAAGATTTTTCAAATAGATAAGATTATCCAAGAGCACGGTCATATAAGTTTGAGGCTGCCACCTTACCATGCTCATTTAAATCCAATAGAACTAATCTGGGCAAAATTAAAAGGACAAGTGGCAGATGAAAATACAACATTCAAAATATGCGATGTAAAGACTCTTGCTAATCTCGCTTTATTAAATATAGACAAAGATTATTGGGCTAAATGTGAATACCACGTCTTAAAACAGGAAGAGGAATATTGGAAAAATGATGGTTTGTGGAATGTTCAACCCCAAACAGTTATTAATCTTTTAGACTCGTCTGATTCAGAATGAAAGTATATAGTCCCCACAATGTTGGCCCCTATATTGCCTTAAATTAGTTCAACAAACGGTCCTTTTCAGGACCACACAACTATGAAAATTTGACATACAGGTATACCTTGATATTATCGTCCGTCCTCGAACTGAGAAGACAATAATTCTCCTGGTGTTTTGTCTTATTAGGTTATTTCCCCATTACGGCCACGCCTTTACCTAGTGAAAATTAATCATAGACCAGCAACTACGGTAATTTCTATTATTTAGGGGTTCACAATTTACAATTTTGACAAACATCAAAGAAATTCGCCGCTTTAAGAAAACTGCAGCTGCAAGATATTTGTTAAATATACATTTAAAGGGTCTTTTGCATTCTAATAACATTTGGAAAATGTCAACAGTTTTTAACAAACGGTTACTGAGCAATAGCGTTTTGAAGTTGGGCAAGTGATTTGAAACGAGCTATAGTCACACTTTGTACCTGGACTGTCAAACGGCAGAATCGTTTCTATTCACACGATGTCCGATTACATTTAAATCCATATAGCCTAAAATACACTGAGTATCTTTGCCGGATCTAAATTATAATCACGGAGTTATCTCTTCATTTTATATTTTTTTATTAAAATGTTTATTATTATTTATTTCAATCATCCACAAGGGCAATATACAAATCAATGTTTCTACCAATTCTGTGCTACCAGTGCCAGAATTGGACGCTGGACTCTAGAACAATAAGAAAGATAACGACCACCGAAGTAAATGTGTCAGAAGAATGACAGGAAACAGCTTAAGGGACAGAGTAAGAAATACTGACTTGAGGAAGAAACTCTAAATTGAACCAGCCATCGAATACATAAAGAAACAACAGATAAATTGGTTCGGCCACATAACAAGACAAAAAGAACTAACAATGACTCAAAGAGCCATAAACAAACGCTACGAAAACGCCAGAGTAAGAGGAAGACCGAGAAGGAGATGGATAAAGGGAATACTTGAGTCACTATGAGGGATAACACCAGAAGAGGCCAACAGAAGAGCAAAGAATAGCAGATTGTATCTCCCCTCGACGCCAAAGGCAATGGAGGAAGGATGATAGAAGAGGAAGAAAAAAAGAAGAATCATCCACACAAAAATGAATATGTTCTTCCAAGCAAGTCGGACATAAACACGTATCCTGTCGACTCTTGACAAGTTGATTTGTTTTTATTTGTAAATATTTCTTCGTTCTCAAATAGTTTGTCATTTTCTATGCGTTTTGTGAAGGACAGACAGAACGGTCCGCAGCGCGCTTCAGTAAACGTATAGGACTTAACGATTCCGAGATGCTTTATAAGTGAATGAAAACTAGAACTGGTGAAATGTACACTCGCAACATATTGTGGCAACGATAACACAAATGTCAGCGCACTGGAATTTCAAAGATCTGCTCTGGCACATATGATTCTCTCGTTTTATGGGATATGACGGTAGCGTTCCGGTAAACATTGTTTCAGAAGAAAACGGTCAGTTTGTGGTTTGACAGACCAATAGATAGACAGATGGATGGATGGGTGGATGGATGGATCAAATGTTATCCATATCATTATTACAGTTCGATAAGCTTAGAGGCTCCACTACTCTTGAGCACTTTGTTCTATGGTTACCATTGCTCTTTCACTGAATGTCTTCCCTTCTCTAACTAAAGATCGGGTACCCATTTTTCTTGTCAACTGTGGAGTAATCCACATTGAGAAACTCGTCAAACGTTAAACATCGTAAGCACGAACAACAAGATGTAACAAACAAAAGAACAAACAAAAAAGAAAAAAAGAAAGGCCTCCCAAATTACGATAAGCTGACAGATCTTCTCTGTATATATATATATATATATAGCTCTAATCTAAATAAACTTACAGAATGAGTCAAGTGAAAATAGAGGGAGCCGCGACAGCTCAGTGGTTAGTGAACTGGACTACAAAGGACAAAGGGTAGGGTTCGATACCAACCGACGACTTCCGTGTTCACCCAGCCTTAAATGGGTACCGGATGGTTTCTGGGAAAGTAAAGCGGCGCGGGCGTAATACCGACCACATTACCCCGAAAATCATGTGCTGAAAGTCTGTAAAATGTATGGTCACTAACACCATAGACATGAGACGGCTCCTGACGAGCATGTCACAGAGGTTGCGATCACGCTTAAAGGCAACTAATGGAGGGTCAGGGAAGAGTAGATGGCTAGTGGAATCGGAGCAGAGAATGGGGAGGTAGAGGTGAATAATTCTGACCACCACGTAGTGGTGAGGGTGATGGGTGAGAGCAAGTACTACCCTGTCAGAGGTGGGACGGGTAGTGGGGGTGAGTTCATCCTGGCATGAGATGCGGAGAACCAGTTGGAGAGCAGGTAGGAGAGCTGATTCGGGATAGAGGCGTCGGCGGAAGAAATCAAGCATCGGGTTGGCATTATGTCGGAAATCTTCAGAGGCGACGAAGCCTGAGTTATTGCGAGTAGGGAAGATAGTTCTTGCAAAATGGCGGGTGAGAAGTGTCGTAGCGGAGGAGACAATGATAGTCTTTAGGTTTGTAGAAGAACTAGGTAAGTAGACCTGAGGAACCTAATGAAATTGTAATATCTTAGACGGAGACAGAGGAGCTGCAAAAGTAGGAAGTTTTTTTGTTTTTTTTTCCGAAGTCCCGAGATACTAGGAACTGAATTTTGCGTAGTAAGTAAAATAAAGTACCCCCGTCACGGCAAGTGGCGTATAGGGAAATATGGTGTTAGTGACCCTATATTTTACAGACCTTCAGCACATGATTTTTTTGGGGTAATGTGGTCAGTATTACGCCCGTGCTGCTTTACTTTCCCAGAAAAAAATCCGGTACCCATTTAAGGCTGGGTGAACCCGGAAGCCGTCGGTTGGGATCGAACCCTACCCCTTGTCCGTGGTAGTCCAGTTCACTAACCACTGAGCTATCGCGGCTCCCTGAATTTTTCGTGATAATCCATTTTTTTTTTCCGTGGCAGCCGTGTGCACGGGAGTCCCTCGCCGCACAGGCAGCTAATTCCGACTTCGGAGGTACTCATTTCCGTCGATGAGTAATTGACGTTTCAAGCCGGGCCTCGCTGCTGAGACCGTGGGTGGTTGCCGCAGAGAGAAATCATAAATAAAAATCCCAACCGGGTGCAGCCGGGATTTGAACCTCTCTGTCTCGAGGCCGGCGTCTTGCCTCGAGACCAACCAGTTCCCCAAGTAGGAGGTGATATGGATCGAGTAGTGAATATGCCCAACAGGCTCGATGAATAGGGAGATTTCCTCTTCGGAAAGGTATCAGACCGATGCAGTCGTCAATGTACCTACGGTACATAAGGGGAAGAGGAATTATTTGCCTGTTCCCCCATCGCAACTAGCTAGGCACACTGACAACATTTACAAACTAAAAGTGCCAAACTGTCAAGACTGACAGCTTTGAAAGCACGGGTGGTTGTAGGTTGAGTGATGTCAGCAGTATCTCCAATAGTAGAACACGTCATGTCAGTTGGTGGGTTTTTCCAGTTATATTTTCTCTCCGCGAGCCTTGGTAAATATATTGTTGGCTGTGATTGCGTCCAATACATTCGTCATTAGTACGGCAATTGTTGGTACAGTGTTGCTTTCTCTCTAAACAACATAAGCCGAAATAACTCAGTGGTTAGTGAACTGGATTACTAAGGACAAGAGGACGAGTTCGATCCTGATCGACGGCTTTTGCATTCACTTAGTGACTTAAGCTGGATGCTGTTTTACTGAATAGCATCTCCCCCTGACTGAATCTGCCAGTATTAGATAGACAGATTCGACTGCAGAATGAACACGATGTATTCGTGGTACCTGACCTCGTATCCTTGCTCGTGAGCCTTTTGTCTTCTAAACTTGACGTCAATGCTGCCTCGAATGTTATTGCCCCGTTTTAATTTTTGTTCTCCATTTGCTACGATCTGCTGCAAGCTCCTCCCAGTTTCTTTCACTGATTCACTCAGAGAATTCACTCAATAAAGCTCTGCAAACATCCTTCTATCTAAGCACTGGTCTTCCATTTGGTCTCTTTCTGTCTCTAAGTTCGTCATACAATATTTGTTTGGGAATACGAATGTTTGTCATTCTTCTTACATGACCCAGCCACCTTAGTCTACGACTCCTAAGTGTTGTCATGATGGATGGGAGTTTGGCTCGTTGTAAGACATTAGAGTTAGTTACTTTGTCCTGCCATTTGATGTTCATAATCTTTTGAAGACAACGCACAAGAAAGCTGTTTAACCTTTTCTCCTGCCCTGCTTAGGTAGTCCAAGTTTTTGATCTGTATAGAAGTGTACTAAGCAAACAACTTTTGTAAATTTCAATCTTAGTCCTGGGTGTTAGTTTGATGTTGGTCCATGCTCTATGTTAATTTTACCAAATGTGGAAACTGCTTTTTCGATTCGATAATTTATTTCTTCTTTGAGGGAGACGGTGGTTGTGACCATCGAACTGAGATTAGGTTATTCTCATAGATTCAAGAGGTGTGTTATTTAATGATATAGCTGTGGGGCTGGCTACACCATGTTGAAGCACCACACTTTTCTGGATACTTATTGACAAGGAGAATTAATCACAAATAACAATTAACAGCTGCAGAATTTGATTATTGTGTGTACAATGTCACAAATGTGAACCACTCCAATAAAATTTCAATTTCAAGAATAAGTGGAATGTAGATCAGGACATCTCACTCACACATACATGTTAATACATTTTTATGAACATAACTATTTTTATAACAAATTAAAACTCATCATCATCGAGTACCGGGCCTACTGGCGAAGATGATCATGTCTCTCCACAACTTTCGATCTCGACAGTTCTTTATCATTTCTGTTGTTGGCCTTCTGCCAAGCCATTCTCTTAAGTTTTCTGGTATTTTCTCTCTTTGCTTCCCTCTATCTCTTCGTCCCCTCAATTTTTCCAGTTGTCACAATATATTCCAGTTGTTCTCTTCTCATTACATGGTAAAAAAAAAATGATGATTGTTTCTTCCTAATATTGGAAATTAGCTCTCTTTTTGCTTTGACCTCTTTCAGAACATCTTCATTACTCTTCTTAGCTGTCGTTGGTATTCTCAACATTCTTCTATAAAACCACATTTCTACAGACTCCAGTGATTTTCTTGTCTGTTGTCCTATTGTCCATCATTCACATCCATATGTTAAGACTGGCCCTACATAACATTTAAGAACTCTTTTTCTTGATTCTATTGTTAAAAATGGATTGCATAGTATCTTCCTCATTTTTAGGAAAGCTGCTTTTGCCTGAGCCATTCTCCATCTCACCTCTTTTGTACATCTTCCGTCTGAGGTGAACAAAGTTCCTAAATATTTAAATTCATTTACCTGTTTTAATATTGTTCCACTTATCTTTATTTTGCACTGATGTGATGTCTTTTTCTTTGTTGTTACCATTACTTCTGTCTTTTTGCAATTAAGGCTAAGTCCTTTATTTTTGCTTTCTTTCACTATAATGTCGAACATTTCTTGTAACTCATTTTCACTCTTAGCGATTAATACTGTATCATCAGCATACCTTAGATTATTTATATTATGACCTCCAATTGTTATTCCAGGCATGCCCCTTATGGATCTTAAAATAATCTCACTATAAATATTAAACAAATCTGGTGACAGCACATCACTTTGTCTAACACCCTGTTTTATTAGTTGAAAAATTTCCAATTGGTTTCCAGTTCTTATGGCCGCTGTTTGTTGCCAGTACATGTTCTTTATTATTCTTAGATCTTTGCTGTCTGCGTTTATGCTTTCTAAAATGTTGATTATTTCTTGGTGCTTTACTTTGTCAAATGCTTTGGTATAATCTATGAAACATAGGTATAGATCTGTTTTCATCTCTATGGCTCTTTCTACTAAAGATCTTATGATATATATGGCATGGCTCGTTCCTTTACCTCCAACAAAACCACACTGTTCATCGCTAATTTCTGGACTGATTTCGTTTCGCACTCTTCGCATGATGATTCTTAGTAATATCTTAGTCATGTGACTCATAAGGCTTTTTGTGCGATGATCATCGCATTCAATCGCACCAGATTTCTTTGGGAGGGCTATAAATATTGATTTGAGCAGGTCGTCTGGTATATATCCGCTGTTGTAGATATCATTCAATATTTTTGTTATTATTTCTATTATTATATTATTAATAGAAATTAAAACTAAGTATAGCAAAATCTTATATCTTCTCAACATTCCTATATGGTGCAGAAACATGAACATTAGACAAAGAAAACAGAACAGAAAATTGAAGCCTTTGAAATGTGGATATATAGAAGAATAGATAGAATTGGATGGAAAGAAAAGAAAACAAACGATGAAGTCTTAAAACAACTAAAAATGAAAATAGAACTACTAAATACAATTCAAACAAGACAAATGAGATTTTTGAGCCATCTTAAAAGACACAACAGCCTACTAAAAGTAATATTGGAGGGGAAAATACAAGGTAAAAGAGGCAGAGGCAGACCAAGGCTAACATAGACGAGTAACATCAAAAGATGGACAAGCCAGCCTATGACAACCTGCACCATCAAAGCAAGAGACAGAGCAGAATGGCGCTCCATGGTAGCCAACCTTCGTTGCGGAGATGGCACTCGATGATGATGAACTAAAATTATACTTTGAGATTAAAGCAAACATGCCTGTGGTGGGTACCATTTACAATCCTTTCACTCTGAAATAATGTGATCAATCTACAAGCCAGTGTAAAGCATAAATAATTGTGCTAGAAAAAAAAAACCACGTGCAGAGCAAAATGTTGAAAGCAAAGAAAACAAAATTAACCACGAGTCAGATCTCATACATCAGATACAAAGGCATCTCCAGACCACTCCACACTCCTAAGAAACTTTCACCACCTGACGACGATCATCATTTTCAAGAGGACGTGAACTTCCGGTATATCGTGGATAGGCGACGGGAACAATTGAAGGCTATGTATGTAAAGTGTTCCTTGTTGCAGTTTCCACATATTCCAAGTCCGGCTTGTTGCAGGAGCTACTGAGTTAAGTGACCTGTGCACACCATGAGCTGTGTGTCTCATCCGTTTTGATCATGTTTCGATATTCCAATTGTTTACGATGAATGATGATATCGTATAACAGGGAACAGTTGGCTGTGTTCACTTTCTGCGCGGTTTCGCCTTATGTCTTTTGGCGTGTGCTGAGACTGCTACGATGGAGATTACAGTTACCTTTCTTTGTTTGGAAGATGAGTTAGTAATTCGGATGATTACGCTGGCACGGGCGGTTGAGCAATTATGGATTTTAATTCGTTTGCAGTGATACCGGGGCCTTCCATAACCAAATAACCCACACTTAAGAATTCCACTGTGGAAGAGGGAACCACACCCTGAAAAACCATCATGAGTGCAATGCCTATGCTGAAGTCTGGCATGAAACATGGCACAATGACAGGACTATACAGAGGAGCACTACAAAGACCTGGAGAGGACTTCCTTCTTCAAAACTTTCTCAATGCAGAGAAATAGACTGTAATAACTATTGTATTTTTTTCCCTTTTATAAAATATATGGGAATAGGAAAAAATACAAAGGAATAGACCTGGAGACAGTTCAGAGCTACAACTATCTGGGACATACTATAACCAGTAATGGAAAATGTAAACTAAAGATAAGGAATGACAACAAAATAATTTTAATGCCATGAAAAGTATACTAACATCAAAACAAATCTATCTATTGACCTTTCGAGCCATAGCTGACCCATAGGGCGTAGACCAAGATACTCCTTCTCTTATCTAAATTTTTTTTCTAGCAGTTTTCAATTCTTTTAAAGATATTTTATCAAATCTCGCCATTTGTCTCTGTTCTGTGCAAGCAGCTCTATCTCATTGAGGGAGCCGATTCTTGCTGCTCTTGCCTCTCTCATCAATGTTCTTCTAAGTGTCTCTCTGGGTCTTCCTCTTTTCCTCTTACCTGTTGTTTCCCACATGAGGGCTTCAAAACAAATACCATGGCTAAAACTAAGAATAGCAAAATGTTATATTTTCTCAACATTCCTGTATGGTGCAGAAACAAGGACATTAGACAAGAAAATAGAACAGAAGCCTTTGAAATGTGTGGATTTATAGAAGAATAGGTACAATTGGATGGATAGAAACAAAAACAATGGAGTCTTAAAACAACAAAAAATGAAAAAAGAACTACTAAATACAATTCAAATAAGACAAATGAGATTTTTGGGGCATGTTAAAAACACAACAGCATACTAAAAGTAATCTTGGTAGGGAAAATACAAAGTAAAAGAGGCTGAGGCAGACCAAGACTAACATGGACGAGTAACATCAAAAGATGGACGAATCAGCCTATGACAACCTGCACCATCAA
This sequence comes from Megaustenia siamemsis, assembly GCA_032433765.1. Classification (NCBI taxonomy): domain Eukaryota; kingdom Metazoa; phylum Mollusca; class Gastropoda; order Stylommatophora; family Ariophantidae; genus Megaustenia; species Megaustenia siamemsis. The sequence continues at coordinate 58,200,343 of JAVIAB010000106.1, forward strand.
AGCAAGAGACAGAGCGGAATGGCGCTCCATCGTAGCCAACATTTGATGCGGTGACGGCACTCAATAATGATAAAATACATGACAATTAAAAGCACATCTTTTTGTAACAACAAGGGTATTTTATTCATTATAAAATGCATGACAACCAAAAGCACAAATGTTCTGTAACAAGAGTAGAGTATTTTATGTATTATAAAACACACAATTTAATAATTGTGTTTACAGCAATTTATCACCAAAAAATCCATGTAGATTCCATACCAAAGGAAAACACAAGATATCTCACATAATAGAGTTAATCTGCAATAACTTTGTACAAAATGTGTTTCTACAGATCACAAAGCAAATTCTCACTGAGAGCACCTACCTCTTCATACATTTTATACACATCTTAATTTTTCTGTTGTAAATTTCAGACATTGATGCTGATTTCAGCAATATGGCTCTGGTGCTAATTTTAGCAATATGGCTCTGATGCTGATGTCAGCAATATGGCTCTGATGCTGAAGTCAGCAATATGACTCTGATGTTGATGTCAGCAATATGACTCTGATGCTGATGTCAGCAATATGGCTCTGATGTTGATGTCAACAATATGACTCTGATGCTGATGTCAGCAATATGACTATGATGCTATGTCAGCAATATGACTATGATGCTATGTCAGCAATATGACTATGATGCTGATGTCAGCAATATGGCTCTGATGCTATGTCAGCAATATGACTATGATGCTGATGTCAGCAATATGGCTCTGATGCTGATGTCAGCAATATCACTCTGATGCTGATGTCAGCAATATCACTTTGATGCTGATTTCAGCAATATGGCTCTGATGCTGATGTCAGCTCAGCAATATCACTTTGATGCTGATGTCAGCAATATCACTTTGATGCTAATGCCAGCAATATCACTCTGATGCTGATGTCAGCAATATCATTCTGATGCTGATTTAAGCAATATGGCTCTGATGCTGATGTCAGCAATATCGCTCTGATGCTGATGTCAGCAATATCGCTCTGAAACTAAATATGACTCTGATGCTGATTTCAGCAATATGGCTTTGATGCTGATTTCAGCAATATGGCTCTGATGCTGATTTCAGCAATATGGCTATGATGCTGATTTCAGCAATATGGCTCTGATGCTGATTTCAGCAATATGGCTCACTTCACTGCAGACTTGGCTCCAAAAGAGACCTTGCCTATCTGAGCTGTCACAGTGAGCCACAATTTGTCTGAAGCCAAAATAATTGTTTAAGTTGCAAGTCGTGGAAATGTGCTCTGTATTTCTGCACACACAGTTACCAATAACTTATGATATCATTTATTTATTTACAGCCTTTTAAATTAAGCAAAAAATTGTAAACAACTAATGATCTCTGTCAGACAGTGACTAATTTTTCATACATTTAAAAAAATTATTTAAATTCAAGTTAGTGGTCTCTATTTACACATATTTTTCCATACCATTATAGAATGTGTGCATTAAATCAACTGATCCCTGAAAGTGCCTATTTGTTCATAATAATTTAAGTAACAAATTTAAGCAATTAATGATTTCTTACCATGCCTATTTGTTCATAATCATTTAAATAACAAATTTAAACAATTAATTATTTCTTACCATGCCTATTTGTTCATAATCATTTAAATAACAAATTTAAACAATTAATTATTTCTTACCATGCCTATTTGTTCATAATCATTTAAATAACAAATTTAAACAATTAATGATTTCTTAACATGCCTATTTGTTCATAATCATTTAAATAACAAATTTAAACAATTAATGATTTCTTCCCATGCCTATTTGTTCATAATCATTTAAATAACAAATTTAAACAATTAATGATTTCTTACCAAGCCTATTTGTTCATACCAACAAAACAACAAGTACACTCAATGATCACTATTTGTTTATATCATTTAAACGAGAAATCTAAATAAGCAATAATCCCTGACATTAAACTATGTATCATCACTTACATGCAGACACTGTACTCATTTGTTTATCTTCACCTTCACCTTTCATCTCAGATCCATAGAATGATAGTTATGGTGTCTTGATTTCTTGTGAAGATATCATGGCAACACAAATTAGTTTAGTTTAGTTCATCTGACATGCCAACATCATTGCACATTGGACAAATCCACAGCCATTCAGATTCTTACTATGTATGTCCCTCATCAACTCAACATGATGTCACTAAAAACACTGGTTACAAGCCTTTTCTGGCTTTTTGTGTTGTGCTCCCACTGACATCTCCCAACTTGACATGATATTTATGCAATCTATTCAAGGATACAAATTAAGAGTCATTTCTTTGTGTCGGTTCTTCATCCAGCATTTCTGAGGGCATTAAGAATGTCACTATAGTCCATTGCTCTTCCACACCCTAAATCAGCCAAACTGGCAAATCTGTCAGCACACTCATTACCTCTCACACCTGCATGCCCTAGCACACAAATGAAACAGGCTTATGTCAGACCTGCTTTCCCCAGGGACTCCAACCACTGATGTGATATTGGCAACACCAACAGCAGCATCTACCAGCAATGATGGTGTGCATTTCTTCTTTTTAAACATGACTATATGACTTCATTTTATAAAATATAAAATATTTATATTTAGAAAAATATTCTGTCTTGTTACTGACATCATCAAGGTAAAATGAAGTTCTTTTGAGATAGCTCTTTGGTTTTCTTCAAACATGCAATGCTGATCTTCTTAGTTTGTTGACCAATCACTACCTTTTGCATATATTTAGTTTGATGACCAATAATTGACTTTTGTAATTATAAAGCATTTATAAAGTATCTATAAAGTATCTATAAAGATCAATATGTGGCCCTCGTTTGCATTTTATATTTGATTAATGCCTCTACTGAAAATTAGATAAAGAGATAGAAACCAGATTAAAGTAAGCAATTAATGTCAGTATCCAAACAGCAGTTACATTAAAATATCTGAATGTGACTGTGATAACAAGAAATAACTTTACAGAAACATTGTTTATAGCTACATTGTGTTACCAATGTCAAGCATGGATAATTCTTGAAAGTCACAAGCATAAAATAACATGCAAAATAAAATGTAGAAGAAATTACGTAAACAAAATTAGAAGAGATAAGATAAGAATTGAAACCTTGAGAAGATGGTGGATGTAATATTAATTATTGATCACATTGAATAATAGAGTATGAAATGGTCTGTACATCTGAACAGCATCAAACCCAATGCAATGTGCAGCTCAGGCATATTTCATGAAAACAACAGGCTATAAGGGTTAAAAGAGAAATCCAAAAAGAAATGAATAGATGGAATCAAAGAATTAACTAAATTCAGCATGACAACAACTCCAAACACACAACGAGTGAATGTCAAAAAATTGCACCTCTCCTCTCTGCAACACTACACAACACAACCAGCAAGATATAAAAAAAAAAAGAAGAAAGAATGTCCCTGCAGGGCCTTCTGTATCTTATTCTCTCTGCTTCAACAGTGAAAGTGTTAGCAATATTTTTTCAGTAACCACTTAAGTGTATAAAATTATTATTTAAATTTATATATAAGTATATATTATATATAAAAGTATATATGTATATATAAATATATTCCTCCACCCTGTTTTATATTGAGCTTGTGGCTGATCCATTCATGTATGCTTGTGTGTCCATAGGTGTACCAAGATTTGTGTTATATATATATATATATTATATTGGTAGCTAATTTCATCTCTGATTTTTTTTTTTATACTTTCAATGCCTGGAATGTTAAATATTTTCTCTGGAAAATTGGCTATTTTCCATAAAGGTGTGGTTACACATGTTTCCAAACACATTGCAAAGGTATGTCCAATGGTGGGTTCTCACCAGAAGAAAGAGACAAAATAAATACATTCCTTTGATATTCTGTTAATGCACATCATTTCCATTTGCTAATTTGTTATTTTTTTCTCTGTCTTCACATTATCATGTGTCCGTTTAGGTGTTCTTCTTCTACCTTTCAGCTCCCTGAAAGCTCCTTTGTGGAGCAAAGGTCTTCAACAAACACTTTCCATGTCATTCTGTTTCTTGCCATTCTTTTAAGATCCTTTCATGTCTTCCCCATCATCTTCATCTCTGCTTCCATCTGTCTTCTCAAAGAATTCTTTGGTCTTCCTCTTTGTCTTTTCCCCTGGAGTTTCCAAAAAAGGGTCATTTAGGTGTTGAGGGAGATCTAAAGTTCCAGTTATCTGCTTTTTGGCATCTTCAATTATTGTCAACTGAAGTAGCATTTCTTAGATGTTATCTATCCAACCTACTCTGGGTCTGGCTCTTGCTCTTTTACCTTCACCTCTTTTAATATAAGCTTTGTGTGGTAAGGAATAACACTGTGCTCTCTCTAGATGGGCAAACTAGTTTATTTGATTCTGTTTTTCCTGCTCACTGCAAGCACTTTTCTCAGACATCTCATCTCTGTGATGACAAGCTTTTTGTTGTTGCTTCTAATTTTTAACACTTGGTGTGGAATACTGTTTGATGAAAGGTATATACCCAACAATTTAATTTGTTGCTTCCGAATCTCATACGAGGATCAGTGACCTACTCTTTTTTCTTGTATTTTCTCTCATGCTATTATCTCCCCTTGTTACATTCAGTATTCTTCGAAGCATCTGATTTAAGAAATTATTATCTTTACTTTGTCTTTTATTGCTAATTGCCCATGCTCGAAAACACAATATTGGCAGAAAGACTATATTTGTATATTGCTCTTTTTGTATATCAATAACCATGTTTAATTTTTTTATTTTTAACTGATGTTAATTGTCAAATCTTTTTGGTCCAATGCTCTATTGACACATGCTATGATAATATTTACAGACAAAACAATGATGGGAACATACACTAGTATAATTTGATTGGCTCTTTCAGCTCAGTTTATTTGTTACCACCATCATATTTGTTCCTTTAATTGTAAAGGCAGTTCTATGGCATATCATCCCTCCCATCCTAAGTCACAGCATTTGGAGATGATGCAGTTAGTGCTCTGTTTTTTGTGTGTTTTTTTTGCTGTTATTTTTCTCTTCACTTTAACAAACCACATACACCTCAATTTACTGGAATGTATCATTTAAGAAATAAGACTGTGAAAAATAAGCCACAAAGTACTCCTCACACAGCCAACACATCACTTCCCCCACTCATTCCTGTCTTTCAATATTTGTAGTTTCATTTGATTTACAACAACAAAAAATAGATTGCAGTTTACAATAAAAAGCAGCTCAAAACTGAATCCAGCATCAGAAGCTTTCATTCAGAGAATAATACTTGTATGTAAACCAGCAGGAGAAATATAGAACAATTTAAGAGTTAAACAGTCAGAAACAACTTTAATTTTTTCGTCCGAATGAAAATTACAGTAATAGTGTTATTTCTTTTGCTTGGACAAAAGAGGTGTTATTTTCTGTTTTTGAGAAGAAAAGTCATTAGTAATGATGTTATTTCCTGTTATTGAGATGAAAAGTCATTAGTAATGGTGTTATTTCCTGTTATTGAGATGAAAAGTCATTAGCAATGGTGTTATTTCCTGTTATTGAGATGAAAAGTCATTAGTAATGGTGTTATTTCCAGTTATTGAGATGAAAAGTCATTAGTAATGGTGTTATTTCCTGTTATTGAGATGAAAAGTCATTAGTAATGGTGTTATTTCCTGTTATTGAGATGAAAAGTCATTAGTAATGGTGTTATTTCCTGTTATTGAGATGAAAAGTCATTAGTAATGGTGTTATTTCCTGTTATTGAGATGAAAAGTCATTAGCAATGGTGTTATTTCCTGTTATTGAGATGAAAATCATCAGCAATGATGTCAGTTCTGTTTTGCTTAGATTTTTTTTTAAGTATCACCAAGGGTGTTATTTCTTTTGTTTGAATTAAAAAGTCAGCAATAGTGTTATTACTTTTGCTTGGGATAAAGGACTTGCAGGAATGGTGTTATTTTTTAGGTTGGAATTAAATAGTCAGTAATGGTGTGTGTTTTTTTTTGCTGATAATTAATTTTGCTGTAATTCTATTGTTGAGATACAAAAAGTCACCAGCAATGGTTTCATTTCTTTTATTAAGATGAAAAAATGATCTGCAATGATGTTATTTCTATTGTTGGGATGAAAGATATTATCTATTGACCATTCGAGTCGTAGCCGGCCCAAAGGGCATAGACCAAGATACTCCTCTTATCTAAATTTTTATTCTAGCAGTTTTCAATTCTTTTAAATATATTTTATCAAATCTCGCCATTTGTGATATAAGTTCTGTGCAAGCAGCTCTATCTCATTGAGGGAGCCGATTCCTGCTGCTCTTGCCTCTCTCATCAATGTTCTTCTCAGTGTCTCTCTGGGTCTTCCTCTTTTCCTCTTACCTGTTGTTTCCCACATGAGGGCTTGCTTTGCTATTCGGTTATTATCTCTCCTCATCACATGTCCAACATATGACCATCATCTTTTCTTTATTACTGAAGATATTGGTGGTTGACTGGTGATTTCTCTAATTTCCTCGTTTGTTTTGAATTCGTTCCACGCTATACCAAGTATTTTCCTTAGACATTTATTTTTTAATGCGTTCAACTTTGTTTCTATGTCTCTTGTGAAAGATACGGTATTATTTCTTTTGCTAGGAAAAAGTCATCAACTATGGTGATAATTTTGTATTTGGGATGAAAAGTTATCAACAATAGTGTTATTCCTTTTGTAGAGGTGAAAATGTCAGCATTGGTGTTATTTCTGTTGAAGGGTTCGAAAAATTAGCAAAAGTGTTATTTCTATTGTTGGGATGGAAAAATTAGCAAAGGTGTTATTTCTGTTGTTGGAATGGAAAAATCATCAATGGTGTTATTTCTTTTGCTGGGTTGGAAAAATCAGTAAAGATGTTATTTATGTTGAAGGGTTGGAAAAATTAGCAAAGGTGTTATTTATGTTCTCTGGTTGGAAAAATCAGCAATGGTATTATTTCTGTTGTTGGGACGGAAAAATCAGCAAAGATGATATTTCTGTTGAAGGGTTGGAAAAATCAGCAAAGGTGTTATTTCCTTTGAAGGGATGGGAACATCAGCAATGGTGTTCTTTCTGTTGTTGGGATGGAAAAAACAGCAATGGTGTTATTTATTTTGCTGGGTTTGAAAAATCAGCAATGGTGTTATTTCTGTTGTTGGGATGGAAAAATCAGGAAAGGTGTTATTTCCATTGAAGGGATGAAAACATCAGCAATGGTGTTATTTCTGTTGTTGAGATGGAAAAAACAGCAATGGTGTTATTTATTTTGCTGGGTTTGAAAAATCAGCAAAGGTGTTATTTCTATTGTTGGGATGGAAAAATCAGCAAAGATATTATTTCTGTTGGGATGGAAAAATCATTAGTGGTGTTATTTCTTTTGCTGGGTTGGAAAAATCAGGAAAGGAGTTATTTCCATTGCAGGGATGGAAACATCAGCAATGGTGTTATTTCTGTTGTTGGGATGGAAAAAAACAGTGATGGTGTTATTTCTGTTGTTGGGATGGAAAAAAACAGCAATGGTGTTATTTCTTTTGCTGGGTTGGATAGTTTAGCAAAAATGCTGGAGGCTCTAGCTCAGGTTCAGACCTAACTTCATAATACTCCAGACACCCATACCACTTGATAGCTCCATCCTTGCTGATGAAGCAATGCAGCTTCAATTCATCAGCTGGATCTTGAAAGGTCTCAACAGCTAATGAGTCACCCCAGACGCTGGGAGAAACATGTACTACAGATATTCTTTTAGCATAATAATTCTGCAGCATGTTAGCGAGATTTGGGTAGAAGTTACGGTTTGCAGCGATGCTTATGTTGTCCAGGAAGTATCTAACGTATGATTGGTGCTGTGTCCGCCCACTTGTGTCGGTATCTCTCAACGTAACAACAACATTATATGTGAATGTTTTTCCAACGGAATCTGGTGGTTGCACAGGTCGGTAGTAGTCTGGTGTTTCCGGCAGAAGTTGGTGAAATTTGTGTTTCCACCAATCAGGTATCTGCTCAGTCAGTTCAGACTCTCGATGGAATAGTAGGTTGCACGACTTCAACATGATAGATGCTTGCTGTCGGCCACCAAATGTTGCACTGCTGCGTACAATGAAAGTACTGTCCATCATACCTGTCAGCTTCAGGGATACCTGCAGACATTTCTCCATAATACAATGGGCACTTTTTAAAAACTTAGATAGAAAAAAAGACATACAAACTGAAGGTAACAGTTTAATAGGGAAGGTATCAGTTTAATAAATATGGGATAGAACAAGAAAATACAACATTTCAACTCATGAAGTTGAAAACTTGATTTTATGACATGCCATAAATCTCTTATGTTGTAATGCTATTCTTATGTATTTTTTCTTTACTTCACACCAGCTTTGCAGCAGCTTTTCATAATTACACATGTTTACCCTCTTTTATGCCTTTCCCTATTTCATTTATTATTTGCTGGATTTCCTAACTAAATTAAACAATGGTACACTAGAAAGGAGAATTTAAATGTCTTTCCCGCTGTCTTCTTCTTCCATGTTAGCTTGATTTTTCTTCTTCCTCGTCATCCACACATAAAGGGGCTTAATTGGGCATAGTAGAGTTGTGTTGTGATTTATTGTAAACTGTGATATCTGATGCAACATGTCCAAAATGAGCACAATTTATTTTAGGTACTGAGTTTGTCATCCCTCTTCAATCTCTACTATTTGGCCAGAATAATTATCCTGCTTCATAAGCGATCACTGAGATGTGAAGTTGTATTCTCACCATGTTCTGGTGCAGTGATTCTGGTACAAACTGTCAGCTGTTGACCACTCTCAGCTCGTGTGCTGATCACTGTTTTGGCTCCTTTCATCATCATCAACAGTCTTCAAAACTTGGCAGTCATTAGAGCATTTTTAATGATGTCTTCACAACTTTTCTCCAACCTTCACAACTCAAGCTGCTTTCTGATATGTGATGAAGATTAAGACTGGCCCTTTTCTGATGTTGTCTTCAACAGCTGTTTCCACTCTCTGCCTAGTCTTCTTTTTCCTGGTACTGTGTTCTGCAATATGGTCTTAGAATGACTTATAGATTTTGCGACATGTCTATATCATTTTAATTGTTGTTCTTTTACTGTAGTCATTAAGTCCCTAACTGGTCCTGCGAATCAACTGATTTGGTTGTGCTCTTCATCATTGGTGATATGATTTGTATAGGATATGCAAAAGATCTTTTCACCTCATTTCACGAGCAGGAGTTGGAATGGCCTGGTATCAGGTTCAGGGCAAAACAAGACCTACAAGTGTTAAGTACCCAAAACCAATCAGAAAGCAATGGCAAACTGCTGATTGCAGACTGCCAGAAATCATGACAGCCAATAAGAAAATGCTACAAAAAAAAACCTTAAGATACCTTGGATAATGAAAAAAAGCAATGAAGATATTACAAGACATAAACATTAAAAAGAACTGGCTTATAAACACCATTCTATAGAGGAAATTGAAAAGAGCAATGAAGACATATGATGATGATGATGATGATGATGATGATGCGTTCGTCCGATGATTTGAGGTATTCTAACGGATACGAACCGTAGACTTCCTCCTCGTCATCCGCCCTTAAAAGGACGTTAAGTGGACGTAGTTACGTTGTGTTGCAGTTTGCAGTGTAACACTGTGATATCTGCGCCTTTCGGCCCAACACATCCGATTTCAGCCGACGCTTTTTTGTGTACCGGGTTCGTCTTCCCACTTCGATCCCTGCTCGCTTGGCCAGACTAGACAGGTTAGTCTGTTTCTAGAGGCACCACGAAGAGGTGTAGCAGGGTCTGGATGGTTCTGGTTCACCGATCCTGGCGCAAGCCATCAGTTATGAGTCACTGACGACTTCCAGCTCTGGTGCTGGGGGAAGACATATTAAAAGGCATAAACATTAAAAAGAACTGGGTTATAAACACCACTCAACAGATGACATTATAATACTATGGTTACATCACAACAGGCTGAAAAGAAAAATAACGGAAGGTATTGTTCCTGGGCGATGCATCAGGAGCAGACCAAGACATCAAGAAGACCATGAATATGACAATAGAAGTGGGAGATCTGGCTAAGAGACAGATTCTTTCAGATTGGCTGTGGTGAATGCAACATTCTGCAAAGGACGTACGACCTGATAATGATGGTGATATATGATGTTAATCAGCTGCTATAAGGTCTTGCCAAATCCTAATTCTTTACTTCCATCACTATGGGATTGTTTTGTTTTTTAGTTGAGACTAATGCAGTCTCTCTGTTTTTTAAAATGTTTAAAATAAAGTGTTGGTAAAAATGTCTAATAAAATAATAAAGTAAAAGTAAAGAGCCCCGACCCGCCAAGTGGCGTATAGGGAATATGGTGTTAGTGACCATACATTTTACAGACCTTCAGCACATGATTTTTGGGGTAATGTGGTCAGTATTAAGCCATGTCGCTTTGCTTTCCCAGAAAAAAAATCCGGTACCCATTTAAGGCTGGGTGAATCCGGAAGCTGTCGGTTGGGATCGAACCCTACCTCTTGTCCTTTCAATAAAATAATGTCTGCGTAATATTCTATAACTGCTAGAACAAAAAATCCATATAGGAGAAGGTGTATCTTGGTCTACGCCCTATGGGCCGGTTACGGCTCGAAAGGTCAATAGAATATTCTATATCTCGAGAACACTGCCATTCCTTTGAAATATTTTTTTCTATAATTATTTTGTTAATGTCAAAAGCTCAAATACAAGAAAAAAGAACATGCAACATAACTTGCTGAAGTTAAAAATAACAATCTAACCTGAATGGGAGACTTTGGAGTAGTCGTCTCATAGAAGTGTCTGCGTATCTCCATTGTCATGCCTTTATGGTAGCTGCCAATTCCCTGCCTAATGAGACTCTGGTAGTCCAGAAATGAAAGTATATGATCATAGAGGGCAGCGTGCTCCACTCGACCTATAATGTTCATTAGCCTATGGAGATCAGGCTGGCCTGAAAGAGACCATTAATTACAGTTGACTGTTACTGCGAAGAATGTTTAACTGTCACTCCAGTGATCAATCAGATCAGCCACAATCAGTGGGAGTGAGTGGTCTAGAAGTTAGATGTTGGCCTCTAGACAGGAAGGTACCAGGTTTGAATAATGCTGCAGGCAGTGTAAATTTTTTACTTCAAGTCCATGATTTTTTGTGGCTCTACCAACCGCTCTCTATCTCCTTGTCTCAGGATAATGCTATCTGATGTCTGGCGCAGTCGGAAAATGGCGAACAACATGAGATCCACTCTCACATATTAAAGAAAGCCCTGGCAGTTAAAGTTGAAAAGAGTGGATCAAAAATGACCGCTGCCTTGGCATAAATTGTTAAGTAAAATCTAACCACAGCTAAAGATGGATTTGTAGGGCCTAAAGGTGTAAATATGGCTTTGCTGTAAACTAGCAACACAACACTTCCACACCCACGTAATGGGTGAACACTAAGAAGAAAAGCCACAATTCAACAGTGCTATTTATGGAATGGAATGATAATAAAGTGAGATTTTCTTCCAACTATCTATCTATCTATCTATTGACATTTCAAGTCGTGAACAGCCCATATGGCATAGACCCAGATACTCTTTCTCTTTCTATAAATTTTCTTTTAAGCAGTCAGAATCCTTGCAAGATCTTTTATCAAATCTCGCCATTTGTCTCTGTTCTGTGCAAACATCTCGATCTCATTGAGGGAGCCGATTTCTGCTGTCTTTGCCTCTCTGATCAATGTTCTTCTCAGTGTTTCTCTGGGTATGCCTCTTTTCCTCCTACATGTTGTTTCCTACATGAGGGCTTGGTTTACTATTCGGTTATTATATCTTCTCTAATTTCCTCATTTGTTTTAAATATGTTCCATGCTATACTAAGTATTTCCCTTAAACATTTATTTTCAAATGTGTTCAACTTTGTTTCTATGTCTGTTGTTTTCCAGCTCTCGCATGCATATGTAAGGGTTGATAGTACGTTTAATTTGAATAGTCTAAGTTTTGTTTCCGTGCTGATGAGTTTTTATTTCCACATCTTCTCAAGGCATTTGAAGGACATTGCTGCTTTAGCTATTCTTACTAAAGGTAAAGTATAAGATTTGAATCAGCATCACAGCATCAGTAACAATACCACAAAGTGCTCTGCTTCCCAGGCAGCTGTTGACCAGAAAGGTGTCACCTTCATCATGAACTCCGTAGAGATTGTAACATTCCTTGATCTTCCCAGATCGTGAACTCTGATCCTCATTTTCTTGAGGCTGAGTGAGCCAAAGTAACTATTTGCAGTTTTGGGTGGTCCCACTGCCACAAGCAGAAATCAAATTCTGGTCACCTGGTTGATGGATGAATGTCTTTTGCAACTACACTATTCAAGCTCCAAAATATGACTAAACCTAACCAATAATCTTGTCTGTATAAATTTGTATTGTATCTAAATATAAAGTACGAGACTTGAATCAACGTCTTATCGTACGAGTTTCCAACCATATGTGCTCGGCCACCTATCCAGAAGATTTCGGAGACTTCTGGATAGTGTTGCTTCAAGCATTGAATCTCACGATGCAAGGCGGCATTCCTCACCTTCCCAGGGTGCTATCCTGGTACCCATTTCTGCCAGTGGCTGGGTCAACTGCGGGGGTATGGGTGGGTGGGTGGACGGATGGATGGATGGAATAGAGTTTGAACCCTTCTTTTCAAAGTTAGTAGCAAGCATATAAACAAGTGCTGTTCAACACAAATAACACAAATGTAACTAGAAATGAAAATAGCAACAAATTATAGAAGTCAAAACTTCATATTAAAAATCCTACCTGTGTAACTGATATCATCATATCGAAGTCCAGGTAAAAGAGCTAATGCTTTATGTTGGTCCTTGTGAACTTCAATCCTCAGGTTTAATGATGGATAAGCTCTTTATTGATGCAAAGAATAAAGACCAGCAATTAGTATTCACAAAAAAGCACTTATTGATGGTTAAGACAAACAAATATGGAACAGTAGCTGGGTTGTAACACAAAGGTGGTACAGAAGTGAAGGTTGAAACAGAAATAGGAAGCTGTTATAAGGCAAACAGTTTGGAGTTGTTTAGTTTTAGTTTTTGGTTTGGTTTGGTTTGGGGTAATTTCCTAGTTTGATCAGATATATTATTTCAGTTTGGAAGAGTGATGTCCCCTAAAATATGTCTGCCAAAATACAGTGGTTCTACGCATTCTTGGCGTTGGGGTCATTACGCTGGCATGTAATCATTTCGGAGTATCTGTTGATTGGGCGTTGGGTCCAGGGGTTAGGTTTAGCTTTAGTGTTAAATATTTATAAATATATTATAACGCGTGACAAAAAAACGCCAGTGTGAGTGACACATGCCAGCGTAATGACCCCAACGCCAAGAATGCGTAGAACCACTGTATTTTGGCAGACATATTTTAGGGGACATCACTCTTCCAAACTGAAATAATATATCTGATCAAACTAGGAAATTACCTGGTTTGGTTTGGTTTGGTTTGGTTTAGTTTAGCTGACACATAATCCTGATTGCACACTGGACATGTCCATATATGCTCTTTCCTCCTTTATTGTTCTTCTTCTGATCTGGACCATGAAAGTCCACAAACTCCGACTGTGTCAATACAACAGATCCATCAGTACAAATCACTGCTGCATCCTAAGGTAGATTTTCATAGTTCAAGGGCCTGTATCTCTGCCTCCAAGATTACAGGGTTTTGTTGTCTGCATTCTCTGTTCAAAGTGATGCAAACCAAAAAAGATGTAGACTCTGCTGGCACTTATATCCAGTCTTCTCCAGGTTCAAAGTCCCCTAGTGGACAAATGAGTTGAACAATGTCCTCAGCTTGCGCCATCCAAGATCTTTCTCTTTTGAGGCTGATGCCCTTTCTCCTGCCAATCTCACTATGTAGTGGATGTTGTACATCAGCCCTGACTCTGATGTAAGCACATAGAATGTAAAGTAAGTAAAGAGCCCCGTCATACCACATGGCGTATAGGGAATATGGTGTTAGTGACCACAATTTTGTATAGACCTTCGTCACATGATTTTTGGGTTAATGTGGTCAGTTTATGCCCATGCCACTTTACTTTCCCAGTAAAAAATCTAGTACCCATTTAAGGCTGCGTGAACCCGGAAGCCATCATTCAAGATTGAACTTGTCCTATGTAGTCCAGCTCACTAACCACTGAGCTATCATGGCTCCTGTAAGCACATGCTCAGGGGATATTTTTTTCAGGAGAAGATGGTGGGAAAATCAAGGAGATACTGCATCACCCTGCAAAGTGTAGTTTTTGTGCATCCAAGTATGATGCACATGGCCTCATTTTGTATTCATTTTAGTCTTTCAATCTATGTGTGGTTGAGAGTTAGAATGACCAATGCAAACTCAATAACCAAACCACCAGTCCTGGGTATAAGAGGACAAGAAGATGCTGTTCACAGTCACCATTATCCTCATTGCTGTAAGACCCTTCATTAACACTTGATCTATATGCTGGATGAAAGCAAGAGTTCAAGCAAACTGTATTCCCAGGTATCTCATGGTATGGGCCTCATAACAACTTCTGAACTCATGCTCACTATTGATGTCGGTGTGTTGACAATATGGTTGTTTAGGGAGCGTCATGCCTTCGTTGATGGGTTTACCAGTGCTCCTGCCTTACAGCACCACCTGCTCAAATGGGTAAGTTCGGTCTTGAGTTCATAAGTAATCTGTTCCCTATCTCTACCTTGGTGGTATACCAAAATGTTATCAGCGTAAGACAGTGTCCTCCCTAGACCCGCAGTGGGCTCACCTGTTATTCTGACAGTGTAGGCATTGAAAAGTACTGGAGACAGAGGTGAGAGCCCTGAGGTAGACCAGGATGTAAGGCTGTAAGTTTTAAAGTCCACGTGCCACACTTGAAAACGATCTGCCGTTAAAAAATGGCAGCTGCTATCCAGTTTAGGAGGACTGGACTGAGATCGAGAACATGCAGTTAAAAAATCAAGAAATCAAATGGTACCCTGTTGTATGCATCCTCGAGATTGACTGCAACAACACCTGTCTAAACACCCAAATGAAATCCCTCATAGATACCATGGGTAAAAATAGCAGCATTGCCCCAGGTCTTTATACCAAGACAATAGCCTCTGAGCATGGATGGAAGAAGACGTTGATTTTTAAAGTAACGAGCTAACTTCCTGGCAATTATTTTCTCCAGCAGTTTGTCTACGTGTTCTGTATTGTGATTATTCAATAGCTCTGAATGTTCAATGTTCGTGTGATGTTTCCCAGGTTTTAACAACTGTACACCCAATCATCCATAATCGTTGATATCTCTATGCTACTATTGCAGAGATCTGCCAGACCCTCCAGTTTCTTCTCAGAAATGTCTTTGATATCATCGTACCAGATACCATCTGGCCCTGGTGCACTGTTTTTAATGCCATATGAGAAATAATTTGGGATACTAAACTTGTAAATTAACCAAATAAAATTTGTAATGCACAAAGGCTAGAAGTAGTTGATACACTCTCACTAGTAAAGTCCTAGTTTAGCGTCATCAATGATTCGTATTTGAAGTAACATCCCCTTGTACTTTAATCTGTCATTAGAAGACCCTGGGTTAGGAATACTCTAAACTTAGCCTCAACTCTAAATCTATCCCGAATGATTACTTGGATGCCCTACTTACTCATCATCATTGAGTGCCGTCTCTCTGCATCGAAGGTTGGCTACCATGGAGTGCCATTCCACTCTGTCTCTTGCTTTGATGGTGCTGATTGTCATAGGCTGACTTGTCCATTTTTTTATGTTACTCATCCATGTTAGTCTTGGTCTGCTTCTGCCTCTTTTACTTTGTATTTTCCCTTCCAATATTACTTTTAGTAGGCTGTTGTGTCGTTTAATATGCCCCAAAAATTTCATTTGTCTTGTTCTAATTGTGTTCAATAGTTCTCTTTTAATTTTTAGTTGTTTTAAAACTGCATCGTTTGTTTTCTTTTCTTTCCATCCATTTCTACCTTCCATATATCCACATTTCAAAGGCTTCAATTTTCAGTTCTATTTTCTTGTCTAATGTCCATGTTTCTGCATCATATAGGAATATTTAGAAGATGTAACATTTTGCTATTCTTAGTTTTAGCCCTGGTGTTATTTGTTTTGATGTTAGTACGTTCTTCATGACATTAAAATTACTTTTTGTCATTCCTATTCTTTTGTTTATTTCAGTTGTACATTTTCCATCACTGGTTATAGTATGTCCAAGGTAGTTGTAGCTCTGAACTGTCTCCAGGTGTATTCCTTCAAATTTGATATTTATTTGTAGGTCTTGCAAATTTTCTTTCCTTATAACCATAGTTTTACTCTTTTTGATATTCATATCTAATCCATATTTTTTGCTTGTCATGTTTATTTCATTAAGTAATTGCTGTAGATCTTTAGGATTTTTCTGCTAGTAGTACAGTATCATCAGCATATCTTAGGTTATTAATTATCTTTCCATTCATTTGTATGCCTGACATCTCTATGATGTTTTTAAAGATTTGCTCAGTGTATAGATTGAACAAGCTTGGTGACAGGATGCATCCCTGTCTTACTCCTCTTTTTATATCAATGGGTGTAGAGTTCTCTTTGTTATATTTTATTGTTGCTGTTTGCTCCCAGTATAAATGACATATTAGCCGTATAAATGTCTGTGTCATCTAGATTTATATCTTTCAGGCAGTCTATATAAGTTTATTCCTTACATACTAGCCCTCGTAATAATAATAATTGTAAACTTTGTTTGAATTCTGTGTTATTAATGGATGTTTCATTGTTTCAGTCAATGTTTGTTGTGTTGTTGTTAAATGTTGTGATAACATTAAACTTATATTATATTATACTAATATAGTATTTCACTATTATACTATTATTATCTATCTATCTTTCGATATATCATTATAATTATATCTATCTATCTATTATTGACCTTTCGAGACGTAGCCGGCTCCAGATACTCTGAGATACTCCTTCCCTTATCTAAATTTTTGTTTTAGCTGTTTTCAATCCTTATAAAGATCTTTTATCAAATCTCGCCATTTGTCTCTGTTCTGTGCAAGCAACTCTATCTGACATAAAATTATATATACTAATCATACAATATAATATATAAGTAAGTATATTAATATTATTAAATTATTATCAATATAGTTAGTTAAGTTAGTAATTAAATAATATTATTTATTTTATTATACTAAATAAACACAATTACACATCATAATTATAGCTTGTTTCATAAGTCGTGCCCAATTTTAAAAATCAATATCTTTTAAACCGCTTTTTGTAATTTTTTCAAAATTTGCATGTATAGTTATAATGATTAGAACCCAACAGGGAATTAATTTCATTAAAAACAAACATTTGGTTATTATTATTGCTTATTTGACTTATATAAATTTATAACGACCCATTGATGTAGTCAAAACTTAGTGTTTACAGTATTTAAGTTAAAAATAGCGATTACAAATCTATAGACGGTCCAATTTACGATTTTGCACGCTTTCCGCGTGAATTGTCTGACACAATTAGAGACTTGTAGTAAACACGAGACATTGTGTTTTCCATTTCCGTTAATTCAGCGGCGTAACGTGGAACAATAACATTTATCATGAGTCTTAAAATGAAATTCTGCAGTTTACAAAATATCGCAATAAAAATGTATGACTATTTTTGCAAAGAGGCTAAACGAGGAAGATTATTTCATTCTTTAGACAACCCAGAGAATAGGACAAGACACATTTTGGATTTATCTAAACGGTCATTTAATCGCTGGATTCAAGCACGTGACCGTCAATGTTCAAAATATACAAAATCACAAGGAAGAGCAAAAATGTTGGATAATTTTGACAGTGAACTTATTAGAAGTGAAATTCGCAAAATGTTGGGTATGAATGAAACTGTTACAATAAGAAAATTAAAAGTATCGCTGAAAAAGAACAACAGTATTGAAATATCAAAGTCTACATTATGGAGGAATGTGAGAGCTGCAGGCTTTACATTCAGAAAGTATTCCAATGGACGAAACATCATCTGTAAGAAGCCACATATAGTAGTCATGAGAAGCAAGTACTTACGTGAAGTAAAAGAGGTGCGCAAGCAAGGTTATGATATTGTGTACTTGGATGAAACATGGATCAATGCTCACCACATTAACCAAAGGGAATGGCAGTCATCAGATGGAAAGATTAAGAGATTAATACCTAGCAGCAAAGGACAGCGCTTATAATTGCCCATGCAGGTAGTCGACAACATGGACTAATACAGAATGCAGAGCTCATTTTTCTTTCAAAATCCATAGACAATCGGGATTATCACTCTGAGATGAATGATCACATATTTAGACATTGGATTGAAAATTCTGTTCTCCCAGCACTAGATTGACCATCTTGCCTAATAATGGACAATGCAGCGTACCACAACATTGTTACACTTGAAGATAAAGTCCCGACGTCATCCAGTACAAAAGATGCTATTAAGATATGGCTCACAAAGGAGCACATACAATTTAATAACATGTACTTAAAACCTGAATTACTATCTCTAGTAAAGCAAAAACAAAGGACAAAGATTTTTCAAATAGATAAGATTATCCAAGAGCACGGTCATATAAGTTTGAGGCTGCCACCTTACCAAGCTCATTTAAATCCAATAGAACTAATCTGGGCAAAATTAAAAGGACAAGTGGCAGATGAAAATACAACATTCAAAATATGCGATGTAAAGACTCTTGCTAATCTCGCTTTATTAAATATAGACAAAGATTATTGGGCTAAATGTGAAGACCACGTCTTAAAACAGGAAGAGGAATATTGGAAAAATGATGGTTTGTGGAATGTTCAACCCCAAACAGTTATTAATCTTTTAGACTCGTCTGATTCAGAATGAAAGTATATAGCCCCCACAATGTTGGCCCCTATATTACCTTAAATTATTTCAACAAACGGTCCTTTTTCAGGACCACACACCTATGAAAATTGGACATACAGGTATACCTTGATATTATTATCATCCGTCCTCGAACTGAGCAGACAATAATTCTCCTGGTGTTTTGTTTTATCCAGTTATTTCCCCATTACAGCCACGCCTTTACCTAGTGAAAATTAATCGTAGACCAGCAACTACGGTAATTTCTATTCTTTAGGGCTTCACAATTTACAATTTTGACAAACATCAAAGAAATATCGCCGCTTTAAGAAAACTGCAGCTGCAAGATATTTGTTAAATATACATTTAAAGGGTCTTTTGCATTCTAATAACATTTGGAAAATTTCAAAAGTATTTAACAAACGGTTAGAGAGTAATAGCGTGTTGAAGTTGGGCAAATGTTTTGAAACGAGCTATAGTATTTGTATTAGTAGGTAATAAAAAATAATTAATAATTAATGTACAGGTGTTACAACAACAAACATTATTATATTATTCATGATTCAAGAACAAACAAAATTGAAAATTAATTAAAATAATATACGGTAACGGCGGGTAACATCATTCAGTGAATTTTGAGTTTCAATTTACCACAATTTAATCATTATTTAATTTAATTTACTTACCGTAGCAAATGATTAATCCTGCTCCGAAACATTCTGTTTTATGCACATTCCGCAATTAATTACGTGAATGTTACTCTTTTCTAATTATTGATAATTCATAGTGACTCAATATTCATTGGACAATAGCTGTGTTAAGGGAGCGAGGAACATGGAACCTACTGACCGCTAGCAGACACAACCACGGCTTCCATTTTTAACTTCTTGTCAATCATCATTACGTTCCGTACCGACTGCTTGAGGTTACGGTCATATAACATAAGACACATGATAGACAGCATACAGCTAAGATTTCTTGGTAATTTCCTAGTTTGATCAGATATAGTCTTTCAGTTTGGAAGAGTGATGTCCCCTAAAATATGTCTGCCAAAATACAGTGGTTCTACGCATTCTTGGCGTTGGGTCATTACGCTGGCAAGTAATCATTTCGGAGTATCTGTTGATTGGGCGTTGGGTCCAGGGGTTAGGTTTAGCTTTAGTGTTAAATATTTATAAATATATTATAACGCGTGACAAAAACGACGTCACTCGGCCTAATTATGATCTTCTGATCGAAGGGAATTGTGCGGTTGATTACCAATCGGCGTAATGACCCCAACGCCAAGAATGCGTAGAACCACTGTATTTTGGCAGACATATTTTAGGGGACATCACTCTTCCAAACTGAAATACTATATCTGATCAAACTAGGAAATTACCGATTTCTTTTCCTCTTTTCTCGTGTGAATTTTATAAAACCCAGAAATCAAAACCACTATTATAATTCAGATTCAGAACCGGACACAAACTTCCATAATACATCATTATCATCAAGTACCTGGGCCTAGTGGCGTAGGTGATCATGTCTCTCCACAACTTTCGATCTCGGCAGCTATTTATCATTTCTGTTGTTGACCTTCTGCAAAGCCATTCTCTTAAGCTGTCATTTTTTCTCATTGCTTCCCTCTATCTCTTCGTCCCTCAATTTTTCCAGTTGTTACAATATATTTTCAAGTTGTTCTCTTCTCATTACATTTGATTACATGGCCAAAAATGATTATTGTCTCTTCCTAACATTGGAAATTAGCTCTCTTTTTGCTTTGACCTCTCTCAGAACCTCTTCATTACTCTTCTTAGCTGTCCATGGTATTCTCAACATTCTTCTGTAATTGGTCGGGTAATTTTACCTGCCACTGTATGCAGTAAACAGTACAACCTGTGGCTGCCCTGCGGCCTTGCAGGTAAGCTCGGGAGAGTAAAAGGCTATGGTGGGGGGGGGGGGGGGGGGTTACCACGAAGTAAAACAACCCCACTGCCTTGTGGGTGAGACTTTTTAGTCAAAGGCTAGCGGAGCCAACCGTAAATAAACCGACGGCAGGCAACAGAAAACCACCGTTGTAATTTCTTTGTATAATCATGAATCGCCACAACATTCCATAATACATATTTCTTAAATCCAAGTTTGGTTGGTTGGTTGGCTGCGTTCGCCCGATGACTAAAGTATTCTAGAGTATCGTGGTATACTAGAATATTCCTCTTCATCATCCGCCCTTACAAGGACGTAGTGGACGTGTCTGCGTTGTGTTGTGGTTTGCAGTATAACTGTTATATTTGCGTCTTTCGGCCCAATACATCCGACTTCAGAACGACATTTTTGAGTACCGGGTTGTCTTCCCTCTGCGCTCCTTGCACGCTTGGCCAGACTAGACAGGTTAGTCTGTTACTGGAGGCACCGCGGAGAGGTGGAGCAGGGTCTGGATGGTTTTGGTTCACCGATCCTGGCGCAAGCCATCAGCTGTGGGTCGCTGACAACTTCCAGCTCTGGTGCTGGGAGGCGCACCTTCGCCTCCAATATACCAACCAACCAAATCCAAGTTTCTTCTTCTTTCCTTCATCATTTGCTTTGCAATGTTGAGAGGAGATATAATTTGCGGTCTTTTGCTCTTCTGTTCGCCTCTGATGATGTTATGTTTCCTAGCGCTTCTATTATTCCGTCAATCTATCTTTTTCGTGGTCTACCCTTGGGTCTAGTGATCTCGCAACGTTTATTGTGGGCTCGTTGTGTTGTGTTTTGATCACTCTGTCTAGGTACGTGGCTAAACCATTTTATCTGTTGTTTCTTTATATATTCTATGGCGGGGGCTATTCCTAGATTTTTCTCAGTTCTTCATTTCTGATCTTGTCTCTTATGCTGTTTCCTGTCATTTGTCCGACATATTTCATCTCAGTGGGTTCGCCATCTCGGTGGATGGGGCGGTAGAATCAGAAATGATCAACGGCCCAAAAATCGAAAACAGCAAAGTGGTGGTACACATAATGCATATTCAGGACACGAAAGACGAATATGGCAGACCACCGTAAAAGAGATTGGAGCCTCATCATGTAACATTCCAAAAAAGCCAAGGAGAGAGTAACATAAAAAGATGGACAAGTCAGCCTATGACAATCTGCACCATCAAAGCAAGAGACAGAGTGGAATGGCGCTCAATGGTAGCCAACCTTCGATGCGGAGACGGTACTCAATGAATGAATGAGGTTCGTCTCATTTCGTCTCCAGGTTTGGAGGTAGGTGAAGTACTTCACGGTCGCCTCTCTGTGATGTATCTCCTGAAATATAGTTCTGTAACATTATTACTTAACATTTGCAGGAGATAAATTCTGACCTTCTCTGACAGCCCTGAAGAAAAACATGTTATTGACACTTCCAAGAAGCTGTAGGCTGAGGCAAAATATAGTTCTACTGCTGTAATCAGCCGGATATTGAAAATGCCCAACTAGAAAGAAGGAGAAAAATTAATGAGTTCAGGTAAAAGTTTTTAAATGCAATCAATAAAACATAGTTAATGCTGATTCAAAATCAATGAACCAAAGCTGATCAAGATACTACTCTACATTTCCGTAGTGGCCACAAAAACATGCCAGTTTTACCGGGCGAGTTGGGATTGAGTGAAGAGTAAATCCAGTATTCGAATGTCGGACTGAATTGAATATCATTATCGGATTGCATGTATTGGCAGAACGTTGTATTCACCACATACCGTCTGCAAGAATCTCTGTCTCTAGCCAGATCTCCCACAGAACGTTGCATTCACCACATACCGTCTGAAAGAATCTCTGCCTCTAGCCAGATAAGCCACTTCTTCTGTCACCAAGTTCAAGGTCTATTTGATGTCTTGAATCCTACTTCTTGGTCTATCTCTGTCTTGTCCGCCTAGAAACATGTCTTCCATTTTTTTTCTCAGCCTACTGAAATAGGATATGCTAGGCTGAAATGAATTGATTTCGCAGCTCCCTGTTGAACTGAAAACGACACGTACGCCAATTTCACACTCTCGTCAATATATAATAGTAATCGTTAGGTCGAACACCAAAAAGGCAAAAATACATACCTCATTTTACAAGCAAGTGATTCACTCTGGGAGTCGTCTTCTAGATCGGGGATATAACGGTGGGTAAAACTGTATTTCATATACAGCACGATTTTAAAATTAGATATGGTGCGAGTATGGATGTGTGACTGATTTAACAAATGACGAAAGCCAGAAGATATTAATTTGTTAGACATTCAAGCCTATTGTAATCAGGGCGTAAAAATGCTTATACAAATATGTCATCGTACAACACACACACACACACATATATATATATACAGTGCCCGATTTAGACTTGATGACGCTCTAAGCTAAATGAGACTTAGAGGTTTCTCTCCCCCTTTCTAAAAAAAAAAAAAACACAAGATGGTCTAGAAATCAAACTTGTATAATGGCACAGAGCTACAGAAATCTTCATGATTCAGGACATAAGCTACCAGGACAGATCATAATTTTCACAGACAGCAAATCACTCCTAGTTGTCATATAAAACACTATAAACAACAAAAACACATACACACAAATAGGAAAAATCAAAAATGTAAAAATAAATAAATAAATAAAAAGATTTTTACAAAACCGCAACTGTAATTCAGTGGCTGCCGTCTCACCGTGGATATGGTGGCAATGAAAGGGTAGATAAACTTTCCAAAACAGGCAGTAAAATGGAACAATTTTGCTACCATGTGACCTACAGAGAAGCCAAAACTATAAAACACAATAAATTGTACTTGGAGTGGGAAAGCAGGTTAGACATCAGCAACTACGATGACCACATACACAAACTACAGAAATCCCAGCAGACTATTATCTTCCGCCTGAGAACGGTCACTGTAGACTCCCAAGTCATCTCTACCGTCTGAATGTGTCACACACACACGAATGCCCATGTGGAACTGGTATCCAGGACCCAGAGCATATCCTCCATTTGTGTCCAGCCCACAAGGAACCAGGGTGTCAAAGCTCGCCAGAGGGTAGAACTAAAGCAGAAACTGTCGGGCAGCCGTCACAATCTGCAAAGAGCCGTCAGCGTCAACATGGAAACTGCAGATTTCACCTCATGAACCAAAGACAAGATGGAAGGCCTCTCCTACCATGACTGGTGAGTGCAACGGAACTGTTGCACAAATTTAAACAACGCCCCATATGTCAAACGACGAGACAAGCCATGAGAGTACGAGCCGCATTCAAAGTTATATCCACGAGGAAAATTACCCCGGCAAATAAACAACTGCTGTCTGCAGTCACCATTAGGAGACAGAAAGGCGGAACATCTTGACAGAAACCACGGGCAAGGTGGGCCCAACAAACCAGGTCGGTATCCACCCTACGAGAAGGAAAACTCCTACGTCAAGCCAAGATCCAATGTGCCGAAGACGGAGTGCGTCAGCCATGGCGCAGGATTGGGGGGAAAATGCAGGACACAAACGCATACTAACCATGCGACCAGCTCATCGCGCGTCATCCCCTCCACTATGAAACAGGACAAAAAGCCAAGTAAGGTAAGTAAGGTAAGGTAAGGTAAGGTAAGGTAAGGTAAGGTAAGGTAAGGTAAGGTAAGGTAAGGTAAGGTAAGGTAAGGTAAGGTAAGGTAAGGTAAGGTAAGGTAAAATAAGAGACTTGAAACGTCGTCCTAGCACGCGAGTTTTCACCCATATATGCTCGACCGCCTATCCAGAAGTGTTCGGAGACTTCTGGATAGTGTCGCTTCAAGCATCGAAACTCACGATGCGAGGCTGCATTTTTCACCATCCCAGAGAGCTACCCTTATAGTACCTATTTCTGCCAGCGGCTGGGTCGACGGCGGGGGTATATTTTTTTCCAACCATGAGTATAATTGACACTGCTTCCAGCGGGAATCGAACACGGGTTGCCCGAACGCCGGTAGCCCAGTCGAGTGGTTTTCACAACTAGGCTACCGAGACCCCTGTTAGACAAATTCACATGACTACAAAACTTGAACACCGAGAAAGATTATGATGGCATGACAAAAGTGTAGTCCTAAAACAAATTCTGAAGAAAAAAAAATTGCGGGGATAACCTTTCGGGTTGTGTGGCCCTAAGCTATAGGTTATTTAGCTTATCATCACCATCATGTGCCATACCGGTTGGCGTAGGCGATCATGTCCCTCCACAATCTTCTATCTACAGTGCATCGTATCAGTTCTGTTGTTGACTGTTTTCCATGCCATGACACCAAGCTATCCAGTATGCTCTCTCTTTGTCGTCCGCGATCTCTCTTTCCTTTTATTTTGCCAGTTGTAATAAAGTATTCCAACTTTCCTCTTCTCATGATGTGCCCGAAAAAATGTCGAGCGTCAGCTTCTAAAAATGGCACAGTTCGTCTTTGCAATGCATGCTCACAATGTCAGTGAGACAGGACTATTCTCTACCATTTAAATGCGGTGGTTTAAAGAGAGGAATCGTTTTATTGTGGAGTCAGTGAAATAACTAGCTATAGAGATGTACAACTTTTGTTATTTCGGTTGTATAGTTTATTTCATTAGTAGGGGAAGATGGGGCTTAAAGACTCACATTGAACGTTTTACTGCATAACTAAACGATGTTTTACGGTAGAGTTTAGAATGTGATCATTTGAAAACCTCTCCATTCCTCTAACTAAGAACAGGTTAAAAATAAAATAAAAAATTATAGTTTCTGTTCAAAATTTAATTAAATGTAACAAGATTTATTCAATTAAATTAAATATTTCATAATTTTGGCATTGAAGTGATTACAGACATATGCAACGACATATACCACACAGGATACATACCAAATGAACTAAAAACATCAACTTTCATTGCATTGCCTAAAAAGAATGGTGCAGTTGAATGCAGTGACTTTAGAACAATAAGCCTAATGAGCCATGTTACAAAAATCTTGCTAAAAGTTATACAAGGAAGGATTCAGAATAAAATCAATACTGAATTAGATGAGCCTCAATTTGGATTTAGGAAAAATAGCGGGACAAAAGAAGCCATATTCTGCATGAGAACATTAATCGAAAAATACACAGAAGTAAACAAACCAATATATGCCTGCTTCATAGACTACACCAAAGCTTTTGATAGAGTACACCACAAACAACTTATAGAATGCCTAAAAGAGATACATCTAGATGACATGGATATACGACTAATATGCAATCTATACTGGGAGCAAACAGCAATAATAAAATATAACAAATAGTTCTCTACACCCATTGATATAAAAAGAGGAGTAAGACAAGGATGCATCCTATCACCAAGCTTGTTCAATCTATACACTGAGCAAATCTTTAAAAACATCATAGAGATGCCAGGCCTACAAATTAATGGAAAGATAATCAATAACCTAAGATATGCTGACGATACTGTACTACTAGCAGAAAATCCTAAAGACCTACAACAATTACTTAATGAAATAAACACGACAAGCAAAAAATATGAACTAGATAAGAATATCAAAAAGACTAAAACTATGATCATAAACAAAGAAAATACTCAAAACCCACAAGTGGATATCAAAATTGAAGGAATAGACCTTGAGACAGTTCAGAACTATAACTACCTTGGACATACTATAACCAGTGATGGAAAATGTACAACTGAAATAAACAAAAGAATAGGAATGGCAAAAAGTAATTTTAATGTCATGAAGAACGTACTAACATCAAAACAAATAACACCAGGGCTAAAACTAAGAATAGCAAAATGTTACATCTTCTAAATATTCCTATATGATGCAGAAACATGGACATTAGACAAGAAAATAGAGCAGAAAATTGAAGCCTTTGAAATGTGGATATATAGAAGAATAGGTAGAAATGGATGGAAGGAAAAGAAAACAAATGATGAAGTCTTAAAACAACTAAAAATGAAAAGAGAACTTCTGAACACAATTAGAACAAGACAAATGCGATTCTTGGGCCATGTTAAAAGACACAACAGCCTACTGAAAGTAATCCTGGAGGGGAAAATACAAGGTAAAAGAGGCAGAGGCAGACCAAGATTAACATGGACGAGTAACATCAAAGATGGACAAATCAACCGATGACAACCTGCACCATCAAAGCAAGAGATAGAGCAGAATGGCGCTCCATGGTAGCCAACCTTCGTTGCGGAGACGACACTCGATGATGATGATTTCATAATTAAAAGTGTAGAAAGTCCCTGTTCACACTGTTCCACCAAAAGATGGCTTAGTGAGCATAACTATGACATCAGACAGATGTTCACTGGAATCTTTATGATCGGAGAAGAACATTAATGTGTCTATTTATTTGTGCTGCTTTTCTCCTCAGAAATTGTACTTCAAGTGTGTTATCTCCAGGGTCCAAGCTTTATATTGGTCCCATGTACTGGATGAATGTCTTCTTGGTAGCGAATGTAAGTAAAAAAAAAAAAAAAAAAGTAAAGTACCCCCGTCACGCCAAGTGGCGTATAGGGAAATATTGTGTTAGTAACCATTAATTTTACAGACCCTCGGCACATCATTTTTGGGGTAATGTGGTCAGTATTACGCCCTGTCGCTTTACTTTCCCAGAAAGAAAAAAATCCGGTACCCATTAAAGGCTGGGTGAAACGGAAGCCGTCGGCTGGGATCTGCTTCGGACCATATATTGTTCTTTGTTTTTTTTTCTGCTGTTGTTTATTTATCATTTTTTTTCTGAGTGATGAAGTATATACCTCTTCCTCCTATGATTCCCCCACCTCTTGTCCTTTGTAGTCCAGTTCACTAACCACTGAGCTATCGCGGCTCCCTGGTAGTGAATGTAACCATTACAAAGTCTTCTACTGAAAGCTCAGACTGGTTAGGTTTTACAATGACGTGGTTTTCACGAATGTAGGCCTCATCCACAAAAATCTTCCTGTCAGTGATAATTTCAATATATTAAGCGCATTGACACCCTCAAAGGTTTTCTTCACTGGCGTTGTTTGAACAAGGGAGGCTACCATTTTATGCTTCTGGTCTGGCTTCCGAGGTGGAACGTTTTTAAGTGGTTTTATTTCTTGAGGGGATGTGATTGTTGCTGACGCGATTGCGGAATTGCCAAGCGTTTTTGACCGTGGCGGTGTTGTGCGAAGGGTTTCCCCTTTTATATTTTGGTCAGAGCTTTCTTCGGGGAAATGCTCTTCATATATTTTGGAAGGATGTGGTATTGGTATATCCGTTGTGAATTTGGAAACATATGGTCTATCCATTGTATATGATATCAGAATATTGTCTATCCGTTGTAAATGATATCCGAGTAGTGTCTATCCGTTGTAAATGATATCAGAATAGTGTCTATCCGTTGTGAATGATATCAGAATAGTTTCTATCCGTTGTAAATGATATCAGAATAGTGTCTATCCGTTGTGAATGATATCAGAATAGTGTCTATCCGTTGTAAATGATATCAGAATAGTGTCTATCCGTTGTAAATGATATCAGAATAGTGTCTATCCGTTGTGAATGATATCAGAATAGTGTCTATCCGTTGTAAATGATATCAGAATAGTGTCTATCCGTTGTAAATGATATCAGAATAGTGTCTATCCGTTGTGAATGATATCAGAATAGTGTCTATCCGTTGTGAATGATATCAGAATAGTTTCTATCCGTTGTAAATGATATCAGAATAGTATCTATCCGTTGTAAATGATATCAGAGTAGTGTCTATCCGTTGTAAATGATATCAGAATAGTGTCTATCCGTTGTAAATGATATCAGAGTAGTGTCTATCCGTTGTAAATGATATCAGAATAGTGTCTATCCGTTGTAAATGATATCAGAATAGTGTCTATCCGTTGTAAATGATATCAGAATATTGTCTATCCGTTGTGAATGATGGAAGGATGTGGTATATCCGTTGTGAATTATTGTAGGTATCTTTTCTCTGGGACTGCAAACCTTTCAAATGCGTAGATACCCATAGATTGAAAACCAAATCTGATATTAGCAGGCGTAAACGCTTTATCAAAAACATATTTGACCAAGACTGGAATTGCATTGCTGGTCATTGCCTTCCCCGCACAGTTTGGATCTCCCATAAAATTGTCTATAGCTTAGTTGACAAAGGTTTTGAATGGACTGAAAACGGTCTTGTTGAGGGATGCAACTCATGCAAGCAGTGAGTTTAAAATGAAGGCATGACTATGTTGCTATCTTTACACAGATTGTTTAAATCAATTGAAATATGAGAAGGATGATTGCCAAGTCAAAGTAGAATTTGGGGGGGGGGGGGGAGGGTTTCGCATGATGGTATATACGTTTCAGTAATGATAGGAAATTCTCAATTATCATTCTCCTTGTTGCTTTGGGGTGACCTTCAGCAAAGCTGCCTGTGTGTAACATGGTTCTCTCAAATGGTTGGGTCCTCACACGTGGGAAAACCAAAAATGCAGGAATGGAGTTTAGTTTCCAGTTACATTTACAGCTGTACAGACTGTCACCAACACACCGTGTGACAAACATTTACAGCTGTACAAAATGTCACCAACACACACTATGACAAACATTTACAGCTGTACAAACTGTCACCAACACACCCTGTGACAAACATTTACAGCTGTTGTAACTGTCACCAACACACCGTGTGACAAACATTTACAGCTGTGTAAAACTGTCACCAACACACCGTGTGACAAACATTTACAGCTGTACAAACAGTCACCAACACACCCTGTGACAAACATTTACAGCTGTACAAACTGTCACCAACACACCGTGTGACAAACATTTACAGCTGTGTAAACTGTCACCAACACACCGTGTGACAAACATTTACAGCTGTACAAACAGTCACCAACACACCCTGTGACAAACATTTACAGCTGTACAAACTGTCACCAACACACCGTGTGACAAACATTTACAGCTGTACAAACTGTCACCAACACACCGTGTGACAAACATTTACAGCTGTACAAACTGTCACCAACACACCTTGTGACAAACATTTACAGCTGTACAAACTGTCACCAACACACTATGACAAACATTTACAGCTGTACAAACTGTCACCAACACACCCTGTGACAAACATTTACAGCTGTACAAACTGTCACCAACACACACTATGACAAACATTTACAGCTGTACAAACTGTCACCAACACACCCTGTGACAAACATTTACAGCTGTACAAACTGTCACCAACACACACTATGACAAACATTTACAGCTGTACAAAACTGTCACCAACACACCCTGTAACAAACATTTACAGCTGTGCAAACTGTCACCAACACACCTTGTGACAAACATTTACAGCTGTACAAACTGTCACCAACACACCTTGCGACAAACATTTACAGCTGTACAAACTGTCACCAACACACCTTGTGACAAACATTTACAGCTGTACAAACTGTCACAAACACACCCTGTCACAAACATTTACAGCTGTGCAAACTGTCACCAACACACCCTGTGACAAACATTTACAGCTGTTCAAACCGTCACCAACACACCCTGTCACAAACATTTACAGTTATGCAAGCTGTCACCAACACACCTTGTGACAAACATTTACAGCTGTACAAACTGTCACCAACACACCTTGTGACAAACATTTACAGCTGTACAAACTGTCACCAACACACTATGACAAACATTTACAGCTGTACAAACAGTCACCAACACACCCTATGACAAACATTTACAGCTGTACAAACTGTCACCAACACACACTATGACAAACATTTACAGCTATACAAACTGTCACCAACACACCATATGACACACATTTACAGTGGTACAAATTATCACCAACACACACTATGACAAACATTTACAGCTGTTCAAACTGTCACCAACACACCCTGTGACAAACATTTACAGCGGTTCAAACTGTCACTAACACACCCTGTGACAAACATTTACAGCGGTTCAAACTGTCACCAACACACCCTGTGACAAACATTTACAGCTGTTCAAACTGTCACCAACACACCATGTGACAAACATTTACAGCTGTTCAAACTGTCACCAACACACCTTGTGACAAACATTTACAGCTGTTCAAACTGTCACCAACACACCCTGTGACAAACATTTACAGCTGTTCAAACTGTCACCAACACACCCTGTGACAAACATTTACAGCTGTTCAAACTGTCACCAACACACCCTGTGACAAACATTTACAGCTGTTCAAACGGTCACCAACACACCCTGTGACAAACATTTACAGCTGTTCAAACTGTCCTCAAAACACCACGCTCTTGTGTTGCTACTACTCCCACTATTTTTGCATCCTTCTGGCCTATTTGTTTGGGGGTGGGGGTTGAACAGTGGTGTCGCCAGTCTTGTCACAGCTGTCAATTTGACCAGTCTGTGAACCCATTATCCATGACACGCTGAAGGTTATCATAAAACTGCTGATCATTGACTTCATCGAAACAAGCCATCCTTTGCAGGGATCTGGACTCAAGAGTACGTGTCCAATGAACAGTTTTGTGACTCCATAAAATGCCAGCCCCCAATCTATTCCAGCAACTCCGTTTTTTTATTTTTTTCAAAGATTGCGGCATAGCTACATTATCGGCAACGGCTAAGCTGTAAGCAAGATTTAGCAACTCGCAAATGGTCAGTCCATGGTAGATCTGTGATGCCTGAATATCGCAGTTAACAAGGGTCTGTTTCATCTGTACTTTAAAAACCCTGGGGACAAATAATAATAAATGAATATTATTTTAGAGAGAATTTATGGTAATGTACCAGTCAAATAGCTTGGTGTCATGGCATGGAAAACAGTCAACAACAGTACTGATACGATGCACTGTAGATAGAAGATTATGGAGGGACATGATCACCTGCGCCAACCGGTATGGCACATGATAATGATGATGACCAGTAAAATACCAGTGGATAAAGAGATACAGCGAAGACGATAGCGCTGGATAGGACACACACTGCGGAAGCCAACTGCGAGTATTACACAACAGGCCCTTTTTTGGAATCCCCAGGGGGAAAAGACAAAGAGGAAGACCAAAGAATTCTTGGAGAAGACAGATAGAAGCAGAGATGAAGATGATGGGGAAGACATGGAATGATCTTAAAAGAATGGCAAAAAACAGAACGACTTGGAAAGTGTTTGTTGAAGACCTATGCTCCACTGGGAGCTAAAAAAAGGTAGAAGAGGTAGAAGAAGAAGAAGAACCCGGAAGCCGCCGGTTGGATATATATATTGTTTGTTATTCCCAAGGTATTTATTTTTTAGACAGAACGCATGGGGAAGTTCTCCGGTAAAGTTGTAATTTTAAAGGTCCAGTCATACACATTAAAAAAATATTGAAAACTATGATTGATGAACGAATATGACTCAGCAACTACTGTTATTATAATTACCAGTTGTTATTTGCGCCATACTGTAATAAAAATGGATGTTGTGTGCAGTAATCGACACTCTCTACCTGCCGACAGCACAAACTGACAGCAACTTTTTTTTTTTAAACTTTACCTGGAAAAAGATTTGGGCCATAGCAAGACGTGAAACAGTGAGCCTTTTGATCTTGACACTGAACATGCAGTTGAAAAGTTGAGCTTTAAATGAGAACAGCTTTGGAAAGGAGAGAGGGTTATCAATTTAAAAAAATGAATTTCTCTTGAATGTACAACGATTTATAACCACTTAAAGTAAAAGAATTTAAAATTGCCTTCTGCCTAAAGAAGAGACACAAATGCCTGAATCGACAATGTTACATTCAACGAAATGAAGAGTTTTTTAAGAGGCAAACTTCAGACACGCTGTATGTAAAGACATTTCATGAATTTCAGACGGAGAAGAAAATGCCTGCTACAAAATTGCAGCTAATATCTACCAACAGCATCATCACATCACGATTTTATTCTCTTTTTTTCGTGGATTGGAATAGAGTTCCGGAAAATCTGTTTCTAAAAAAAAAAGCCACGATTATAACTATATATCTTGTTTATTATACAAGCACACTTGTTTGTTGTACTTTCATCCTGCATGTCTATCCATACACTGTGTCCAAATTAGCACAGCTCGTATTCTAAACACCGAGCATTTTCATTCATCGTTCGGGTGTTACCTAACTGTACAATGTTAGCTGATTTATTAATGTCAAGACATCTGTTATGCCTAAGTAGTCAGGGCCGCATTTAGACTAGGCGAGGTTCTAAAGCTGGCTACGATAAATGAAACTTTGAGGCCGTCTGTTAAAAAAACATTAATACCAGGATGTCTCTAACGTAAGTTATAGTATGTACAAATTTGAGACCCCCTCTGATTGTGAAGCCATAAACTGTAGCATATTTAGCCTAGGCCTAAATTCGGCCCTGTAAGTAGTGATATCTATTAATGTACTTTTGCAACATTTTCTATAATTTTTTAATGACATAGATTGGAAGGTAAAGGTAAAGTACGAGACTTGAATTGGCGTCTTAGCACTCGAGTTTTCACCAATATGTGCTCGGCCGCCTATACAGAAGTGTTCGGAGACTTCTGGATAGTATCGCTTCAAGCATCGAAACTCACGATGCGAAGTGGCATTCCTCACCTTCCCAGAATACTACCCTGGTATCCATTTCTGCATGCGGCTGGGTTGACCGCGGGGGTATTTTTTTCCAACCAACTTACAACTCACACTGCTTTCAGCGGGAATCGAACACGGGTTGTCCGAACGTCGGTAGCCCAGTTGGGTGGTTTTCCCATCTGGGCTACCGAGGCTCCCAACTGGAATAATAAATATATTGGAGAGGTAAGAGAGCGTGTGATCGAATGTCACGCGATAAAGAGATACCGGCTCGGTAGCTCTTTGACCCCGGAAGTTGATGTGGCTATTGCAATGGCTTTCCCATTGTCCAGTTTCATGTGGAGAAGTTGGAGCTTGTCTGTCGTAGAAATGCTGCACTACTAGGTTTTCTTTACCAACAGAGTCCATTACCTCAGGGCTACAGCGACCTTCACTTCCTTAGCCAGTTGGTTTTCACACACACTTAACATGGAACTGTGCTTGACACAGTGCTGAAATATTTACTAATATAAGACGGTAAACATGGGGTCAAGATGTCACACCAGGAGATGACTAATAGCATATTTTCGGTCATTGGTCTAACACCCTATAGACTCTTGCTTTCTCTTTAATTTAGAAAGCAATCTGTCAAGATGAAGCATCAATGCAAAATTATAACAGACAGAAGTTTGAGATATGCTGTAGTAAGTTTCGGAAATGGCAGGACAAAATCATTAACATAGAATTATGGAAATGTACCAGTCAAATACCAGTGGATAAAGAGATACAGCGAAGACGGTGGCGCTGGATAGGACACATACTGCGGAAGCCAACTGAGAGTATTACACAACAGGCCCTTTTTTGGAATCCCCAGGGGAAAAGACAAAGAGGAAGACAAGAAATTCTTGGAGAAGACAGACAGAAGCAGAGATGAAGATGACGGGGAAGACATGGAATGATCTTAAAAGAATGGCAAGAAACAGAACGACTTGGAAAGTGTTTGTTGAAGACCTATGTTCCACAGGGAGCTGAAAAGAAGAAGAAGAAGAAGTTTCGGATAGGAGACAGAATATTACTGGGATTGACCAAGACTTGACCGAGAATTAAAATATAACTTGCAGAAGTAACACTACACGACCAACTATGGGGAACCGGTGAGGATATACACAAATTTAAACTTCTTTCCATTTTAGACCGTTCACAATCTCCATCTATCTTATTCTTCCTCTGCGTTCAGTTTCCTATCAGATTTCACAGAAAGATGAATTCTCCATAAATCTGTCCACATTGTGACATGAAATTCAGTTCGCAACTCCATGCAAAGTTCGCATGTTTGATGAACACGTTCTGGAAACTGCAGACAGATAATACCACCGAGCCTATATTTATTAACTCTTGTATAATGAGTACATATCCTGTGTCCATTACTATAGTCCGTTCAGAAATTCATAATCACACCTGAATTAGTTTTGCGTGATAACCGTTTGTTATTTTGCTTTCAAATTTGGCATGCAATCTTAGAATATTGATGATGTTATAGAAATATTTTTTTGCTCTGAGAAATGTGATCTAGTTTAAAAGTTTTCTTCTTTAGGCTATATTAAATTCACCCTGTTCGAATTTGACACCATTTTAGGATATATACATTAATTTGGTGCGGTCGTTCACGTAAAATAGTTTGGCTATTGCAGAAACACTAACTTCAGGAAAATCCCGTGCACAAAACTGAATTGTTATTGAACGACATGACGCACCACGGCCTTGGCATTAATTACCGAAGGGAAGGCGTATCTTTATTAATTTTGTGAAGACTCAGTAGACAATTTGTTGACTTTAAATACCAACATTTATATCTAAATTACAATGAGTTTGAAATGCAAATTTATAACTATGCAAAAGGTTACTGTTTTACTATATCAGCACCTCCTTAGGGAATCCAAGATGGGGCATTTATATTGTGATATTCACGACGCAGAGAGATGAACGCAACTCGCGCTTGGTCTTAATAAATCGTCATTTACGTTGGATTAAACAAGACTCACTCTTGTCAAGTGCACTCATGTCAATCAAGGAAGGAAAAGGAAAGTCGACAGCTTTGACATGGATGTCATAAAACGTGAGATATTGAAAACGGCCTTGTCCATGATGCGGGGCTTATTTTCAAATCAAAAAGTACCGACGGTACGGACTACCATACTGAAATGAATGGAAACATTTTCAAGCACTGGTTGGAGAACGATCTTTCACCAATCCTGGAGAGACCTTCATGCATAGTCATGGATAATGCATCATACCACAATGTCGTATCAGAGGAAGACAAAGTGCCTACTGCATAAAATACAAATGAGCAAATTAGGACATGGCTTGCGAATGAAAATGTCAAATTTGACGACACATATTTAAAACCCGAACTGTTACAGCTTGTGAAGAATGCGAATAAAAAAAAGGTGTACCATGTTGACAAAATCATTGAGAAATACGGCCACACTTCTCTTCGACCGGCTGCATATCATGCGCACCTTAATCCAATCGAACTTGTCTGGGCTCACGTCAAAGGACAAGTTGCAGAACAGAACTGGACGTTTAAAATGTGTGATGTTGAAGTTTTGACACGCGAGTCTCTCTCAAAAATAGACATTCCGTTCTGGAAGAAGTGTGTTGAACATGTGCTGCGGGTGGAAGATGAGTACTGGAAACGAGATGGATTACTATTTGTCCAGGTAGTAATGATTATCAACCTCTTGGAATCGTCAGATTCGGAATGATTAAAATTAAGATGAATTCAATTCCAGCTGCAGTTAGGACGTCCTGGGGTCTAATGGTGACCGAAGGACAAGACTAATTGTAACCAATTGAATTCATGTTTGCAAATACACATAACGAACAACACCCACAATTAAGCACTATGTAGATATGCCTCTAACAAGATTTTGCAGTAAACTGGAAAATTTAACACGATTACTGTAAACTCTAAAATTTGAATCAACTTGTGTGATATCGTCATAAAAGATCAAAGGAATTCGCTGATGTGCAACATCTGTTGTGTTTTGATGAATAAAAAATACCAAAATCTGTGCGTCATCAATATTCTAAGATTGCATGCAAAATCTGAAACCAAAATAACAAGCGGTTATCACTCAAAGCTAATTCAGGCGTGATTATGAATTTCTGAACGGACTATAGATAGGTACACTTGCCGATCAGACTGATACTTTCCGTCGCCAGAGGGTGAAGACATGTCTTTTTCATGTTTTAATTGACTCGAAATGAGCCGCAATAGCACAGTGGTTAGTGAACTGGACTACAAAGGACAAGAGGTAGGGTTCAATCCCAATCGACGGCTTCAGGTTCACCCAGCCATTAATGGGTATTGGATTTTTTTCTGGGAAAGTAAAGCGTCACGAGCGTAATATTGACCACATTACCCCAAAAATCATGTGCCGAAGGTCTGTAAAATTTATTGTCACTAACACCATCTTCCCTATACGCCACATGGCGTGACGGGAGGGGGGGGGGTAACTTTACTTTTTTTTTTAACCATTGTCTCGAAATGTGCCTGCAAGATATGTGCTTAATGA
Source organism: Megaustenia siamemsis (assembly GCA_032433765.1). NCBI lineage: Eukaryota > Metazoa > Mollusca > Gastropoda > Stylommatophora > Ariophantidae > Megaustenia > Megaustenia siamemsis. The sequence continues at coordinate 58,237,329 of JAVIAB010000106.1, forward strand.
GTGTTATTCTCTGCTTTTGATTGGCCCGGGCGATCTCCCTAGGCAAAATCATCTCCAAGGGGATTGGCCCGCATTGTATACACAACCTTGTGGGCACAGTGTCAGCCCCTTCTGGTAAAAGATCCTGTTCCTGGAAGTATTGTGCGAGCTATTGAGAATACGTTAGAAGCCAAATAGTTCTACCAAAAAGCAGTGAAGGAATTTCGTTAACGTTAATAATACTTTTGTTTTTGTAATTCATCATCATCATCATCATCATCATCATCATCATCATCATCATCATCATTGAGTACCGTCTCCACATCGAAGGTTGGCTGCCGTGGAGCGCCATTCTGCACTGTCTCTTACTTTGATTGATGGTGCAGGTTGTCATAGGCTGATTTGTCCATCTTTTAATGCTCGACCATGTTAGTCTTGGTCTGCCTCTGCCTCTTTTACCTTGTATTTTCCCCTCCAGGATTACTTTTAGTACGCTGTTGTGTCTTTTAACATGGCCCAAAAATCGCATTTGTCTTGTTTGAATAGTGTTTAGTAGTTCTCTTTTCATTTTTAGTTGTTTTAAAACTTCATCGTTTGTTATCTTTTCCTTCCATCCAATTCTACCTATTCTTCTATATATCCACATTTCAAGGGCTTCAATTTTCTGTTCTGTTTTCTTGTCTAATGTCCATGTTTCTGCACCATATGGAATGTTGAGAAGATAAAACATTTTGCTATTCTTAGTTTTAGCCCTGGTTTTATTTGTTTTGATGTTAGTATATTTTCATGACATTAAAATTACTTTTTTGCCAGTCCTATTCCTTGTTTATTTCAGTTGTACATTTTCCATCACTGGTTATAGTATGTCCAAGGTAGCTGTAGCTCTGAACTGTCTCCAGGTCTATTCCTTCAACTTTGATCTCCACTTGCAGGTTTTGAGTATTATCTTTGTTTATGATCATAGTTTTAGTCTTTTTTTTATAATCATATCTACTCCATATTTTTTGCTTGTCACATTTATAACTAACCTCCTTTTAAAATAGCTTCTACGTACGCACCTCCCCCCCCCCCCCAAAAAAAAAAAAACCATACATAAAAATAAAACATGAGAAACGCCATCGAATAATCACTTCCTCTTCTCGCTATGAAGGGCGAATTGTGCCTCAGTACATTTTCCCTCTAAACACTTAAGACAAGAGCATGTAATTGGCAGATTCGGTTAGTTCTGTCCCATTTATAATTACGTGTTTTTTTGTTGTTGTTCTGTTTTGGTTATTGTTTTTTTTTTTAACAACACTCAATAAGGCTACCACTCCTCGTTAAACTGTTTGAATCTAATCCTTCAAGTCTGGTGTGTGTGTGTATTTTGTATTATTTTATTTTTTTGCAAGCGGATGTTGTCGTACTGGCTGGCGTCGGCGATCTTGAATCTTCAGTTTCATAGACCAGTGGCATAGTGTGTGTTGTAAGAGATCTGGGCACCGCAAAAACTTAGGTTGCCAGAGACCGGAAGGAGAACATTGATTTCATTTCTCTAGTAGAGAGTTGTAGAAGTCGTCGTCGCAGCAGTAGATTTAGTAGCAGCACTAGTTATAGTAGCTGTTGTTGTAGAAGTAGTAGTGGTAGTAGAAGTAGTAGCTGTAGTAGAATTAGTAGTGCAAGTAGTAGTAGAAGAAGTTGCAATAGCAGTAGTAGTAGCTGTAGTAGAATTAGTAGTAGAAGTAGTGGTAGAAGTTGCAATAGTAGTAGTAGTAGCTGTAGTAGAATTAGTAGTGCATGTAGCAGTAGAAGAAGTTGTAATAGCAGTAGTAGTAGCTGTAGTAGAATTAGTAGTAGGAGTAGTGGTAGAAGTTGCAATAGTAGTAGTAGAAGCAGTGGTATGAGTATTTGTCATGTTTGCAGTAAATCAAAAGCAATATTACTAAAGTGAATTCGGAGACGACCGATGAGGCTAGAACGAGCAATACGCCACTGTTGTAAACAACGTGAATGTGTTGACTTTTGACCTGTCTATGAGGGTGCAGTGTTAAAGTTTGACGTTTTAATATACCCCCAAAACTACATTTTAGAATCAGTGCGTGTCTAAATCAATGCAAAGTAATTGTAACATTAATTAATATTTTATTTTAATTTAATTAAGATCGGAAAAATACACACAATAAAATGTAGTACATTTTTTTACATTCTGGATCGTTTACGTCACCTAGCAACAAAATTGTTTTAATAAAAATGAAACGATCGTGTAAAAAATGTTTTAAATCTAGCGACTTTGAAACGCTGACTAACGACAACAGATGCTCCCAGTTGGGCAACCAGAACATTAACAATTCCATTGAAAAGACAGGTTTGACCCGCCCTTCCCCTGCACGCTTCATTGCTGATCTAAAGCTCGTGTATGTGGTGTTACTACAGCGCCCCCCCCCTTCTCCGCCCCCCCCCCCCATTTCCCCCCTCTCTAACTCTTCTAAAATGTATTTATACAACTTGAACAATTTCCCTGTCCGTCCTAAATATAATTCTATAATTTATTTCCTTGTTAAAACATTACATTTCAAAGTGGAATTTTTTGTACCAATTTCAACAATAGGCCTATGCATGGTTAGTAGTTTCAAGTTTAACATATATGACAGAGTATTCATTCATTCTATAACGACCTGGAGGGGCTATCTCCATGGATAAAAAGGCTCGTCTGTTTAAAAGTTAAGCGCTGTTAAGTGAAGGCTTAGTTTATACTAGACGATCCGGATAGACAACCTTGTTTAATGTTTAGTCTGTCTGCCCCGTCTTTCCCGTGCAACTCGCCTCTTATAGTCTCAACCTTTTCGTTAAAACGAAACGTGCTCCTCACTTTAATTAGTGAACATCCCTTACATTACTAGACGTTTTCATGTTTGAACTAAGGCCCCGTTGTAATTTGTGATATAAATAAAATAGATATAATATAAATATGCGAATGTTCGTATGAGATTGGTTGTGATATTTCAATTTAGCTATAATCACTCAGGAAGAATTTGTTGACATTTATGTGAGTTAACAATTGTTAACTTATCAATCAAGTTGTGATTTGAAATAAATTTGATTATCGCCTGATGTGGATACATTTTTATGTGATTATTATAAGAAACACGAGGACCTGGACTGCTTTGATTTCGTTGTTCCTAAAATTGTTAGTTTAGTAGAACGTAACACTAACAACAGCGTGTTACGAGTGTATTAGTTGTGTTCAGTTAATTCGCGTCCTGGACTAGTGCTAACAGTCAAGAGAAACACCTGTTGCTGTTATCGTCTTAGAGTTGGTAAGTAGTTAGCAGGATTATATTTGCTATTCACCACATCCATTGTAACGCGTAAACATGAAATTAATATTCTTGTATGATTATGTATTTATGGCATTACATTGTTATAAAACATATTAGTACATTTTCATTAATTATAACTGGACAGACATTTTGATTGATTTTTTTCAACAGTTTAGATAAAAGACTCCAAATGGTTGATAAATGAGCTAGTTATTTAAAAAAGTTATATTAAAACATATTCCTTTGCAGTAGACCTATCATCTATATATATATATATATATATAATTGTCAATATATGAGATAAATATATTAATTGTTATTACTGTAGTGTATATATATAATGTCTGTACAGTAACTGTACAAGTGTATATACTCAATTACATTCTATTAATTTTACGTTCACATGGCTTGAAAAATAAGTTTAATAAGAAATTCAGTAATTTCAACGACATACCAATCGTTGTTATTCATACCAGTACGTTCAAATATTACAATGATTGATAATTAAAATTTATTGATAATTTTTTAATGATTTATTAATTAGGATCATAGCCTCGGTTTCTTTATTTTTTTCAAAATGAACGGCCCGGAAGTCCGGTAAACTGTTTGGACTTACTAGTTTAACAGTCTAGAGATCCATATTTATTATTATTACTTATATAACTTATACTAAATTATTAGTAATTGAAAACTAGAATTGCTAGCGTGCTGCCATTTTCATATTACAGTTCTTAGTTTTTGACCACGATATAAATACACCAGAACTTCACAGACCTAGTTTTCAATTTTATACGGTTTTCTTGGTTTATGTGTTGATAATGGGATAGTCCGGTAATGTTCTGGTAAAACTAAGGGGGGAAAAGGCATTGTTTCCGAATAACTATTGGTTTTGATAGCTTATGGCGCTGTGGTTAACCCCTTAGCTTGGTGGTAAATTGAAGAGGGTTCGACACCATCCTGAAACTCGTCAGTTAACTCGCTCAAAAACTAGAATGCAATCTTTCGTGTTTTGTTGGGTTTGTGAAAGTATTCGCCGCGAGGAGGTACACCAATCTCTTAGTCTCAAAAATAAAAAAAAAATGAAACAAAAAATGAAATGAAAGTTCTGTTTACTGGAACCTGGGTGGCTGAGTGGTTAGTGGGCTCGCTTCCTTATTGGAAGAGTCCGGATTCAGTTGCCACAAGTGGCGAATTTTTTGCGAACCAGCAAGGATCCGGGGTTTACCCAACATCCAAAAATAGGCACCCGAAATGTTGGTCTCCCCAATTCCTACTGTGTCAAACAGCTCTCTGGTCACCATTATTGAATAGCTGCCTCTTCAAGTCCCTCGTGAGTTCTACAACCGTCTCGTCACATCAAGTCGTTTAATGTTGAGCATCTACTTCTTCAAATCCGTCGGTATTGAATTACTACTTGGAAAGGGTGGACCAAACTGCCCTGACTAGCTTCCGCCCTATGAGAAAGAAAACTCTTACGTCAAACTGCCCTGACTAGCTTCCGCGCTACGAGAAAGAAAACTCTTACGTCAAATTCAAGATCCAGCCTGCCGAAGATGGAATGTTTCAGCCACTGCCAAAATTGAGGGAAACAATCAGGACGCACACATACACATATATGAAAAACAACCATCCGACCAGCTCATCTTGTGTCATGTTGTTTTTACGCCTCCGTCATGAAACAGAACAAAGAGTTAAGTTAGTACAATCACAAGATTTGAACGACGGCGAAGAAGAAGAATTATTGCGCCATATTGGTAAAGGTAAAGTACGAGACTTGAATCGATGTCTTAGCATGCGAGTTTTCACCAAATATGTGCTCGGCCGCCTACCCAGACGTGTTCGGAGACTTCTGGATAGTGTCGCTTCAAGCATCGAAACTTACGATGCGAGACTGCATTCCTCATCTTCCCAGAGTGCTACCCTGGTACCAATTTCTGCCAGCGACTGGGACGACCGCGGGGGTATTTTGTTTCCAACCACGAGTACAACTCACACTGCTTCATGTGGGTATCAAACACGGGTTGTCCGAACGTCGGGTAGCCTAATCGAATGGTTTCCTCAACTAGGCTACCGATGCCTCCTACTACGTCATCAAGTCCTTCAGTATTGAACAGCTTACAGTAAATCCTCACTTAATATTTTCACCTTTCGACCCGACACATCCGTCTTCGGCATTAGTAGATCTTACACTTTCGCACTGGCTGCGGCCATTTTGGCTCACTGCTTTCGATTTTTAAAATTTGCCAATAGTTTTTTAACGTGCATGAGTGCACACGGAATCTTCTGTTTTTTCTACAGATGGGATTAGACACATGATCTCACTGCTTAGAGACCGGGGAGGGTATGTCCACGAAGAATACGCATTCGAAGTGTAAAATTCGTACATTTACTTCTAGACATTTCAGACCCCTGGGGAAGTGTTGAACAGTTATTTCTCCAACTCCATCAGTGTTATTTCTTCAACTCCATCAGTGTTATTTCTCCAACTCCATCAGTGTTATTTCTCCAACTCCATCAGTGTTATTTCTCCAACTCCGTCAGTGTTATTTCTCCAACTCCGTCAGTGTTATTTCTCCAACTCCGTCAGTGTTATTTCTCCAACTCCGTCCGTGTTATTTCTCCAACTCCGTCCGTGTTATTTCTCCAACTCCGTCAGTGTTATTTCTCCAACTCCATCAGTGTTATTTCTCCAACTCCATCAGTGTTATTTCTCCAACTCCATCAGTGTTATTTCTCCAACTCCATCAGTGTTATTTCTCCAACTCCATCAGTGTTATTTCTCCAACTCCATCAGTGTTATTTCTCCAACTCCATCAGTGTTATTTCTCCAACTCCATCAGTATTATTTCTCCAACTCCATCAGTGTTGAACAACTGCCTTTTCACAACTGTCACGCTTGGACATCTGCTTCCCCAAATTTTTCATTTGTGAACAGCTGTCTCCATGCCCTTTATTACAGCACAGCTACCTCTCCATGCCCTTTATTACAGCACAGCTACCTCTCCATGCCCTTTATTACTGCACAGCTACCTCTCCATGCCCTTTATTACTGCACAGCTACCTCTCCATGCCCTTTATTACAGCACAGCTACCTCTCCATGACCTTTATTACTGCAAAGCTACCTCTCCATGCCCTTTATTACTGCACAGCTACCCCTCCATGCCCTTTATTACTGCACAGCTACCTCTCCATGCCCTTTATTACAGCACAGCTACCTCTCCATGCCCTTTATTACTGCACAGCTACCTCTCCATGCCATTTATTACTGCACAGCTACCTCTCCATGCCATTTATTACTGCACAGCTACCTCTCCATGCCCTTTATTACAGCACAGCTACCTCTCCATGCCCTTTATTACTGCACAGCTACCTCTCCATGCCATTTATTACTGCACAGCTACCTCTCCATGCCATTTATTACTGCACAGCTACCTCTCCATGCCATTTATTACTGCACAGCTACCTCTCCATGCCATTTATTACTGCACAGCTACCTCTCCTTGCCCTTTATTACAGCACCGCTACCTCTCCATGCCATTTATTACTGCACAGCTACCTCTCCATGCCCTTTATTACAGCACCGCTACCTCTCCATGCCATTTATTACTGCACAGCTACCTCTCCATGCCCTTTATTACAGCACCGCTACCTCTCCATGCCATTTATTACTGCACAGCTACCTCTCCATGCCCTTTATTACAGCACAGCTACCTCTTCATGCCCTTTATTACATCACAGCTACCTCTCCGTGCCCTTTATTACATCACAGCTACCTCTCCGTGCCCTTTATTACAGCACAGCTACCTCTCCATGCCCTTTATTACAGCACAGCTACCTCTCCAGGCCCTTTCTTTACTGCACAGCTGCCTCTCCATGCTGCTAATTACTGCACAGCTACATCTCCATGCCTTTCATTACTGCACAGCTGCATCTCCATGCCTTTCATTACTGCACAGCTACCTCCCCATGCCCTTTCATTACTGCACATCTGCATCTCCATGCCTTTCTTTACTGCACAGCTGCATCTCCATGCCTTTCATTACCGAACAGCTGCATCTCCTTGCCCTTCATTACTGCACAGCTACCTCCCCATGCCCATTTAATTACTGCACATCTACCTCCACATGCCCATTTAATTACTGCATAACTGCATTTCCATACCCTTCATTACTGCACATCTGCCTCTCCATGGCCTTCATTACTGCATAACTGCTTTTCCATTCCCTTCATTACTGCACATCAGCCTCTCCATTCCCTTCATTACTGCACATCTGCCTCTCCATGCCCTTCATTACTGCACATCTGCCTCTCATGCCCTTCATTACTGCACATCTGCATTTCCATGCCCTTCATTAATGCACAACTGCATTTCCATGCCCTTCATTACTGCACATCTGCCTCTCCATGCCCTTCATTACTGCACATCTGCCTCTCCATGCCATTAATTACTGCACAACTGCCTCTCCATGCCCTTTATTACGAAGAGTTACTGCCATAAGTCATCCAGCATTGAGCAGTTATCTCTCCGCAAATTAGTCAATAAGTGAACAGATTATATGTAGAAGCGTTACCATATCAACTCTGTAGTACAGATATAACTTGTCAAATAAATGACATTTCGGAAACTGAGGACTCCTTAGTTACCAAGACATTACTACACACAGTCGCTGGGCGGTCTAGAGGTAAGACGCAGGCTTCTAGACAAGAAGGTCCGGGATCTTCGACTCCCACCATCATCATCATCGAGTGCCGTCTTCGCAACGAAGGTTGGCTACCATGGAGCGCCATTCTGCTCTGACTCTTAGGCTGTTGTGTCTTTTAATATGCCCCCAAAATTTCATTTGTCTTGTTCTAATTGTGTTGTGTAGTTTTATTTTAATTTTTAGTTGTTTTAAAACTTCGTTTGTTTTCTTTTCTTTCCATCCAATTGTACCTATTCTTCTATAAATCCATTTCAAAGGCTTCAATTTTCTGTTCTGTTTTCTTGTCTAATGTCCATATTTCTGCACCAAATCCACCATTTCAAAGGCTTCAATTGTAACTCCCACCATAAGCTGGTAAAAAAAAAATTAATTTATTAATTAAATCGAATCCGTGAGTAGTATACAAGGGTCCAACTGATTATTATTTGGCCCGTAAATTAACAAAGATATATAGTAGGCGCGCGGCGCGCCTAATGTACTGTAGGCGCAGGGGGAGTTAACCGTGACAGCTGGTCCCAGTGACCCCGGAAGTGACCTGTTTATGTCTGGTGTATGCTGACTTTGGAGTTCTTTATGTACTTGATCGTTAGTGATAGGTTAGTAGATTATACAACATCAATAAAAAACAATCAATATAAAACAGAAGACAAAGATATATTTTATTCTTTTATTATCTCAATAGGTGTATAACATACATTGATATTATATAACATTACAAAAATATTCAGTACACGAAGTAAATATATAGTACAAGGATAGCATTTAGTTATACCTAGGTAGTTGGGTGTCTGCTTAGCTAGGGTGAAACTGTTAGAGATTGCTGGGTAGTCTAAACTGGTAGTGTAAAGAGTTAAATATCTAGAGGTGTAGTCGAGACGTTATCATCAGCTACCTTTCTTTTTATATAGAAATAGGAAAGAGCATTTCTTGTTTGACTGTAGGAAAATATGGAATTATTTAAGACTTTGAAACCTACATTTTCCCACCCTTGGCCTTTTGCGTGGCGAGAACCTCTAAAAACATATCTTTATCTAATTTGTTGTGTTGCTTGCTTAGCCCTTTACAACTGATTTTATCGTAATCCCCACTACAATGGTACGTCTTACTACATAAGCTAACAAGAGCTGTCCCTTCGTACTCTAGTTTAAAAAGCCCGGGCGTTCGTTTGGTGTACGCTTTAACACCCTTACAGTTTATACAGTCTGTTTTACTAGTATGTTCATCGCAAAACTCAGCAGGAAACCAGTCTTTATATACACTATTAAACTCATCCCGCAGACCTGACTTAACTATATCCTCTAGCTTAGGTGCACTTAACGCCAAGTATAAACTATCAGTATCTGTTTCACATAACTGAAAGTTGGACCTATCTACAAACTTATCTAAGAACTCGAAATAAAAATCTAACATACGAAGTTTTGCATATTGATACACGAAGAAACCGATTTGTAGGGGTAAGTCCCAAACAGTTTTCTTTTTCTCCATCTCAATTTCAAAAAGATCCTCCCCTATTTCAGTCATCTTTTTAAACCGGGAACTATTTATCATTTTTGATATCTCATCCCCCTGAACGTACGAGACAGCGCTATGATTGGCCTTATTGGTTAGAGTCTTCCCGTAGGCTGAGTTTCCTAAGAGCTTCATCGTATCGCTTACTATAGATTGACTTTCGTCTAGATCACCAGCCCGCCTAGCGTCAGAAACCATTTCTCCAAACTTTTTAAAACAACTAGACGGTTGATATTCTATCACTTGATAAATTTTTGTTACCTCCAATCCGTGGTCTAAATACCATTTTAACAATGGTGTTGCCAACAAAATTTTTTCCCCGACATAACTACCGATTAGGGTGCGACGAGGGGTTGACAACAAGTTATGTTTGAGGGCATATTCACCCATAAACGGACCAATATCAGCACGCGTGACGTCAATATTTTTGAAAATTGGAGTCATCTCACTGAAATGTTCCTTCAGGCGATCGGGGACGTGAATGTCGCACTCGACGAGCCCAAAACATGTCCCATCTGAAACAGAAGCCAGAATCTGTTTATCACTGAGAGGGAGCCCTTCTTTAGAGTAAGAGGGTCTAGCTCTAGGGATGGCTTTAGAAAGGAAAGCCCTAATGGTTGGGTCAGACTTTTTCAGAGCCTGCCACTCACATTCCCACATAACTTCTACTGGGACTTTTACCTCCTCAGTTAGGTAGGTGTGTATCTCACATGTTTTTTCAAACAGCTCGAACAATGGCTTATTATTAACAGGGTTTCTTTCTTTATCTTTGGTGAGGGGACAGTCTTTGTGACCATGGTACAAACAACCATGAAAATTATAGCCTCTTCTATTGGATTTATCCCACCCATCCACAGGGATATTTCTATCACCTAACCGAAACTCCCTCCCATTAAACTGAGTTTTCAACTCCACCCCTTTCTGGTGAGCGACCCATGTTAGCCACTCTCTACTTTGTTGGACATAATAGTTATTTTTCGACCCTAAACCCGGTCTCCATTCTTCTAATAATTGGGTAATCTGTTGGCATTGGGTTCATCAGAGCCCAAAGATACAACGCGTTGGCATCGTAACCTTGGATGGATTTGACTACCTTTCCACCCCTAATAAGCGTTTTGCCTACCTCGTGATACCTATGGAAAATTATAGAGGGACCCCCGACGATATTATCTCTAATCATTGTGTGTAGACTCGCCTGTTTGCTCGAACATAAACTAAACATTACACCCCTATTAATGGTCTTAAAAAGATACTTTAAACAAACACCCGGAACCGAAATGGCGTCTTTAAAACAGTCTACACCCCGCTCCCCATAAAAGCGAACCTGCTGCTCCAAGGCTTCTAAGAATGGGACTACATCTTTGTTGTTATACCACACCAAAAAGTCCCTAAGTGTGGTCATGTTATTGTCCTTCCAGACCTTTTGGCACAGAGCGTACTCCTCCTTGGAAATATTGGAATTTTTTAACGACGAATAAAACGCTTCGTGTGGGGGTAGTTCTGTCTCCTCCAACTTTTGGGGGTCGTCTATATATTCATAACAAAAGTAACCCTTTGTTTCACTAATCTTATAAGCCGCCAGATATTTACTATAGCTAAACCGGGGGCTAGATAGTTTACTATATCTAAGAATTTTAGATTCGGCGTTGCAATACACATAAAGTTATTGTTTCTTTTAACTATAAACTTGAACGGTCTTTCTACTTTGTAGTCTACTTCCATTTTATCTTCCTCTTCTTCGATAACATCAGCGTCCTCTTCTTCTTCTTCCTCTTCTTCTCCACCCACTTGGGCAGTGACAGCCATGAAGTGCTTTATTAAATAAGGTTTAATGACGTTGACGTCATATTTCCCGAGTTAAACCCTATCACTGGAAGCTCTTTTAAATACTCATCAAACCTAACTATTAGCTTGTCTTTATTCAGATCATGGAGTTGAGTAAAAATACTTTCAAACCGATCTCGCAACAACGAGTATGCCCTAGCAGCTATACCAGTGAGGTAGTCAACCATCTGACTAACTAAAACCTGTGGGTCACCCTTCGTTATGAAGCATATTGGGCCCTCCCACCCGGGGACATTTGACGCTACAGAGCAGGAGAGGGGTACGTGTTTGGCTACAAAGGTAGTCGAGTGCGTTTCTTGGGGAACATTCCCTTTATCAAAGTAACATTCATAATCGAATGTTGCCCTGAAGGGGAAAATAAAACACGCTGGAGTACTTATTCCTTCAGCGCTGATTGCGTCCCATACACTTTCAGGTGAAGAATAAATACCACCTTTATATGTCTCTACAGCCAAATCCCCATTGCAAGTTTTTTCGTGCCTATCCATACGCCCAAACTTTTTCCACAGTTTCCCACATTTTCCACAAGAAAAGCTTTTACTAGCCCTAGAAAGATCGTTTATATAAAAGAAGTGGTTTTTGTAAAGTAAAAGACGGAGAGTTTCATTATAACTACTACCGCTTCTCAGAACAATACGCAAGGCTTGCGCAGAATCAAATTCAAAAATATCTATATTTAGTGCAAAACAATTTTCTAAGAGAGGCATTTCAGCAAGAGTTACACCGTGAAAGTTACTTAACTTTAGAGACGGGTTAAACTGTTTGAAAAGTAGTCTCGAAACCTTCCTAACATTATTAAGGGGAGTCCCTCGATGGACAGCTAGACAACGGAAGAAGCAGAGATTATCATTGTAAACTTTAGAATTGGAGTCGTTTTGAAGGATATTAATGCCGTAGTTGGATGTAAGGTAGGGTGGGATATCTATCAGACACCCTATAGAATAATCTTGGAGTTTATAAACATAAACACTCGTACTGACTAATGCTTCTAAGGTATATTTGGTTGTCTCCCTGTTTTTATTTGCATACCCTAATATATCACTTTCATTTAATCTATCAACAAACGTTTCAAAATCATTTCTGTTGTTAACTAACAGGGGTTTGTCTAACCCTGTCGCGTTATTCGAGCTGGCGTGAAAGTAACGCAACCCCTGTGTCTCTCTATGTCTTAAGACTAGATGATGACTATAATTCACCTTGAAACGCTTTTTCTGGGCTTGGAAGATTGGGTTTACAAGGGTCTTCCAATCTATAGGAGTATCAGGTTGATGAAATATAGTGTACGTATCCATGTATTTGTTCCTACGTTCATGTGTTCTAATAGCTAACCAGTTGTTCTTATATATCTTCTTAATATCATGAGGTAACTTATTTAAAGAGTCTATTTCATTAATACGTCTTGGTCTCTTTGAGGGCTCTTGAGTCGAACTCTTTACGGCCCGTTTGCGTGAGGTTGTCGATACCAGTGGACCCGCTGGCGTTGATGGTGTTGAGGTGTCCACAGCTATGTCATGGCTAGCAAGATGTCCTTGCAGATGGCTTGCCCCAGTGAAGCTTTGTTGGCAGATATGGCAGATATGTGGGGTAACACTGGGTTCTTTTGAAGGTATATGATTTGTTGACACAGGAGTTGGTGATGCAGGAACGGCTGATACAAGAGAGGCAGGATGCTCTGTCTTGATATGTTTGGCAAGATTGTCAGCTCTATTGTATACTCGTTCACAAACATCACATTTGTATTCCTGACACCCATGTACACTAGCAACATGGCGTTTTAGGTCTCGGCTCCGGGTGAAAGTTTTGGAGCAGATATGACAAGTGTTAGACATCTGTAGAAAAGAAATTGAAACATTACAACTAAAGAGTAAAGAACAGTAAACATTACAAGAAAAGTAAACAACAAGATACACAAACTATCGAAATTAGGTTACAAAAGTAACACGTGGATGCTAAAAAACCAACTTATCGAAAATAGGTTACTAAAATAGCACGTGGATACTAAACAACCAGCTTATCGAAAACAGGTTACTAACGTAACATACTATAGCATTAAAGAACTAAGATAACACTTACCTTTTATGTGTTTGAAGGCACGAGACACGTCCGTCGGCAACAACTGTAAGCGAAAGTCTGATTACAAACTTCAAAGTCGCGTTATATATACGCCAGAAACACCGGAAGTGTTACTAAAAATAGAACTGACCGCTGATGCAATACCGGAAGTGTTACTAAAAATAGCTTTTGACGGCTGACGTGATGCCCGTGGAGTTTCTAAAAATAGATTTTGACCTATGATGCAATACCAGGCGACTTTATAGGAGTTTTTCCCCTTGACCCTTTATGAGGGGCCGCCCATGAAACTGTTAGAAATAGTAAATTTACACTCTAGGGTTACTCAAAACTTTATTTTAGTCATCCACATAGCAAAAATTTACTTAAAACTCACTTTTATGGTGGTTACCCCCATACCCATTTTTGGCGGTTACGCCCATGAAACTGTTAAAAATTGTCAATTTAACATCTAGACATACTCCAAACTTTACATTAGACATCCCCATAGCAAAAATTTGCTTAAAAACAACTTTTAAAATTACTACCCCTGTACCCATTTTTGGCGGTTACGCCCATGAAACTATTAAAAATTGTCAATTTAACATCTAGACATACTCCAAACTTCATTTTAGTCATCCCCATATCAAGAATTTACATAAAAACAACTTTTGAAATTACTACCCCTGTACCCATTTTTGGCGGTTACGCCCATGAAACTGTTAAAAATAGTAAATTTAACATATAGACATACCCCAAACTTCATTTTAGTCATCCCCGTATCAAGAATTTACATAAAAATCACTTTTGAAATTACTACCCCTGTACCCATTTTGGCGGTTACGCCCATGAAACTGTTAAAAATTGTCAATTTAACATCTAGACATACTCCAAACTTCATTTTAGTCATCCCCATATCAAGAATTTACATAAAAACAACTTTTGAAATTACTACCCCTGTACCCATTTTTGGCGGTTACGCCCATGAAACTGTTAAAAATAGTCAATTTAACATCTAGACATACCCCAAACTTTATATTAAGCATCCCCGTATCAAGAATTTACATAAAAACAACTTTTGAAATTACTACCCCTGTACCCATTTTTGGCGGTTACGCCCATGAATTCGATAAAAAATTGAAATTTAACCTATTGGTATACCTCAAACATAATATTTGACACGCCCATGTATCAAATTTACCTGAAAAATCAACCAAAAATTAGTAGTATATATCCAGTGATTGGCCGGGTGACTCTCATATAAGAAAAAAAAAATGAAGACTCTCATATAAGGAAAAACCGCACCAAAAAATGTGCGGCCATGTACGGGTAGACTATTTATATAAGGATTTATGCGCGGCTGGCCGAACTTTCCACGGTCCTATCACTGGATATATACTACTAATTTTTGGTTGATTTTTCAGGTAAATTTGATACATGGGCGTGTCAAATATTATGTTTGAGGTATACCAATAGGTTAAATTTCAATTTTTTATCGAATTCATGGGCGTAACCGCCAAAAATGGGTACAGGGGTAGTAATTTCAAAAGTTGTTTTTATGTAAATTCTTGATACGGGGATGCTTAATATAAAGTTTGGGGTATGTCTAGTTAAATTGACTATTTTTAACAGTTTCATTGGCGTAACCGCCAAAAATGGGTACAGGGGTAGTAATTTCAAAAGTTGTTTTTATGTAAATTCTTGATATGGGGATGACTAAAATGAAGTTTGGAGTATGTCTAGATGTTAAATTGACAATTTTTAACAGTTTCATGGGCGTAACCGCCAAAAATGGGTACAGGGGTAGTAATTTCAAAAGTGATTTTTATGTAAATTCTTGATACGGGGATGACTAAAATGAAGTTTGGGGTATGTCTATATGTTAAATTTACTATTTTTAACAGTTTCATGGGCGTAACCGCCAAAAATGGGTACAGGGGTAGTAATTTCAAAAGTTGTTTTTATGTAAATTCTTGATATGGGGATGACTAAAATGAAGTTTGGAGTATGTCTAGATGTTAAATTGACAATTTTTAATAGTTTCATGGGCGTAACCGCCAAAAATGGGTACAGGGGTAGTAATTTCAAAAGTTGTTTTTAAGCAAATTTTTGCTATGGGGATGTCTAATGTAAAGTTTGGAGTATGTCTAGATGTTAAATTGACAATTTTTAACAGTTTCATGGGCGTAACCGCCAAAAATGGGTATGGGGGTAACCACCATAAAAGTGAGTTTTAAGTAAATTTTTGCTATGTGGATGACTAAAATAAAGTTTTGAGTAACCCTAGAGTGTAAATTTACTATTTCTAACAGTTTCATGGGCGGCCCCTCATAAAGGGTCAAGGGGAAAAACTCCTATAAAGTCGCCTGGTATTGCATCATAGGTCAAAATCTATTTTTAGAAACTCCACGGGCATCACGTCAGCCGTCAAAAGCTATTTTTAGTAACACTTCCGGTATTGCATCAGCGGTCAGTTCTATTTTTAGTAACACTTCCGGTGTTTCTGGCGTATATATAACGCGACTTTGAAGTTTGTAATCAGACTTTCGCTTACAGTTGTTGCCGACGGACGTGTCTCGTGCCTTCAAACACATAAAAGGTAAGTGTTATCTTAGTTCTTTAATGCTATAGTATGTTACGTTAGTAACCTGTTTTCGATAAGCTGGTTGTTTAGTATCCACGTGCTATTTTAGTAACCTATTTTCGATAAGTTGGTTTTTTAGCATCCACGTGTTACTTTTGTAACCTAATTTCGATAGTTTGTGTATCTTGTTGTTTACTTTTCTTGTAATGTTTACTGTTCTTTACTCTTTAGTTGTAATGTTTCAATTTCTTTTCTACAGATGTCTAACACTTGTCATATCTGCTCCAAAACTTTCACCCGGAGCCGAGACCTAAAACGCCATGTTGCTAGTGTACATGGGTGTCAGGAATACAAATGTGATGTTTGTGAACGAGTATACAATAGAGCTGACAATCTTGCCAAACATATCAAGACAGAGCATCCTGCCTCTCTTGTATCAGCCGTTCCTGCATCACCAACTCCTGTGTCAACAAATCATATACCTTCAAAAGAACCCAGTGTTACCCCACATATCTGCCATATCTGCCAACAAAGCTTCACTGGGGCAAGCCATCTGCAAGGACATCTTGCTAGCCATGACATAGCTGTGGACACCTCAACACCATCAACGCCAGCGGGTCCACTGGTATCGACAACCTCACGCAAACGGGCCGTAAAGAGTTCGACTCAAGAGCCCTCAAAGAGACCAAGACGTATTAATGAAATAGACTCTTTAAATAAGTTACCTCAAGATATTAAGAAGATATATAAGAACAACTGGTTAGCTATTAGAACACATGAACGTAGGAACAAATACATGGATACGTACACTATATTTCATCAACCTGATACTCCTATAGATTGGAAGACCCTTGTAAACCCAATCTTCCAAGCCCAGAAAAAGCGTTTCAAGGTGAATTATAGTCATCATCTAGTCTTAAGACATAGAGAGACACAGGGGTTGCGTTACTTTCACGCCAGCTCGAATAACGCGACAGGGTTAGACAAACCCCTGTTAGTTAACAACAGAAATGATTTTGAAACGTTTGTTGATAGATTAAATGAAAGTGATATATTAGGGTATGCAAATAAAAACAGGGAGACAACCAAATATACCTTAGAAGCATTAGTCAGTACGAGTGTTTATGTTTATAAACTCCAAGATTATTCTATAGGGTGTCTGATAGATATCCCACCCTACCTTACATCCAACTACGGCATTAATATCCTTCAAAACGACTCCAATTCTAAAGTTTACAATGATAATCTCTGCTTCTTCCGTTGTCTAGCTGTCCATCGAGGGACTCCCCTTAATAATGTTAGGAAGGTTTCGAGACTACTTTTCAAACAGTTTAACCCGTCTCTAAAGTTAAGTAACTTTCACGGTGTAACTCTTGCTGAAATGCCTCTCTTAGAAAATTGTTTTGCACTAAATATAGATATTTTTGAATTTGATTCTGCGCAAGCCTTGCGTATTGTTCTGAGAAGCGGTAGTAGTTATAATGAAACTCTCCGTCTTTTACTTTACAAAAACCACTTCTTTTATATAAACGATCTTTCTAGGGCTAGTAAAAGCTTTTCTTGTGGAAAATGTGGGAAACTGTGGAAAAAGTTTGGGCGTATGGATAGGCACGAAAAAACTTGCAATGGGGATTTGGCTGTAGAGACATATAAAGGTGGTATTTATTCTTCACCTGAAAGTGTATGGGACGCAATCAGCGCTGAAGGAATAAGTACTCCAGCGTGTTTTATTTTCCCCTTCAGGGCAACATTCGATTATGAATGTTACTTTGATAAAGGGAATGTTCCCCAAGAAACGCACTCGACTACCTTTGTAGCCAAACACGTACCCCTCTCCTGCTCTGTAGCGTCAAATGTCCCCGGGTGGGAGGGCCCAATATGCTTCATAACGAAGGGTGACCCACAGGTTTTAGTTAGTCAGATGGTTGACTACCTCACTGGTATAGCTGCTAGGGCATACTCGTTGTTGCGAGATCGGTTTGAAAGTATTTTTACTCAACTCCATGATCTGAATAAAGACAAGCTAATAGTTAGGTTTGATGAGTATTTAAAAGAGCTTCCAGTGATAGGGTTTAACTCGGGGAAATATGACGTCAACGTCATTAAACCTTATTTAATAAAGCACTTCATGGCTGTCACTGCCCAAGTGGGTGGAGAAGAAGAGGAAGAAGAAGAAGAGGACGCTGATGTTATCGAAGAAGAGGAAGATAAAATGGAAGTAGACTACAAAGTAGAAAGACCGTTCAAGTTTATAGTTAAAAGAAACAATAACTTTATGTGTATTGCAACGCCGAATCTAAAATTCTTAGATATAGTAAACTATCTAGCCCCCGGGTTTAGCTATAGTAAATATCTGGCGGCTTATAAGATTAGTGAAACAAAGGGTTACTTTTGTTATGAATATATAGACGACCCCCAAAAGTTGGAGGAGACAGAACTACCCCCACACGAAGCGTTTTATTCGTCGTTAAAAAATTCCAATATTTCCAAGGAGGAGTACGCTCTGTGCCAAAAGGTCTGGAAGGACAATAACATGACCACACTTAGGGACTTTTTGGTGTGGTATAACAACAAAGATGTAGTCCCATTCTTAGAAGCCTTGGAGCAGCAGGTTCGCTTTTATGGGGAGCGGGGTGTAGACTGTTTTAAAGACGCCATTTCGGTTCCGGGTGTTTGTTTAAAGTATCTTTTTAAGACCATTAATAGGGGTGTAATGTTTAGTTTATGTTCGAGCAAACAGGCGAGTCTACACACAATGATTAGAGATAATATCGTCGGGGGTCCCTCTATAATTTTCCATAGGTATCACGAGGTAGGCAAAACGCTTATTAGGGGTGGAAAGGTAGTCAAATCCATCCAAGGTTACGATGCCAACGCGTTGTATCTTTGGGCTCTGATGAACCCAATGCCAACAGATTACCCAATTATTAGAAGAATGGAGACCGGGTTTAGGGTCGAAAAAGATAACTATTATGTCCAACAAAGTAGAGAGTGGCTAACATGGGTCGCTCACCAGAAAGGGGTGGAGTTGAAAACTCAGTTTAATGGGAGGGAGTTTCGGTTAGGTGATAGAAATATCCCTGTGGATGGGTGGGATAAATCCAATAGAAGAGGCTATAATTTTCATGGTTGTTTGTACCATGGTCACAAAGACTGTCCCCTCACCAAAGATAAAGAAAGAAACCCTGTTAATAATAAGCCATTGTTCGAGCTGTTTGAAAAAACATGTGAGATACACACCTACCTAACTGAGGAGGTAAAAGTCCCAGTAGAAGTTATGTGGGAATGTGAGTGGCAGGCTCTGAAAAAGTCTGACCCAACCATTAGGGCTTTCCTTTCTAAAGCCATCCCTAGAGCTAGACCCTCTTACTCTAAAGAAGGGCTCCCTCTCAGTGATAAACAGATTCTGGCTTCTGTTTCAGATGGGACATGTTTTGGGCTCGTCGAGTGCGACATTCACGTCCCCGATCGCCTGAAGGAACATTTCAGTGAGATGACTCCAATTTTCAAAAATATTGACGTCACGCGTGCTGATATTGGTCCGTTTATGGGTGAATATGCCCTCAAACATAACTTGTTGTCAACCCCTCGTCGCACCCTAATCGGTAGTTATGTCGGGGAAAAAATTTTGTTGGCAACACCATTGTTAAAATGGTATTTAGACCACGGATTGGAGGTAACAAAAATTTATCAAGTGATAGAATATCAACCGTCTAGTTGTTTTAAAAAGTTTGGAGAAATGGTTTCTGACGCTAGGCGGGCTGGTGATCTAGACGAAAGTCAATCTATAGTAAGCGATACGATGAAGCTCTTAGGAAACTCAGCCTACGGGAAGACTCTAACCAATAAGGCCAATCATAGCGCTGTCTCGTACGTTCAGGGGGATGAGATATCAAAAATGATAAATAGTTCCCGGTTTAAAAAGATGACTGAAATAGGGGAGGATCTTTTTGAAATTGAGATGGAGAAAAAGAAAACTGTTTGGGACTTACCCCTACAAATCGGTTTCTTCGTGTATCAATATGCAAAACTTCGTATGTTAGATTTTTATTTCGAGTTCTTAGATAAGTTTGTAGATAGGTCCAACTTTCAGTTATGTGAAACAGATACTGATAGTTTATACTTGGCGTTAAGTGCACCTAAGCTAGAGGATATAGTTAAGTCAGGTCTGCGGGATGAGTTTAATAGTGTATATAAAGACTGGTTTCCTGCTGAGTTTTGCGATGAACATACTAGTAAAACAGACTGTATAAACTGTAAGGGTGTTAAAGCGTACACCAAACGAACGCCCGGGCTTTTTAAACTAGAGTACGAAGGGACAGCTCTTGTTAGCTTATGTAGTAAGACGTACCATTGTAGTGGGGATTACGATAAAATCAGTTGTAAAGGGCTAAGCAAGCAACACAACAAATTAGATAAAGATATGTTTTTAGAGGTTCTCGCCACGCAAAAGGCCAAGGGTGGGAAAATGTAGGTTTCAAAGTCTTAAATAATTCCATATTTTCCTACAGTCAAACAAGAAATGCTCTTTCCTATTTCTATATAAAAAGAAAGGTAGCTGATGATAACGTCTCGACTACACCTCTAGATATTTAACTCTTTACACTACCAGTTTAGACTACCCAGCAATCTCTAACAGTTTCACCCTAGCTAAGCAGACACCCAACTACCTAGGTATAACTAAATGCTATCCTTGTACTATATATTTACTTCGTGTACTGAATATTTTTGTAATGTTATATAATATCAATGTATGTTATACACCTATTGAGATAATAAAAGAATAAAATATATCTTTGTCTTCTGTTTTATATTGATTGTTTTTTATTGATGTTGTATAATCTACTAACCTATCACTAACGATCAAGTACATAAAGAACTCCAAAGTCAGCATACACCAGACATAAACAGGTCACTTCCGGGGTCACTGGGACCAGCTGTCACGGTTAACTCCCCTGCGCCTACAGTACATTAGGCGCGCCGCGCGCCTACTATATATCTTTGTTAATTTACGGGCCAAATAATTATCAGTTGGACCCTTGTATACTACTTCCGTGGCTTTACCCTCCCCTGGTCTCTGAATAGTGAGATCCGATGTCTAGCCCTTTCGGAGAACGGCGAAAAACAGAAGGTCCCGTGTGTATTCTGCGCACGTTAAAGAATCCTTGGCAATTGGAAATCGAAATGAGTAGGCCAAAAATGGCCGCTACCCAGGCAAAATTAATAGGGAAAAAATCTACCCAAAGCGTCAATATACTCGAAGATAAAAAAAAATATCTGGAGAATATCTGCCTGAATGGCGGGGGACACCTGAGCACACGGTTACCAGTGTGAAAAATAGGAAAAAGTGATATTCACGCAAAATTCAGTCCCTCAGGACTTCGCTAGAGACATAAAGCTGATGAACGCAAACAAACAACTGCTCATTATCATTGGTGGAAAATAACAGATCATGCTCTGGCTATAACGGATTAAGATTGACAATAATGGATGAACATTGACAATAATGGATTAACATTGACAATCATGGATTAACATTGACAATAATGGATTAACATTGACAATAATGGATTAACATTGACAATAGTGGATTAACATTGACAATAGTGGATTAACATTGACCATAGCGGATTAATATTGACAATAATGGATTAACATTGACAATAATGGATTAACATTGACAATAATGGATTAAAATTGACAAAAATGGATTAACATTGACCATAACGGATTAACATTGACAATAATGGATTAACATTGGCCATAGCAGATTAACATTGACAATAATGGATTAACATTGACAATAATGGATTAACATTGACCATAACTGGTTAACATTGACCATAACGGATTAACATTGACAATAATGGATTAACATTGACAATAATGGATTAACAATGACCATAACTGGTTAACATTGGCCATAGCGGATTAACATTGACCATAACTGGTTAACATTGACAATAATGGATTAACATTGACAATAATGGATTAACATTGACAATAATGGATTAATATTGACCATAACTGGTTAACATTGACCATAACGGATTAACATTGACAATAATGGATTAACATTGACAATAATGGATTAACATTGACAATAATGGATTAACATTGGCCATAGCGGATTAACATTGACCATAACTGGTTAACATTGACAATAATGGATTAACATTGACAATAATGGATTAACATTGACAATAATGGATTAACATTGACAATAATGGATTAACATTGACCATAACTGGTTAACATTGACCATAACGGATTAACATTGACAATAATGGATTAACATTGACAATAATGGATTAACATTGACAATAGTGGATTAACATTGACAATAGTGGATTAACATTGACAATAGTGGATTAACATTGACCATAGCGGATTAACATTGACAATAATGGATTAACATTGACCATAACTGGTTAACATTGACCATAACGGATTAACATTGACAATAATGGATTAACATTGACCATAACTGGTTAACATTGGCCATAGCGGATTAACATAGACCATAACTGGTTAACATTGACAATAATGGATTAACATTGACAATAATCGATTAACATTGACAATAATGGATTAACATTGACCATAACTGGTTAACATTGACCATAACGGATTAACATTGACAATAATGGATTAACATTGACAATAATGGATTAACATTGACAATAGTAGATTAACATTGACAATAGTGGATTAATATTGACAATAGTTGATTAACATTGACCATAGCGTATTAATATTGACAATAATGGATTAACATTGACAATAATGGATTAACATTGACAATAATGGATTAACATTGACCATAACGGATTAACATTGACCATAACGGATTAACATTGACAATAATGGATTTACATTGACCATAACTGGTTAACATTGGCCATAGCGGATTAACATTGACAATAATGGATTAACATTGACAATAATGGATTAACATTGACCATAACTGGTTAACATTGACAATAACGGATTAACATTGACAATAATGGATTAACATTGACAATAACAGATTAACATTGACCATAACTGGTTAACATTGACAATAATGGATTAACATTGACCATAACTGGTTAACATTGGCAATAACGGATTAACATTGACCATAACGGATTAACATTGACCATAACGGATTAACATTGACAATAATGGATTAACATTGACCATAACCCGAAGGTCTGTACAATTTATGGTCACTAACACCATATTCCCTATACGCCACTTGGCGTGACGGGGGTACTTTACTTTTTTTTTTTATAACGGATTAACATACCGTCCTATCAACATTCTAATGCAGTAGTTCCAAAAGTCTTGGTGTTGATTATACACCGACACCACCCTTATGGCAGTTATGATTGTAAAAGGCGGGACAACTCCGGATCCCAGATATGATATATGAGAAGAGATATGGCGGGTAACACTGCCATGTAGAAATACGCTTATCTACTAAAAATATGACGCCGAGGTATTCTGATTGTATGCTGTAAACTTTTAGGAAGTTTTTTTTTTAATTCTTGATACGATCCATGTAAAAAAAATAATTAAATAAAGAGCCCCGTCACGCCAAGTGGCGTATAGGGAATATGGTGTTAGTGACCATACTTTTTACAGACCTTCAGCACATGATTTTTTGGGATAATGTGGTCTGTATCACGCCCGTGCCACTTTACTTTCCCGAAAAAAAACACGGTACCCATTTAAGTCTGGGTGAACCCGGAAGCTGTCGATTGGGATCGAACCCAATCTCTTGTCCTTTGTTGTCCAGTTCACTAACCACTGAGCTATCGCGGCTTCCACGATCTAAGTAGGGCATGTCCAAAATCTTGCGATAGCATTTCATCTTCATAGCCTGTATTTTCTTCTATAGCTCTGCTGTTAGGGTCCATATTTCGCAAGTCCGAGTTTTAATTATATAAAATAATTGATGTAATCAGGGTGCGCATCAGTCAGATTTTAGAGCCTAGCGTAATACACTCATAGTTCCAATAGATTTTAGAGCCTAGCGTAATACACTCATAGTTCCAATAGGTTTTAGAGTCTAGCGTAAGACACTCATAGTTCCAATAGATTTTAGAGCCTAGCGTAATACACTCATAGTTCCAATAGATTTTAGAGCCTAGCGTAATACACTCATAGTTCCAATAGGTTTTAGAGCCTAGCGTAAGACATTCATAGCTCCAATAGATTTTAGAGCCTAGCGTAAGACACTCATGGTTCCAATAGATTTTAGAGCCTAGCGTAAGACACTCATAGCTCCAATAGATTTTAGAGCCTAGCGTAATACACTCATAGTTCCAATAGATTTTAGAGCCTAGCGTAATACACTCATAGTTCCAATAGGTTTTAGAGCCTAGCGTAAGACACTCATAGCTCCAATAGATTTTAGAGCCTAGCGTAAGACACTCATGGTTCCAATAGATTTTAGAGCCTAGCATAAGACACTCATAGCTCCAATAGATTTTAGAGCCTAGCGTAAGACACTCATAGCTCCAATAGATTTTAAAGCCTAGCGTAAGACACTCATGGTTCCAATAGATTTTAGAGCCTAGCGTAAGACACTCATAGTTCCAATAGATTTTAGAGCCTAGCGTAAGACACTCATGGTTCCAATAGATTTTAGAGCCTAGCGTAAGACACTCATAGCTCCAATAGATTTTAGAGCCTAGCGTAAGACACTCATGGTTCCAATAGATTTTAGAGCCTAGCATAAGACACTCATAGTTCCAATAGATTTTAGAGCCTAGCGTAATACACTCATAGTTCCAATAGATTTTAGAGCCTAGCGTAATACACTCATAGTTCCAATAGGTTTTAGAGTCTAGCGTAAGACACTCATAGTTCCAATAGATTTTAGAGCCTAGCGTAATACACTCATAGTTCCAATAGATTTTAGAGCCTAGCGTAAGACACTCATAGCTCCAATAGATTTTAGAGCCTAGCGTAAGACACTCATGGTTCCAATAGATTTTAGAGCCTAGCGTAAGACACTCATAGTTCCAATAGATTTTAGAGCCTAGCGTAATACACTCATAGTTCCAATAGATTTTAGAGCCTAGCGTAATACACTCATAGTTCCAATAGGTTTTAGAGCCTAGCGTAAGACACTCATAGTTCCAATAGATTTTAGAGCCTAGCGTAATACACTCATAGTTCCAATAGATTTTAGAGCCTAGCGTAATACACTCATAGTTCCAATAGGTTTTAGAGCCTAGCGTAAGACACTCATAGCTCCAATAGATTTTAGAGCCTAGCGTAAGACACTCATAGCTCCAATAGATTTTAGAGCCTAGCGTAAGACACTCATAGCTCCAATAGATTTTAGAGCCTAGCGTAAGACACTCATGGTGTCCAATAGATTTTAGAGCCTCGCGTAAGACACTCATAGCTCCAATAGATTTTAGAGCCTAGCGTAAGACACTCATAGCTCAAATAGATTTTAGAGCCTAGCGTAAGACACTCATAGCTCAAATAGATTTTAGAGCCTATATATATATATATATATATATTGTCCTTGCGAGCCGAAGACGGCACATAGGGCAGAACCACAATCTCAAAAACAGAAACCTTGCGTGCCAAAGTGGCACATATTGCAGAGATCACTGCTCTAAAATCTATGGCGCTGTTTCCATAAGAATACTTTTTACAATGACAGCTTATCAAGCCATTGATACACCTCCTTAGTCACCTCTTACGATATGCCTGGAAGGTCACTATTCTTTACCTCCCTCTTATAATTAGGCCCGGTAACACACGGGATATATATATATATATAAATGAATGACATTACGATCACTTAATACTATATGGTCTTGTTGGCTATGGAGATATTTCACGCAGATAGAAATAAGTAACAATGACAGTTCTGTTTTTTTTTTTTTTTTTTACACTTTAAGCTTTTACTTTTATGTTTCACTAGGGCTCGAGTTTTCGCTACTTTTCCCCCTTCCTTTTGCTAGTTAGTAGAGCACGTATGTACCCAGTAACAAATAATAATACATAAATATTATTATATGGGGAACTTCCGAGGCGATAATAGGGAATAATAGAACAAATAAGTATGTGTTAGCACTCGGAAAAATTAACAGACAAACAACAACAGAAAAAAACGAAGAACAATATATGGTCCGAAGTGGGATCGAACCCGTACTCCCTGGCACCGCGCCTTGCCACGAGAGGCCGAACGCTTGGCACACTGCCACTCAGCCAACTAAAAAAATTGGCTATTGTAGTAGTGTCTTCCACGAAAGGCGCTCTCAATGACTATAGCATAGGGTAACGATCTCAGACCGGAAATAAATTGTATATTTGTACTTTCCTATTAATGCAAGTATCTCCCAGTAGGGCTGAATACTTGTGTTGTAGACAAACATTTATTGGACGAAACAGCACGAATAGTAGTTTCCAGTGGTTATATACTGGTAACAAATAATAATACATAAATATTATTATATGGGGAACTTCCGAGGCGATAATAGGGAATAATAGAACAAATAAGTATGTGTTAGCACTCGGAAAAATTAACAGACAAACAACAACAGAAAAAAACGAAGAACAATATATGGTCCGAAGTGGGATCGAACCCGTACTCCCTGGCACCGCGCCTTGCCACGAGAGGCCGAACGCTTGGCACACTGCCACTCAGCCAACTAAAAAAATTGGCTATTGTAGTAGTGTCTTCCACGAAAGGCGCTCTCAATGACTATAGCATAGGGTAACGATCTCAGACCGGAAATAAATTGTATATTTGTACTTTCCTATTAATGCAAGTATCTCCCAGTAGGGCTGAATACTTGTGTTGTAGACAAACATTTATTGGACGAAACAGCACGAATAGTAGTTTCCAGTGGTTATATACTGGTAACAAATAATAATACATAAATATTATTATATGGGGAACTTCCGAGGCGATAATAGGGAATAATAGAACAAATAAGTATGTGTTAGCACTCGGAAAAATTAACAGACAAACAACAACAGAAAAAAACGAAGAACAATATATGGTCCGAAGTGGGATCGAACCCGTACTCCCTGGCACCGCGCCTTGCCACGAGAGGCCGAACGCTTGGCACACTGCCACTCAGCCAACTAAAAAAATTGGCTATTGTAGTAGTGTCTTCCACGAAAGGCGCTCTCAATGACTATAGCATAGGGTAACGATCTCAGACCGGAAATAAATTGTATATTTGTACTTTCCTATTAATGCAAGTATCTCCCAGTAGGGCTGAATACTTGTGTTGTAGACAAACATTTATTGGACGAAACAGCACGAATAGTAGTTTCCAGTGGTTATATACTGGTAACAAATAATAATACATAAATATTATTATATGGGGAACTTCCGAGGCGATAATAGGGAATAATAGAACAAATAAGTA
This sequence comes from Megaustenia siamemsis, assembly GCA_032433765.1. Classification (NCBI taxonomy): domain Eukaryota; kingdom Metazoa; phylum Mollusca; class Gastropoda; order Stylommatophora; family Ariophantidae; genus Megaustenia; species Megaustenia siamemsis. Next base: position 58,264,691 of record JAVIAB010000106.1, read on the forward strand.
CCAGTGGATGTTTTTCCTCATTGCTGGAGCGGTTGTGGGTAGAATGTCGTCAGCCGTCTGTAGCTTAAAGCGTCACGCTCGTAAGGGTGTTTTAGGATGTTCCTTTTAGCCCTCAGGCATGCATCGATAGATGGTGATGACGTTGACATGTTTAATCCTTACATTATACTTGATCCTCACCTCATACTTGATCCTCACCTCATACTTGATCTTCACCTCATACTTGATCCTCACATTATACTTGATCCTCACCTCATACTTGACCCTCACCTCATACTTGATCCTCACCTCATACTTGACCCTCACCTCATACTTGATCCTCACCTCATACTTGATCCTCACCTCATACTTGATCCTCACCTCATACTTGATCCTCACCTCATACTTGATCCTCACCTCATACTTGATCCTCACCTCATACTTGACCCTCACCTCATACTTGACCCTCACCTCATACTTGATCCTCACCTCATACTTGATCCTCACCTCATACTTGATCTTCACCTCATACTTGATCCTCACCTCATACTTGATCCTCACCTCATACTTGACCCTCACCTCATACTTGATCCTCACCTCATACTTAATCCTCACCTCATACTTGATCCTCACCTCATACTTGATCCTCACCTCATACTTGATCCTCACCTCATTATTTTTTTGTTGAAAGTCTGTCATTATGTTAATATCTCTCTAAACTTGTGTGGCTCATTGAGATGGAGTAAATGAATAACAAAGAAGAATAGCACTGACCCAGCAACCTCAGAAAGCTGTGCTCTTCTAATACAGTGAAGTTATTACTTCACCCTCCTATGATATTAACATATTTAACGGGCCAGCCTTTATCTTTACCTTATGGAAATACAAAGAAAAAGAAAGAAAGAATTCTATCAGGAACTGTTCATGTGCTTTTAACATGTTGATCAACATTAGCAGAACCTTGCACATTACATTCCTGCAGACAGTTAACCAGCTACTGAAATAGCAAACAAGAAAACATGGCTGAACAGATGGTCATGGAAAATACTGGAAGAGAGAGAGAGACCTGCAAAAATATTCTTCTCTCCATCCATCTATGTAGTGTGTAAAGAATATGGTGTTAGTGCCTATAATTTGTTTTACCATCCGTACATTTATTGGTAATGTGCTCAGTATTACACCAGGCCATCTTTTATTCCAAGAAAAATTATGTACCCATTTAAGACTATTGGATCCTAGAAGTGGAGGCCACACCAACAGAAATGTGATTTTTACATAAGAATGTTAGAATACCATGGACAGATAAAAAGTGTAATGAAGAAGTTCTGAGAGAGGTTTGAATAGAAAGAAATCTAAATTCTATCAGAAAAAACAATTCACTTTCTGGCATGTGATGCAGAGAGGAAAACTGTTAATGTTGTGACAGTGGAAATAAGCAAGGGAAAAAAGAGACAGAGGAAGTCAATGAGACAAAATACCAGATAGTTTAACAACATAGTACAGAAGGAAATCATTAGTGGAATTGATAAGTAGCACTGATGTAAGAGAGAGAGGTGGAGAGAACTGATCATCAATGTCTCTGAGAATGGTACCTAATGATGAACTTAGAATCTCTTAATCAAGACTGAACACAAATGCTTGTCCCAGCAGAGTGATTCACTTACCACCACTCTATCTTAGCTCCCATCAAAGAAATAAAAGTTGAAACAAGTCAACAACTTTAACAAAATGTTTTTAATTAAAAGTACAAAGACCCCAAACCATTCTGGGATTTATGTGCAGCCACTGTCTGGGCATTCAGAAACTCACTGTCAGAAATAAAAAAAATTAAATTACAAATTAATAGTGACAGCATTCATCATGTGGAGACAATGGAGTGCCATTCTGCTCTGTCTCTTTCTTTGATGGTGCCGGTTGTCATAGGCTGACTTGTCTATCTTTTGATGTTACTCGTCCATGTTAGTCTTGGTATGCCCCTTTTACCTTGTATTTTCTCTTCCAATATTACTTTTATTAGACTGTTGTGTCTTTTAACATGCCCCAAAAACCTCAATTGTTTTGTTTGAATTGTATTTAGTAATTCTCTTTTCATTTTTACTTGTTTTAAGACTTTGTTTTCTTTTCTTTCCATCTTATTCTATCTTAACAATAAATACAGGAAATCAGAAGCTCACCAAAAAAAAAAAAAAAATGTTAATGGCAGGAGAAGTTTACTGCTACTTCCTTGTCAACTCTGTCTGTCACTTGTCTCTCCCCACCCCCAACTTCTCACACCAATTCCTGTTTATTTTCCAAATTATCGCTTCAGTGAGAGAAAGACATTAACAAAGTACTTCTGATACAGTAATCTATCTATCTTTTGACCTATCGAGCCATAGCTGGCCCATAGGGCATAGACCCAGATACTTTTTCTTATTTAAATCTGACACAATAATAGGTACTAGAAACTTGCTCGTAAATTACCAGTTGTTCGATGTGCAATGAGGATAATCCAAGGACTAACAATTATAATGAAATTGATGACAAATGAAATACTGGGCTGGAATTTCAGACGGATGTAAAATGTAAAAATAATAGGGAAAGGAAGTTCTTTAATTTTTTAATTACACCAGCTGAGTTCCTTCATGTGTTGTCCGTGCTAATTACACCAGCTGAGTTCCTTCATGTGTTGTCCGTGCTAATTACACCAGCTGAGTTCCTTCATGTGTTGTCCGTGCTAATTACACCAGCTGAGTTCCTTCATGTGTTGTCCGTGCTAATTAAGTATACACAGAATAATAAACTTTGTAAGTTTCCATGTTTTTTTCAGAAGAGATGACTAAGAATGTCAAGGCATATAAAACAAAAATTCCAACATTTTCTTAATTCCACACTCTACTGGTTGCTCTATTAGTTATTAATCCACTTCCTATCATCACCAAGTGTCAAACACTCAAAATAATGATTCTCAACAGTTTCACAAGCTGACACACTGAAGTGTGTTTTGCTTGTTTTCAACTGAAGTATTTTTTAAGCTGCATTCACTGGAGGTGAAGTAAAAAAAAAATTGTATTAAAAATATTTCCTTTTCACCAGACTGTTTCTTTTTTTTTTATTTGGGCTAATCAGTGCTGGATTTGGACTTGGTGAAACCCTACGCTAAATGAAACTTGAAGGTCCTCATAATCTTCTCTGTTAAAATGTTAACACGAGAAGGTCTCATGACACTTGAAATTGTATGCTGGTATGAAAAAAAAAATGTAGTCGCAAAACAAATTCTGAAAAATTTTAGAGGCCCCTGAAATTGTGTGGCCCTAAGCTACAGCTTATTTAGCTTGAAGGTAAATCCTGCTCTGGAGTTAATCAAATATAACTTTCAAGTAAAGAAAGTAGGTCAGCCATGTGATGAGAGGAGATGATAAGAGAATTGAAAAGTGAGCCTTTAAATGGAAAACAAACAAAGTTAGCCAAATTTTAAGAGGCTGATCTGAAGAAACATTATGAAAGCACTGAGGTGTGAGGCAACAACAGCAGGCATCAGAACCCTTGCCATGGTTAAAAGACTTACCCAGAACAAAGATATATGGCAAGGCACAGAGAAGATACTTTGCAAAGTCTAATGCTTAATAGCAAAGATCATTAGACATGCAGTCTAAGTTTATGCCCTATATGCTGTCTTTGGCTCAAAAGGACAATATATATATATAGATGGATGGGTGGGTGGATGGATCAGTGATTAGGTGGGTTGAAGAATGAATGGATGAATATGTTATTAGATCTCTCTCTCAGTATTTTCCATGACCATCTGTTCAGCTATGTTTTCTTGTTTGCTATTTCAGTAGCTGGTTAACTGTCTGCAGGGATGTAATGTGTGTCTACAATTGTTGATAACAATGTTAATAGCATGAGAACAGATCCTGAAATTGACTAACTGTTAGCATGATTGCTAGTGAGAAGATGGTATTTTATATGCTGATGAAAATAGAATGAAACCAGAGTTTTGACGTTAATTTCTCGCAGCATGATAATGAAGATTCGAGCAATAGACATTATGCTGAGGTAGTTTTCAAGAAAACAGTTTATAATGCAGACTCTCATTCCATCATTTTTCTTCTTCTTCTACATTAATGCCATGTTTACTCCTCTGCCTCTTGTGTGGCCACTGGGGCCCTGACCACAGTCAGGAGTGAAAAGCTCAGCCACTGTCACATGTAATACACATTGTAAGAGTTGACTAATGTGGTTCAGGGATAAGGCTTATAACCCATCATTTGCAAAAAAAAATTCCACAGGTTACAAAAGCACAGACAAGAAGAAGGGACTTTGAAATCAGAGAGTATGAAGCATACAATCTAAGCCAAAAGGATGCTGTAGGACTGACTGATATAACAACTGAGTACCAGAAAATCTTTTACTATAGCATGTGGGACTGTTTGAACAATGTGCAGATGTGATAAGATGGTCTTTATATCCAGAGGAATGAACAGATACGAAATTAAGTTTCTGAAAGTTAAAAAAAAAAAAGTAAAGTACCCCCCTCACGCTAAGTGGTGTGTAGGGAAAATGGTGTTAGTGACCATAAATTTTACAGACCTTCGGCACATGATTTTTGGGGTAATGTGGTCGGTATTACGTTCGTGACGCTTTACTTTCCCAGAAAAAAATCTGGTACCCATTAAAGGCTGGGTGAACTTAGAAGTCGTCGGTTGGATCGAACCCTACCTCTTGTCCTCTGTATCCAGTTCAGTAACCACTGAGCTATCACAGCTTCCAAAGTTGTTGAAACTGAGTAAAAATAACTGGATAGTAACGGAGCAGATCTAGTTGTCAACAGATGAGGAAGACAGTTAATTCAAGAATAAGTAGAGCTTGTTTCATGACAAAAAATGAGGACCTTAAATTTAACAATATATAGGTTTATGCCAATATACAATTTGGTTTATGCCAAACTAATAATGTTGATAAGTCAGAGTAAGATAAATTCTACACCAAACCCCACTAGATTCTATGTCCATGAAAATATACTTATAACCTTCTTGAAGGGAGATTTAAATGCTAAAATAGTGAAAATATATACTGGTTATGGGAGCATTATGCAGTAAATTGGCCTAGGTGAAATGAATGGAAATGGATATTGGCTGAATGATTCATGTATACTTAATGACCTGGTGAGAGGAGGAAGCATATTGCCATACAAGATGGTACATAAAGTCACATGGATATCACCAGACTATGTCACTTAGAATCAGATTGACCATAAATGTGTCAGCAGAAGCTTTTGTCAAACATTATAAGATGTCAGAGTTAAAAGAGATGCAGATGTAGCCACCAAAAATCACCATTTTCTGATAGTTAAGTTGAGATTATAACTCAAAAGATATAACAAAACAGGTGTGAGATGAAAAAGATACAACATATAATTACTGAAAGACTCAGAAGCCTACAAGATTTTCTAGAAAATTAAATAATAGATTTTAAGCCTTACAAGAAACATACAATGGAGATATACCCAGTGTAAAAAGTATCTGCACAAATGTTAAAGACATATTGAGAAAGAGACATGGAGCAGGAATGTGAAGAGACAGTAGGATTTAGAAAACAATGATACAGGGCATGGATATGTCACATTGAAGACAATGAGGAAAATCAAAATGAGAGAAGGGAAAGCGTAAATAAATAACAGTAAAACAAGAATAGTAAAAGCAAAAATAAATAACAGTAAAACAAGACAGTAAAAGCGAAAATAAATAACAGTAAAACAAGAATAGTAAAAGCAAAAATAAATAACAGTAAAACAAGACAGTAAAAGCGAAAATAAATAACAGTAAAACAAGACAGTAAAAGCGAAAGTAAATAACAGTAAAACAAGAATAGTAAAAGAAAAAATAAATAACAGTAGAACAAGACAGCAAAAGCAAAAATAAATAACAGTAAAACAAGAATAGTAAAAGCAAAAATAAATAACAGTAAAACAAGACAGTAAAAGCAAAAATAAATAACTGTAAAAGCAAAAATAAATAACAGTAAAACAAGACAGTAAAAGCAACAGCACAGAGCCACTATAATTTGGCACATAAGGAAGTGAAAAAGAGCATAAATAAAGACAAACAGGTTAACCATGAATAAAATGACAAGAGAAGCAAAATAAGCAGCTAGATAACAATGTGAAGGACCTTTACGATATCACCGGGAAGTTATCTGGAACAGAGCATGTAGGATTGGTACGTTCATAAAAAACAAAGAGGGTAAAGTATAACGTCAGAAGATGAATACATGAGAAGATAGGTGAAACATTTAAGGAAAATTGTCAATAGACCACTACTGAATAGGAGCCAGAAGTGGGGTGTGATAAACACACCAAGGTATGGTGACAGCTTTACAAGGAAGGAACACAAAACAATACTGACGTTTTGGCTGTGGCCTCTTCAGAATACAGGGACAACGACAACAAATGGTGAAGTACAATTATCTATAACTACATGTTGGATGATCAAGTGAATGGAGAGGTGGACAGAAAAGAGGAAAGTAAGATGATGAAATAAGAAAGGCGGCTACATGAGGGGAGGTAGGATGAGCGTAAAGATGTATAAAATAGAAAGATTAGAAAAATAAGGAAGAGCTCGAGATGTAAATAGTAAAAAGTGAATAATGTATCATAAAATTGCAATTATTTGCCTGTTCACTACTGAATATATCAGAGCCAGATTAATACTTGATATCTACACAGAACCTCCAAGAAGGTAGAGATCAAAGATACCTTTTCAGTACTCAAAAGGAATAAGGTACCTGAACAAGATATCATAGTAGAAGTTCCATTGGTAAACACAGAATGAATAATAGAGACACTCTCATTATTGTTCAACAAGATTTGCAAGATGAACTATAGGTCATAGCTGTTTTGATAGCAATATGCAAAATAGCATTAAAACACTAGCAAATAAGAAAATAACAGAGACAAGCAGGCAGGATTCAAGACAAAACAGATTGTGTACAGACCACATTGCCATTCTAAAAATCATATTGAAACAACCTGTAGAATGAAACTCCTCACTTATAACATTCATTGATTGTGAGAAGGCTTTTATAGTGTAGATAGGAAGAGGATGTGATAACTGCAAGAGCATTTAGGAATCTCATCCAAAACATGTTGGTCACTGACAGAATGTTTTAATGTAAGGGTGGGAGCACATCAAGGATGTTTATTTTATACATTTTTATTTCTTTTCGCACTAAATTGGATTATGAAGACTGCCTAGCAGGAAAAAGAAATAAAACTCATTTGACACTTTGAAACCAATTGGAGGATTTGAATTGTGCTGATGTGTTGCACTCCTTTGCACATAACCACAGTCAAATAAAAGACAAGCCAAGAGCTAAAAATAAACTCTTCCAAAATGGGACTACAGATTAATATTGATAAACAAAAATAATGAAATGTAACACAACCTAATAGAAACTGAAGGCCTGCTAATCAAGGAAGTGGAGCACTTTACATACTTGGGCAGTATTATTGGCAAAGTAGGGGGAGTAGAGGGAGACATTAAGCAGAGAACAAATAAAGCAAGGGCAGCTTTCATCCAAGTTAATCAAATATAGACAACATTATCATCATAATCAAATACTGGGCCTGCTGGCAAAGGTGATCATGTCTCTCCACAACTTTCAATCACAACAGTTATTTATCATTTCTGTTGTTGACCTTCTGCCAAGCCATTCTCTTAAGCTATTTGTCAGGTTGGGTAAATTTACCTGCTACTGTATGCAGTAAACAGTGTATCCTGCAACTAATGAATCAATTCAGAGGAAGAGGTATGTTTATAGCACTCGGAAAAAATTACAAATAATCAACAACAGAAAAAAATATGGACCAAGGCAGGATCGAACCCGTACTCAGTGGCACAGCGCCTTGCCACGAAAAGCCAAACGCTAGGGAACACTATCTTGCAGGTATGCTCAGGAGAGTAAAAGGCTAAGGGAGTGTACCCTGAAGTAAAATAACCCCACTGCCTTGTGGGTGAGACTTTTTAGTCAAAGGCTAGCGGAGCCAACAATAAACAAACCGACGGAAGGCAAAAGAAAACCACCGTCGTAATTTCTTTGTACAATCATGAATATAGACAACAGAAAACCACCATCGTAATTTCTTTGTACAATCATGAAAATAGACAACAGAAAACCTAAAAACAAGCACCAAGATAAGCCTTATTCTTTTATATGGTTCATAAACATGGATGTTGAATAATACAACTAAATGAAAGTTACATACATCTGTAAACAACTGTTTGAGTAAAACTGTAAACATTAGATTGTAATACAATGTGAGAAATGAATATATGAGGAAAAGGACAAAACAAGGGCCAGTCAAACTACATGTTATGAATTGAAATTGGAGATAGATTAGACATGCTAAGGAAGTCTGATGTCAGTTACAGCAAGACAGACACTGTCATGGAATCCACAGTGAGAGAGAAGGCAGAGAAGATCCAGAAATAATGAAGAAGATAAATCATGGATTCCCTCAAGAACATTGGCCTAGGGACTGGAAAGAAGTAGAGAAAACATCCCAGAATAAGGATGGGTGGAGAAACCATGTCTATGGCCTATGCTCCAAAGAGGGCTATAAATGAGTTTAAATGTGTTGTAGTTTTAAGCCAGCTTCAATATCTAATCATTTTTGGTCCATCACATCTAACTTCAGCAACATATTTTTTTAACTGGAAAATTAAATGTCTTCAAACTTGCTTTAGCACACTGGTTAGTTGTCTGTTTTCAAGCTCTTAATGGGATGTAGGATCTAGGTCAATGTTGGCTCATTGATCTGTACAAAAGAATTCCACCATGAGCTGCTCAGTTTTCATTGCAAGTTAGTTTTGTTAGACACCTTAGGTTGGGCTCAGTAGTCATGAATAGTTAAGTTAAAGTAATGAGTGGCTCCATTACCTATAGTGAGGCCTATATTTCAATTGGTATTAATAGGATCAGTTGGCTTGTCATGGATGAAAATTGTATCTTTAATTCATTTAAAGAAAAATAATTAGCAGCATTAAATTGTTTATGCCTCATTAATCTTTAAATGTGAAAGTTCAGTCCAAAATGGCAATCCTGAGCCAAGTACTTCTTTTCTTTAAATTTGGGGTTTTCCTCTTGTTTTTTGTTTGTTGTCACAGAAAATGGTTTCTTATTCATCATGTGGAATGTGTCTTGCAATATAACCCTGTAAAGTTTAGCTGTTTTTTTTTTTAAATTACTGCTCTCTTATATTGCTGTACAGCTGTATCACATCATCACATGTTTATTGTTTATCTTCTTTGATGATACCACATTTGAATAGTAGTTGTGGGTTGCTGAACTGCTCTTCTGAAGACATGAAGTTGGATTCAATTTTGATCAACAGCTTCTAGGTTCACCCAGCCTTAAATGAGTACTGGATTTTTCAGGGGAAGGGTGATGACCTGGCATAATATTGACAATGACCAAAAATATGTCAGTGGTAAAAAAAAATTGCTTGACACTAACACCATTTTCCCTATATGTCACAAGGCATAATCAAATACTTTATTTCTTCCTTTTTTATGAGGTTAAGGGCAAAGTATGACTCATAACATAGTTTATTGCCTCAAAGGAGAGGTAAGTTTAAAATGTCACCATTCTAGGCCACAGCATTTGGAGATCAGCATTCTTCCTTGTTGTCATTCTTCTTCTTCTTTTCTCTTTTCACTGATACCTAAAATGTGTCGTGGTTTATATGATTTGTCGTTCTTGAGCTGCTCGAACTGTCTGAATTAGTGATTTTCCTTTGTTGTTACATGTCTCTGTCACTGCATCTATCCATCTTCTTCTGGGTCTTCCTCTTGGTCTTTTTCCATGCATTCTCAAGAAGAATGCCCTTGATTGGTAAGGATTCATTCTGACCAGGTGGCCAAACCATTTAAGTTGTTGTTCTATATATTCTTGGCAGGGTTTTGTTCCTACTATTTTTCTTATGGTTTCATTTGGTATTCTATCTCTTCTTGTGTTGTTTGTTACTTTTCTCAAGCATCGCATCTCACATTTATTGATTTTTCTTAAATGTGATTTAGAAAGGGTCCATGTTTGACTTTCATCGCACAAAGTTGGTATGAAAATGCTATTTATCATTTGTTGTTTAGCTGGCATAGAAATGTTTGGATGTCTTAGCAATGGTGAAAGCTTGTATGTGACAGCATTTGCTTTTTGTATTTTCATGTCAATTTCTCTGTCTAGTTTTCCATCTTCTGTGAACATTGTACTTAAATACTTGAATTCCTCTACTTGTTTTATTTCTTTATCTTTGATCTTAATGTTTAATGGGTGTCTTAATTTACCTATTCGTATAGCCTCTGTTTTTGCTGTGTTAATTTTCATACTGTAGTTTGTGCAGCTTTTATCTAGAAATGTTAAATGTTGTTGTAGCAGGTTTTCATCCTCATATATTAGGCATTGGTCATCTGCGAAGAGTAGCTCATTGATATTGGAGTTTTCTACCTCTATGTTATTATTTGATTTTTCTTTATTGTTGGTTGTTTCCTGATTTATTTTGTCCATATATATGATGAAGAAGAGTGGTGAGAGGACGCATCCTTGTCTTACACCTGTTGTAACCTGAAACCATTCTGACAGGCCTTCCGATGTTCTAATGGCACTTTGACTGTTTTTATATAATGCCATTATATTATCTAGTAGTTGTCCTGCTACCCTATAGGTTTTTAAAGTTTGCCAACGTTTGTTCCTGTCCACACGATCAAACGCTTTTTCCTGATCTATAAACACTATATTTAGGTTTCTGTCATATTCTATTGTTTTTTCACATCGTTGTCTCAATGTAAATATAGCATCAGTACAGCTTCTGCCTTTTCTGAATCCGAATTGATTATTACTTAATTGAGGTTCTATTATGTATCTTACTCTCCTCTCTAATATTTTAGCAAACATTTTACCAACTTGACTCAATAGGGATATTCCTCTGTACATTTCACACTCCCTTTTACTTCCTTTATTCTTCCAAAATGGGACAATGATAGCTTTTTGCCAATCGTCTGGGACTTTTCTTTCTTCCCAAGCCATATTGAATATGATAGTAAGCCAATCTATAGCTGTTTCCTTACAGGCTAGTAGCATTTCTGTTGTTATTCCATCTATACCAGCTGCTTTGTTCTTTTTATTCTGTTCCAATGCCCATTCTACTTCTGCTTTAAGTATATTCGGTTCCTGTTAATCTGTATTTTCGTTTGTATTTCCCTGATTTAATAGTTCCTTAAAGTATTCTCTCCATCTGATTAGATTATTATGTTTTTCTGCTGCTGATTGGTCTACCATTCTTGTCGTTTATTATAGTGCACACCCCCCCCCCTTACCCCCGCTCTTCACGCCAAGTGGCGTATAGGAAATATGATGTTAATGACCATAAATTTTACAGACCTTCAGCACATGATTTTTGGGGTAATGTGGTTGGTATTACGCCCGTGCTGGTGTATGCTGACTTTGGAGTTCTTTATGTACTTGATCGTTAGTGATAGGTTAGTAGATTATACAACATCAATAAAAAACAATCAATATAAAACAGAAGACAAAGATATATTTTATTCTTTTATTATCTCAATAGGTGTATAACATACATTGATATTATATAACATTACAAAAATATTCAGTACACGAAGTAAATATATAGTACAAGGATAGCATTTAGTTATACCTAGGTAGTTGGGTGTCTGCTTAGCTAGGGTGAAACTGTTAGAGATTGCTGGGTAGTCTAAACTGGTAGTGTAAAGAGTTAAATATCTAGAGGTGTAGTCGAGACGTTATCATCAGCTACCTTTCTTTTTATATAGAAATAGGAAAGAGCATTTCTTGTTTGACTGTAGGAAAATATGGAATTATTTAAGACTTTGAAACCTACATTTTCCCACCCTTGGCCTTTTGCGTGGCGAGAACCTCTAAAAACATATCTTTATCTAATTTGTTGTGTTGCTTGCTTAGCCCTTTACAACTGATTTTATCGTAATCCCCACTACAATGGTACGTCTTACTACATAAGCTAACAAGAGCTGTCCCTTCGTACTCTAGTTTAAAAAGCCCGGGCGTTCGTTTGGTGTACGCTTTAACACCCTTACAGTTTATACAGTCTGTTTTACTAGTATGTTCATCGCAAAACTCAGCAGGAAACCAGTCTTTATATACACTATTAAACTCATCCCGCAGACCTGACTTAACTATATCCTCTAGCTTAGGTGCACTTAACGCCAAGTATAAACTATCAGTATCTGTTTCACATAACTGAAAGTTGGACCTATCTACAAACTTATCTAAGAACTCGAAATAAAAATCTAACATACGAAGTTTTGCATATTGATACACGAAGAAACCGATTTGTAGGGGTAAGTCCCAAACAGTTTTCTTTTTCTCCATCTCAATTTCAAAAAGATCCTCCCCTATTTCAGTCATCTTTTTAAACCGGGAACTATTTATCATTTTTGATATCTCATCCCCCTGAACGTACGAGACAGCGCTATGATTGGCCTTATTGGTTAGAGTCTTCCCGTAGGCTGAGTTTCCTAAGAGCTTCATCGTATCGCTTACTATAGATTGACTTTCGTCTAGATCACCAGCCCGCCTAGCGTCAGAAACCATTTCTCCAAACTTTTTAAAACAACTAGACGGTTGATATTCTATCACTTGATAAATTTTTGTTACCTCCAATCCGTGGTCTAAATACCATTTTAACAATGGTGTTGCCAACAAAATTTTTTCCCCGACATAACTACCGATTAGGGTGCGACGAGGGGTTGACAACAAGTTATGTTTGAGGGCATATTCACCCATAAACGGACCAATATCAGCACGCGTGACGTCAATATTTTTGAAAATTGGAGTCATCTCACTGAAATGTTCCTTCAGGCGATCGGGGACGTGAATGTCGCACTCGACGAGCCCAAAACATGTCCCATCTGAAACAGAAGCCAGAATCTGTTTATCACTGAGAGGGAGCCCTTCTTTAGAGTAAGAGGGTCTAGCTCTAGGGATGGCTTTAGAAAGGAAAGCCCTAATGGTTGGGTCAGACTTTTTCAGAGCCTGCCACTCACATTCCCACATAACTTCTACTGGGACTTTTACCTCCTCAGTTAGGTAGGTGTGTATCTCACATGTTTTTTCAAACAGCTCGAACAATGGCTTATTATTAACAGGGTTTCTTTCTTTATCTTTGGTGAGGGGACAGTCTTTGTGACCATGGTACAAACAACCATGAAAATTATAGCCTCTTCTATTGGATTTATCCCACCCATCCACAGGGATATTTCTATCACCTAACCGAAACTCCCTCCCATTAAACTGAGTTTTCAACTCCACCCCTTTCTGGTGAGCGACCCATGTTAGCCACTCTCTACTTTGTTGGACATAATAGTTATCTTTTTCGACCCTAAACCCGGTCTCCATTCTTCTAATAATTGGGTAATCTGTTGGCATTGGGTTCATCAGAGCCCAAAGATACAACGCGTTGGCATCGTAACCTTGGATGGATTTGACTACCTTTCCACCCCTAATAAGCGTTTTGCCTACCTCGTGATACCTATGGAAAATTATAGAGGGACCCCCGACGATATTATCTCTAATCATTGTGTGTAGACTCGCCTGTTTGCTCGAACATAAACTAAACATTACACCCCTATTAATGGTCTTAAAAAGATACTTTAAACAAACACCCGGAACCGAAATGGCGTCTTTAAAACAGTCTACACCCCGCTCCCCATAAAAGCGAACCTGCTGCTCCAAGGCTTCTAAGAATGGGACTACATCTTTGTTGTTATACCACACCAAAAGTCCCTAAGTGTGGTCATGTTATTGTCCTTCCAGACCTTTTGGCACAGAGCGTACTCCTCCTTGGAAATATTGGAATTTTTTAACGACGAATAAAACGCTTCGTGTGGGGGTAGTTCTGTCTCCTCCAACTTTTGGGGGTCGTCTATATATTCATAACAAAAGTAACCCTTTGTTTCACTAATCTTATAAGCCGCCAGATATTTACTATAGCTAAACCCGGGGGCTAGATAGTTTACTATATCTAAGAATTTTAGATTCGGCGTTGCAATACACATAAAGTTATTGTTTCTTTTAACTATAAACTTGAACGGTCTTTCTACTTTGTAGTCTACTTCCATTTTATCTTCCTCTTCTTCGATAACATCAGCGTCCTCTTCTTCTTCTTCCTCTTCTTCTCCACCCACTTGGGCAGTGACAGCCATGAAGTGCTTTATTAAATAAGGTTTAATGACGTTGACGTCATATTTCCCCGAGTTAAACCCTATCACTGGAAGCTCTTTTAAATACTCATCAAACCTAACTATTAGCTTGTCTTTATTCAGATCATGGAGTTGAGTAAAAATACTTTCAAACCGATCTCGCAACAACGAGTATGCCCTAGCAGCTATACCAGTGAGGTAGTCAACCATCTGACTAACTAAAACCTGTGGGTCACCCTTCGTTATGAAGCATATTGGGCCCTCCCACCCGGGGACATTTGACGCTACAGAGCAGGAGAGGGGTACGTGTTTGGCTACAAAGGTAGTCGAGTGCGTTTCTTGGGGAACATTCCCTTTATCAAAGTAACATTCATAATCGAATGTTGCCCTGAAGGGGAAAATAAAACACGCTGGAGTACTTATTCCTTCAGCGCTGATTGCGTCCCATACACTTTCAGGTGAAGAATAAATACCACCTTTATATGTCTCTACAGCCAAATCCCCATTGCAAGTTTTTTCGTGCCTATCCATACGCCCAAACTTTTTCCACAGTTTCCCACATTTCCACAAGAAAAGCTTTTACTAGCCCTAGAAAGATCGTTTATATAAAAGAAGTGGTTTTTGTAAAGTAAAAGACGGAGAGTTTCATTATAACTACTACCGCTTCTCAGAACAATACGCAAGGCTTGCGCAGAATCAAATTCAAAAATATCTATATTTAGTGCAAAACAATTTTCTAAGAGAGGCATTTCAGCAAGAGTTACACCGTGAAAGTTACTTAACTTTAGAGACGGGTTAAACTGTTTGAAAAGTAGTCTCGAAACCTTCCTAACATTATTAAGGGGAGTCCCTCGATGGACAGCTAGACAACGGAAGAAGCAGAGATTATCATTGTAAACTTTAGAATTGAAGTCGTTTTGAAGGATATTAATGCCGTAGTTGGATGTAAGGTAGGGTGGGATATCTATCAGACACCCTATAGAATAATCTTGGAGTTTATAAACATAAACACTCGTACTGACTAATGCTTCTAAGGTATATTTGGTTGTCTCCCTGTTTTTATTTGCATACCCTAATATATCACTTTCATTTAATCTATCAACAAACGTTTCAAAATCATTTCTGTTGTTAACTAACAGGGGTTTGTCTAACCCTGTCGCGTTATTCGAGCTGGCGTGAAAGTAACGCAACCCCTGTGTCTCTCTATGTCTTAAGACTAGATGATGACTATAATTCACCTTGAAACGCTTTTTCTGGGCTTGGAAGATTGGGTTTACAAGGGTCTTCCAATCTATAGGAGTATCAGGTTGATGAAATATAGTGTACGTATCCATGTATTTGTTCCTACGTTCATGTGTTCTAATAGCTAACCAGTTGTTCTTATATATCTTCTTAATATCTTGAGGTAACTTATTTAAAGAGTCTATTTCATTAATACGTCTTGGTCTCTTTGAGGGCTCTTGAGTCGAACTCTTTACGGCCCGTTTGCGTGAGGTTGTCGATACCAGTGGACCCGCTGGCGTTGATGGTGTTGAGGTGTCCACAGCTATGTCATGGCTAGCAAGATGTCCTTGCAGATGGCTTGCCCCAGTGAAGCTTTGTTGGCAGATATGGCAGATATGTGGGGTAACACTGGGTTCTTTTGAAGGTATATGATTTGTTGACACAGGAGTTGGTGATGCAGGAACGGCTGATACAAGAGAGGCAGGATGCTCTGTCTTGATATGTTTGGCAAGATTGTCAGCTCTATTGTATACTCGTTCACAAACATCACATTTGTATTCCTGACACCCATGTACACTAGCAACATGGCGTTTTAGGTCTCGGCTCCGGGTGAAAGTTTTGGAGCAGATATGACAAGTGTTAGACATCTGTAGAAAAGAAATTGAAACATTACAACTAAAGAGTAAAGAACAGTAAACATTACAAGAAAAGTAAACAACAAGATACACAAACTATCGAAATTAGGTTACAAAAGTAACACGTGGATGCTAAAAAACCAACTTATCGAAAATAGGTTACTAAAATAGCACGTGGATACTAAACAACCAGCTTATCGAAAACAGGTTACTAACGTAACATACTATAGCATTAAAGAACTAAGATAACACTTACCTTTTATGTGTTTGAAGGCACGAGACACGTCCGTCGGCAACAACTGTAAGCGAAAGTCTGATTACAAACTTCAAAGTCGCGTTATATATACGCCAGAAACACCGGAAGTGTTACTAAAAATAGAACTGACCGCTGATGCAATACCGGAAGTGTTACTAAAAATAGCTTTTGACGGCTGACGTGATGCCCGTGGAGTTTCTAAAAATAGATTTTGACCTATGATGCAATACCAGGCGACTTTATAGGAGTTTTTCCCCTTGACCCTTTATGAGGGGCCGCCCATGAAACTGTTAGAAATAGTAAATTTACACTCTAGGGTTACTCAAAACTTTATTTTAGTCATCCACATAGCAAAAATTTACTTAAAACTCACTTTTATGGTGGTTACCCCCATACCCATTTTTGGCGGTTACGCCCATGAAACTGTTAAAAATTGTCAATTTAACATCTAGACATACTCCAAACTTTACATTAGACATCCCCATAGCAAAAATTTGCTTAAAAACAACTTTTGAAATTACTACCCCTGTACCCATTTTTGGCGGTTACGCCCATGAAACTATTAAAAATTGTCAATTTAACATCTAGACATACTCCAAACTTCATTTTAGTCATCCCCATATCAAGAATTTACATAAAAACAACTTTTGAAATTACTACCCCTGTACCCATTTTTGGCGGTTACGCCCATGAAACTGTTAAAAATAGTCAATTTAACATCTAGACATACCCCAAACTTTATATTAAGCATCCCCGTATCAAGAATTTACATAAAAACAACTTTTGAAATTACTACCCCTGTACCCATTTTTGGCGGTTACGCCCATGAATTCGATAAAAAATTGAAATTTAACCTATTGGTATACCTCAAACATAATATTTGACACGCCCATGTATCAAATTTACCTGAAAAATCAACCAAAATTAGTAGTATATATCCAGTGATTGGCCGGGTGACTCTCATATAAGAAAAAAAAAATGAAGACTCTCATATAAGGAAAAACCGCACCAAAAAATGTGCGGCCATGTACGGGTAGACTATTTATATAAGGATTTATGCGCGGCTGGCCGCACTTTCCACGGTCCTATCACTGGATATATACTACTAATTTTTGAAACAATACCCAGAGGGGCACGGAAACACTACAAACCATACTGGAATAGTGAACTAGAGCAACTGCACAATGACATGGAAACATCTCGAAAACAAGCAGAAAATAACCCCTGCCAGGAACACCACAATAACTATCAGCATGCTAAAGCCAAATTTCAATGGGCTAAACTACAAGCCAGACGGAGAAGTTGGAAAGAGAAAACAGAGTACATGAATCTAGAACGAGACACAAGAAAAGTGTGGAAGCTTGTAAAACAGCTGAATGATGAGGGTACAGAAGGGAACACAAAAATTACACTGAAGAAGGATGGAAACATTCTAACAGGTAAACATGCAGCAAATCACTTTGCAGACTCCTTTGCAAATGACAACAATATTGAAATTAGCCTAGAGAAACGTCAAGAGACCCGTCTAAAACAACAAAATGCAAGACAAGAAGAGACTGCACATGAAGTCATGGAAATACCCATTACACAAAGAGAGCTAGAGCTGGCAATATCCAAATTAAAAATGAAAAAGTCACCAGGTAGTGATGGAGTGTCTAATGAAATGATTAAGAACTTGGGAACTGCAGCTAAAGCAAAACTACTGCAGATCTACAACATTTGCTGGATCACAGGTAAAGTGCCACAGGCATGGAGAGAAGCAATTATGATACCATTACTAAAGCCATCCAGTAAATATATCCAGTGATTGGCCGGGTGACTCTCATATAAGAAAAAAAAATGAAGACTCTCATATAAGGAAAAACCGCACCAAAAAATGTGCGGCCATGTACGGGTAGACTATTTATATAAGGATTTATGCGCGGCTGGCCGCACTTTCCACGGTCCTATCACTGGATATATACTACTAATTTTTGGTTGATTTTTCAGGTAAATTTGATACATGGGCGTGTCAAATATTATGTTTGAGGTATACCAATAGGTTAAATTTCAATTTTTTATCGAATTCATGGGCGTAACCGCCAAAAATGGGTACAGGGGTAGTAATTTCAAAAGTTGTTTTTATGTAAATTCTTGATACGGGGATGCTTAATATAAAGTTTGGGGTATGTCTAGTTAAATTGACTATTTTTAACAGTTTCATTGGCGTAACCGCCAAAAATGGGTACAGGGGTAGTAATTTCAAAAGTTGTTTTTATGTAAATTCTTGATATGGGGATGACTAAAATGAAGTTTGGAGTATGTCTAGATGTTAAATTGACAATTTTTAACAGTTTCATGGGCGTAACCGCCAAAAATGGGTACAGGGGTAGTAATTTCAAAAGTGATTTTTATGTAAATTCTTGATACGGGGATGACTAAAATGAAGTTTGGGGTATGTCTATATGTTAAATTTACTATTTTTAACAGTTTCATGGGCGTAACCGCCAAAAATGGGTACAGGGGTAGTAATTTCAAAAGTTGTTTTTATGTAAATTCTTGATATGGGGATGACTAAAATGAAGTTTGGAGTATGTCTAGATGTTAAATTGACAATTTTTAATAGTTTCATGGGCGTAACCGCCAAAAATGGGTACAGGGGTAGTAATTTCAAAAGTTGTTTTTAAGCAAATTTTTGCTATGGGGATGTCTAATGTAAAGTTTGGAGTATGTCTAGATGTTAAATTGACAATTTTTAACAGTTTCATGGGCGTAACCGCCAAAAATGGGTATGGGGGTAACCACCATAAAAGTGAGTTTTAAGTAAATTTTTGCTATGTGGATGACTAAAATAAAGTTTTGAGTAACCCTAGAGTGTAAATTTACTATTTCTAACAGTTTCATGGGCGGCCCCTCATAAAGGGTCAAGGGGAAAAACTCCTATAAAGTCGCCTGGTATTGCATCATAGGTCAAAATCTATTTTTAGAAACTCCACGGGCATCACGTCAGCCGTCAAAAGCTATTTTTAGTAACACTTCCGGTATTGCATCAGCGGTCAGTTCTATTTTTAGTAACACTTCCGGTGTTTCTGGCGTATATATAACGCGACTTTGAAGTTTGTAATCAGACTTTCGCTTACAGTTGTTGCCGACGGACGTGTCTCGTGCCTTCAAACACATAAAAGGTAAGTGTTATCTTAGTTCTTTAATGCTATAGTATGTTACGTTAGTAACCTGTTTTCGATAAGCTGGTTGTTTAGTATCCACGTGCTATTTTAGTAACCTATTTTCGATAAGTTGGTTTTTTAGCATCCACGTGTTACTTTTGTAACCTAATTTCGATAGTTTGTGTATCTTGTTGTTTACTTTTCTTGTAATGTTTACTGTTCTTTACTCTTTAGTTGTAATGTTTCAATTTCTTTTCTACAGATGTCTAACACTTGTCATATCTGCTCCAAAACTTTCACCCGGAGCCGAGACCTAAAACGCCATGTTGCTAGTGTACATGGGTGTCAGGAATACAAATGTGATGTTTGTGAACGAGTATACAATAGAGCTGACAATCTTGCCAAACATATCAAGACAGAGCATCCTGCCTCTCTTGTATCAGCCGTTCCTGCATCACCAACTCCTGTGTCAACAAATCATATACCTTCAAAAGAACCCAGTGTTACCCCACATATCTGCCATATCTGCCAACAAAGCTTCACTGGGGCAAGCCATCTGCAAGGACATCTTGCTAGCCATGACATAGCTGTGGACACCTCAACACCATCAACGCCAGCGGGTCCACTGGTATCGACAACCTCACGCAAACGGGCCGTAAAGAGTTCGACTCAAGAGCCCTCAAAGAGACCAAGACGTATTAATGAAATAGACTCTTTAAATAAGTTACCTCAAGATATTAAGAAGATATATAAGAACAACTGGTTAGCTATTAGAACACATGAACGTAGGAACAAATACATGGATACGTACACTATATTTCATCAACCTGATACTCCTATAGATTGGAAGACCCTTGTAAACCCAATCTTCCAAGCCCAGAAAAAGCGTTTCAAGGTGAATTATAGTCATCATCTAGTCTTAAGACATAGAGAGACACAGGGGTTGCGTTACTTTCACGCCAGCTCGAATAACGCGACAGGGTTAGACAAACCCCTGTTAGTTAACAACAGAAATGATTTTGAAACGTTTGTTGATAGATTAAATGAAAGTGATATATTAGGGTATGCAAATAAAAACAGGGAGACAACCAAATATACCTTAGAAGCATTAGTCAGTACGAGTGTTTATGTTTATAAACTCCAAGATTATTCTATAGGGTGTCTGATAGATATCCCACCCTACCTTACATCCAACTACGGCATTAATATCCTTCAAAACGACTTCAATTCTAAAGTTTACAATGATAATCTCTGCTTCTTCCGTTGTCTAGCTGTCCATCGAGGGACTCCCCTTAATAATGTTAGGAAGGTTTCGAGACTACTTTTCAAACAGTTTAACCCGTCTCTAAAGTTAAGTAACTTTCACGGTGTAACTCTTGCTGAAATGCCTCTCTTAGAAAATTGTTTTGCACTAAATATAGATATTTTTGAATTTGATTCTGCGCAAGCCTTGCGTATTGTTCTGAGAAGCGGTAGTAGTTATAATGAAACTCTCCGTCTTTTACTTTACAAAAACCACTTCTTTTATATAAACGATCTTTCTAGGGCTAGTAAAAGCTTTTCTTGTGGAAAATGTGGGAAACTGTGGAAAAAGTTTGGGCGTATGGATAGGCACGAAAAAACTTGCAATGGGGATTTGGCTGTAGAGACATATAAAGGTGGTATTTATTCTTCACCTGAAAGTGTATGGGACGCAATCAGCGCTGAAGGAATAAGTACTCCAGCGTGTTTTATTTTCCCCTTCAGGGCAACATTCGATTATGAATGTTACTTTGATAAAGGGAATGTTCCCCAAGAAACGCACTCGACTACCTTTGTAGCCAAACACGTACCCCTCTCCTGCTCTGTAGCGTCAAATGTCCCCGGGTGGGAGGGCCCAATATGCTTCATAACGAAGGGTGACCCACAGGTTTTAGTTAGTCAGATGGTTGACTACCTCACTGGTATAGCTGCTAGGGCATACTCGTTGTTGCGAGATCGGTTTGAAAGTATTTTTACTCAACTCCATGATCTGAATAAAGACAAGCTAATAGTTAGGTTTGATGAGTATTTAAAAGAGCTTCCAGTGATAGGGTTTAACTCGGGGAAATATGACGTCAACGTCATTAAACCTTATTTAATAAAGCACTTCATGGCTGTCACTGCCCAAGTGGGTGGAGAAGAAGAGGAAGAAGAAGAAGAGGACGCTGATGTTATCGAAGAAGAGGAAGATAAAATGGAAGTAGACTACAAAGTAGAAAGACCGTTCAAGTTTATAGTTAAAAGAAACAATAACTTTATGTGTATTGCAACGCCGAATCTAAAATTCTTAGATATAGTAAACTATCTAGCCCCCGGGTTTAGCTATAGTAAATATCTGGCGGCTTATAAGATTAGTGAAACAAAGGGTTACTTTTGTTATGAATATATAGACGACCCCCAAAAGTTGGAGGAGACAGAACTACCCCCACACGAAGCGTTTTATTCGTCGTTAAAAAATTCCAATATTTCCAAGGAGGAGTACGCTCTGTGCCAAAAGGTCTGGAAGGACAATAACATGACCACACTTAGGGACTTTTTGGTGTGGTATAACAACAAAGATGTAGTCCCATTCTTAGAAGCCTTGGAGCAGCAGGTTCGCTTTTATGGGGAGCGGGGTGTAGACTGTTTTAAAGACGCCATTTCGGTTCCGGGTGTTTGTTTAAAGTATCTTTTTAAGACCATTAATAGGGGTGTAATGTTTAGTTTATGTTCGAGCAAACAGGCGAGTCTACACACAATGATTAGAGATAATATCGTCGGGGGTCCCTCTATAATTTTCCATAGGTATCACGAGGTAGGCAAAACGCTTATTAGGGGTGGAAAGGTAGTCAAATCCATCCAAGGTTACGATGCCAACGCGTTGTATCTTTGGGCTCTGATGAACCCAATGCCAACAGATTACCCAATTATTAGAAGAATGGAGACCGGGTTTAGGGTCGAAAAAGATAACTATTATGTCCAACAAAGTAGAGAGTGGCTAACATGGGTCGCTCACCAGAAAGGGGTGGAGTTGAAAACTCAGTTTAATGGGAGGGAGTTTCGGTTAGGTGATAGAAATATCCCTGTGGATGGGTGGGATAAATCCAATAGAAGAGGCTATAATTTTCATGGTTGTTTGTACCATGGTCACAAAGACTGTCCCCTCACCAAAGATAAAGAAAGAAACCCTGTTAATAATAAGCCATTGTTCGAGCTGTTTGAAAAAACATGTGAGATACACACCTACCTAACTGAGGAGGTAAAAGTCCCAGTAGAAGTTATGTGGGAATGTGAGTGGCAGGCTCTGAAAAAGTCTGACCCAACCATTAGGGCTTTCCTTTCTAAAGCCATCCCTAGAGCTAGACCCTCTTACTCTAAAGAAGGGCTCCCTCTCAGTGATAAACAGATTCTGGCTTCTGTTTCAGATGGGACATGTTTTGGGCTCGTCGAGTGCGACATTCACGTCCCCGATCGCCTGAAGGAACATTTCAGTGAGATGACTCCAATTTTCAAAAATATTGACGTCACGCGTGCTGATATTGGTCCGTTTATGGGTGAATATGCCCTCAAACATAACTTGTTGTCAACCCCTCGTCGCACCCTAATCGGTAGTTATGTCGGGGAAAAAATTTTGTTGGCAACACCATTGTTAAAATGGTATTTAGACCACGGATTGGAGGTAACAAAAATTTATCAAGTGATAGAATATCAACCGTCTAGTTGTTTTAAAAAGTTTGGAGAAATGGTTTCTGACGCTAGGCGGGCTGGTGATCTAGACGAAAGTCAATCTATAGTAAGCGATACGATGAAGCTCTTAGGAAACTCAGCCTACGGGAAGACTCTAACCAATAAGGCCAATCATAGCGCTGTCTCGTACGTTCAGGGGGATGAGATATCAAAAATGATAAATAGTTCCCGGTTTAAAAAGATGACTGAAATAGGGGAGGATCTTTTTGAAATTGAGATGGAGAAAAAGAAAACTGTTTGGGACTTACCCCTACAAATCGGTTTCTTCGTGTATCAATATGCAAAACTTCGTATGTTAGATTTTTATTTCGAGTTCTTAGATAAGTTTGTAGATAGGTCCAACTTTCAGTTATGTGAAACAGATACTGATAGTTTATACTTGGCGTTAAGTGCACCTAAGCTAGAGGATATAGTTAAGTCAGGTCTGCGGGATGAGTTTAATAGTGTATATAAAGACTGGTTTCCTGCTGAGTTTTGCGATGAACATACTAGTAAAACAGACTGTATAAACTGTAAGGGTGTTAAAGCGTACACCAAACGAACGCCCGGGCTTTTTAAACTAGAGTACGAAGGGACAGCTCTTGTTAGCTTATGTAGTAAGACGTACCATTGTAGTGGGGATTACGATAAAATCAGTTGTAAAGGGCTAAGCAAGCAACACAACAAATTAGATAAAGATATGTTTTTAGAGGTTCTCGCCACGCAAAAGGCCAAGGGTGGGAAAAATGTAGGTTTCAAAGTCTTAAATAATTCCATATTTTCCTACAGTCAAACAAGAAATGCTCTTTCCTATTTCTATATAAAAAGAAAGGTAGCTGATGATAACGTCTCGACTACACCTCTAGATATTTAACTCTTTACACTACCAGTTTAGACTACCCAGCAATCTCTAACAGTTTCACCCTAGCTAAGCAGACACCCAACTACCTAGGTATAACTAAATGCTATCCTTGTACTATATATTTACTTCGTGTACTGAATATTTTTGTAATGTTATATAATATCAATGTATGTTATACACCTATTGAGATAATAAAAGAATAAAATATATCTTTGTCTTCTGTTTTATATTGATTGTTTTTTATTGATGTTGTATAATCTACTAACCTATCACTAACGATCAAGTACATAAAGAACTCCAAAGTCAGCATACACCAGACATAAACAGGTCACTTCCGGGGTCACTGGGACCAGCTGTCACGGTTAACTCCCCCTGCGCCTACAGTACATTAGGCGCGCCGCGCGCCTACTATATATCTTTGTTAATTTACGGGCCAAATAATTATCAGTTGGACCCTTGTATACTACTTCCGTGGCTTTACCCTCCCCTGGTCTCTGAATAGTGAGATCCGATGTCTAGCCCTTTCGGAGAACGGCGAAAAACAGAAGGTCCCGTGTGTATTCTGCGCACGTTAAAGAATCCTTGGCAATTGGAAATCGAAATGAGTAGGCCAAAAATGGCCGCTACCCAGGCAAAATTAATAGGGAAAAAATCTACCCAAAGCGTCAATATACTCGAAGATAAAAAAAAATATCTGGAGAATATCTGCCTGAATGGCGGGGGACACCTGAGCACACGGTTACCAGTGTGAAAAATAGGAAAAAGTGATATTCACGCAAAATTCAGTCCCTCAGGACTTCGCTAGAGACATAAAGCTGATGAACGCAAACAAACAACTGCTCATTATCATTGGTGGAAAATAACAGATCATGCTCTGGCTATAACGGATTAAGATTGACAATAATGGATGAACATTGACAATAATGGATTAACATTGACAATCATGGATTAACATTGACAATAATGGATTAACATTGACAATAATGGATTAACATTGACAATAGTGGATTAACATTGACAATAGTGGATTAACATTGACCATAGCGGATTAATATTGACAATAATGGATTAACATTGACAATAATGGATTAACATTGACAATAATGGATTAAAATTGACAAAAATGGATTAACATTGACCATAACGGATTAACATTGACAATAATGGATTAACATTGGCCATAGCAGATTAACATTGACAATAATGGATTAACATTGACAATAATGGATTAACATTGACCATAACTGGTTAACATTGACCATAACGGATTAACATTGACAATAATGGATTAACATTGACAATAATGGATTAACAATGACCATAACTGGTTAACATTGGCCATAGCGGATTAACATTGACCATAACTGGTTAACATTGACAATAATGGATTAACATTGACAATAATGGATTAACATTGACAATAATGGATTAATATTGACCATAACTGGTTAACATTGACCATAACGGATTAACATTGACAATAATGGATTAACATTGACAATAATGGATTAACATTGACAATAATGGATTAACATTGGCCATAGCGGATTAACATTGACCATAACTGGTTAACATTGACAATAATGGATTAACATTGACAATAATGGATTAACATTGACAATAATGGATTAACATTGACAATAATGGATTAACATTGACCATAACTGGTTAACATTGACCATAACGGATTAACATTGACAATAATGGATTAACATTGACAATAATGGATTAACATTGACAATAGTGGATTAACATTGACAATAGTGGATTAACATTGACAATAGTGGATTAACATTGACCATAGCGGATTAACATTGACAATAATGGATTAACATTGACCATAACTGGTTAACATTGACCATAACGGATTAACATTGACAATAATGGATTAACATTGACCATAACTGGTTAACATTGGCCATAGCGGATTAACATAGACCATAACTGGTTAACATTGACAATAATGGATTAACATTGACAATAATCGATTAACATTGACAATAATGGATTAACATTGACCATAACTGGTTAACATTGACCATAACGGATTAACATTGACAATAATGGATTAACATTGACAATAATGGATTAACATTGACAATAGTAGATTAACATTGACAATAGTGGATTAATATTGACAATAGTTGATTAACATTGACCATAGCGTATTAATATTGACAATAATGGATTAACATTGACAATAATGGATTAACATTGACAATAATGGATTAACATTGACAATAATGGATTAACATTGACAATAATGGATTAACATTGACCATAACGGATTAACATTGACAATAATGGATTTACATTGACCATAACTGGTTAACATTGGCCATAGCGGATTAACATTGACAATAATGGATTAACATTGACAATAATGGATTAACATTGACCATAACTGGTTAACATTGACAATAACGGATTAACATTGACAATAATGGATTAACATTGACCATAACTGGTTAACATTGGCAATAACGGATTAACATTGACCATAACGGATTAACATTGACCATAACGGATTAACATTGACAATAATGGATTAACATTGACCATAACCCGAAGGTCTGTACAATTTATGGTCACTAACACCATATTCCCTATACGCCACTTGGCGTGACGGGGGTACTTTACTTTTTTTTTTTATAACGGATTAACATACCGTCCTATCAACATTCTAATGCAGTAGTTCCAAAAGTCTTGGTGTTGATTATACACCGACACCACCCTTATGGCAGTTATGATTGTAAAAGGCGGGACAACTCCGGATCCCAGATATGATATATGAGAAGAGATATGGCGGGTAACACTGCCATGTAGAAATACGCTTATCTACTAAAAATATGACGCCGAGGTATTCTGATTGTATGCTGTAAACTTTTAGGAAGTTTTTTTTTTAATTCTTGATACGATCCATGTAAAAAAAATAATTAAATAAAGAGCCCCGTCACGCCAAGTGGCGTATAGGGAATATGGTGTTAGTGACCATACTTTTTACAGACCTTCAGCACATGATTTTTTGGGATAATGTGGTCTGTATCACGCCCGTGCCACTTTACTTTCCCGAAAAAAAACACGGTACCCATTTAAGTCTGGGTGAACCCGGAAGCTGTCGATTGGGATCGAACCCAATCTCTTGTCCTTTGTTGTCCAGTTCACTAACCACTGAGCTATCGCGGCTTCCACGATCTAAGTAGGGCATGTCCAAAATCTTGCGATAGCATTTCATCTTCATAGCCTGTATTTTCTTCTATAGCTCTGCTGTTAGGGTCCATATTTCGCAAGTCCGAGTTTTAATTATATAAAATAATTGATGTAATCAGGGTGCGCATCAGTCAGATTTTAGAGCCTAGCGTAATACACTCATAGTTCCAATAGATTTTAGAGCCTAGCGTAATACACTCATAGTTCCAATAGGTTTTAGAGTCTAGCGTAAGACACTCATAGTTCCAATAGATTTTAGAGCCTAGCGTAATACACTCATAGTTCCAATAGATTTTAGAGCCTAGCGTAATACACTCATAGTTCCAATAGGTTTTAGAGCCTAGCGTAAGACATTCATAGCTCCAATAGATTTTAGAGCCTAGCGTAAGACACTCATGGTTCCAATAGATTTTAGAGCCTAGCGTAAGACACTCATAGCTCCAATAGATTTTAGAGCCTAGCGTAATACACTCATAGTTCCAATAGATTTTAGAGCCTAGCGTAATACACTCATAGTTCCAATAGGTTTTAGAGCCTAGCGTAAGACACTCATAGCTCCAATAGATTTTAGAGCCTAGCGTAAGACACTCATGGTTCCAATAGATTTTAGAGCCTAGCATAAGACACTCATAGCTCCAATAGATTTTAGAGCCTAGCGTAAGACACTCATAGCTCCAATAGATTTTAAAGCCTAGCGTAAGACACTCATGGTTCCAATAGATTTTAGAGCCTAGCGTAAGACACTCATAGTTCCAATAGATTTTAGAGCCTAGCGTAAGACACTCATGGTTCCAATAGATTTTAGAGCCTAGCGTAAGACACTCATAGCTCCAATAGATTTTAGAGCCTAGCGTAAGACACTCATGGTTCCAATAGATTTTAGAGCCTAGCATAAGACACTCATAGTTCCAATAGATTTTAGAGCCTAGCGTAATACACTCATAGTTCCAATAGATTTTAGAGCCTAGCGTAATACACTCATAGTTCCAATAGGTTTTAGAGTCTAGCGTAAGACACTCATAGTTCCAATAGATTTTAGAGCCTAGCGTAATACACTCATAGTTCCAATAGATTTTAGAGCCTAGCGTAATACACTCATAGTTCCAATAGGTTTTAGAGCCTAGCGTAAGACATTCATAGCTCCAATAGATTTTAGAGCCTAGCGTAAGACACTCATAGCTCCAATAGATTTTAGAGCCTAGCGTAAGACACTCATGGTTCCAATAGATTTTAGAGCCTAGCGTAAGACACTCATAGTTCCAATAGATTTTAGAGCCTAGCGTAATACACTCATAGTTCCAATAGATTTTAGAGCCTAGCGTAATACACTCATAGTTCCAATAGGTTTTAGAGCCTAGCGTAAGACACTCATAGCTCCAATAGATTTTAGAGCCTAGCGTAAGACACTCATAGCTCCAATAGATTTTAGAGCCTAGCGTAAGACACTCATGGTTCCAATAGATTTTAGAGCCTCGCGTAAGACACTCATAGCTCCAATAGATTTTAGAGCCTAGCGTAAGACACTCATAGCTCCAATAGATTTTAGAGCCTAGCGTAAGACACTCATAGCTCCAATAGATTTTAGAGCCTAGCGTAAGACACTCATAGCTCCAATAGATTTTAGAGCCTAGCGTAAGACACTCATGGTGTCCAATAGATTTTAGAGCCTCGCGTAAGACACTCATAGCTCCAATAGATTTTAGAGCCTAGCGTAAGACACTCATAGCTCAAATAGATTTTAGAGCCTAGCGTAAGACACTCATAGCTCAAATAGATTTTAGAGCCTATATATATATATATATATATATATATATTGTCCTTGCGAGCCGAAGACGGCACATAGGGCAGAACCACAATCTCAAAAACAGAAACCTTGCGTGCCAAAGTGGCACATATTGCAGAGATCACTGCTCTAAAATCTATGGCGCTGTTTCCATAAGAATACTTTTTACAATGACAGCTTATCAAGCCATTGATACACCTCCTTAGTCACCTCTTACGATATGCCTGGAAGGTCACTATTCTTTACCTCCCTCTTATAATTAGGCCCCGGTAACACACGGGATATATATATATATATAAATGAATGACATTACGATCACTTAATACTATATGGTCTTGTTGGCTATGGAGATATTTCACGCAGATAGAAATAAGTAACAATGACAGTTCTGTTTTTTTTTTTTTTTTTACACTTTAAGCTTTTACTTTTATGTTTCACTAGGGCTCGAGTTTTCGCTACTTTTCCCCTTCCTTTTGCTAGTTAGTAGAGCACGTATGTACCCAGTAACAAATAATAATACATAAATATTATTATATGGGGAACTTCCGAGGCGATAATAGGGAATAATAGAACAAATAAGTATGTGTTAGCACTCGGAAAAATTAACAGACAAACAACAACAGAAAAAAACGAAGAACAATATATGGTCCGAAGTGGGATCGAACCCGTACTCCCTGGCACCGCGCCTTGCCACGAGAGGCCGAACGCTTGGCACACTGCCACTCAGCCAACTAAAAAAATTGGCTATTGTAGTAGTGTCTTCCACGAAAGGCGCTCTCAATGACTATAGCATAGGGTAACGATCTCAGACCGGAAATAAATTGTATATTTGTACTTTCCTATTAATGCAAGTATCTCCCAGTAGGGCTGAATACTTGTGTTGTAGACAAACATTTATTGGACGAA
Organism: Megaustenia siamemsis; assembly: GCA_032433765.1. NCBI lineage: Eukaryota > Metazoa > Mollusca > Gastropoda > Stylommatophora > Ariophantidae > Megaustenia > Megaustenia siamemsis. The sequence continues at coordinate 58,294,649 of JAVIAB010000106.1, forward strand.
ACAGCACGAATAGTAGTTTCCAGTGGTTATATACTGGTAACAAATAATAATACATAAATATTATTATATGGGGAACTTCCGAGGCGATAATAGGGAATAATAGAACAAATAAGTATGTGTTAGCACTCGGAAAAATTAACAGACAAACAACAACAGAAAAAAACGAAGAACAATATATGGTCCGAAGTGGGATCGAACCCGTACTCCCTGGCACCGCGCCTTGCCACGAGAGGCCGAACGCTTGGCACACTGCCACTCAGCCAACTAAAAAAATTGGCTATTGTAGTAGTGTCTTCCACGAAAGGCGCTCTCAATGACTATAGCATAGGGTAACGATCTCAGACCGGAAATAAATTGTATATTTGTACTTTCCTATTAATGCAAGTATCTCCCAGTAGGGCTGAATACTTGTGTTGTAGACAAACATTTATTGGACGAAACAGCACGAATAGTAGTTTCCAGTGGTTATATACTGGTAACAAATAATAATACATAAATATTATTATATGGGGAACTTCCGAGGCGATAATAGGGAATAATAGAACAAATAAGTATGTGTTAGCACTCGGAAAAATTAACAGACAAACAACAACAGAAAAAAACGAAGAACAATATATGGTCCGAAGTGGGATCGAACCCGTACTCCCTGGCACCGCGCCTTGCCACGAGAGGCCGAACGCTTGGCACACTGCCACTCAGCCAACTAAAAAAATTGGCTATTGTAGTAGTGTCTTCCACGAAAGGCGCTCTCAATGACTATAGCATAGGGTAACGATCTCAGACCGGAAATAAATTGTATATTTGTACTTTCCTATTAATGCAAGTATCTCCCAGTAGGGCTGAATACTTGTGTTGTAGACAAACATTTATTGGACGAAACAGCACGAATAGTAGTTTCCAGTGGTTATATACTGGTAACAAATAATAATACATAAATATTATTATATGGGGAACTTCCGAGGCGATAATAGGGAATAATAGAACAAATAAGTATGTGTTAGCACTCGGAAAAATTAACAGACAAACAACAACAGAAAAAAACGAAGAACAATATATGGTCCGAAGTGGGATCGAACCCGTACTCCCTGGCACCGCGCCTTGCCACGAGAGGCCGAACGCTTGGCACACTGCCACTCAGCCAACTAAAAAAATTGGCTATTGTAGTAGTGTCTTCCACGAAAGGCGCTCTCAATGACTATAGCATAGGGTAACGATCTCAGACCGGAAATAAATTGTATATTTGTACTTTCCTATTAATGCAAGTATCTCCCAGTAGGGCTGAATACTTGTGTTGTAGACAAACATTTATTGGACGAAACAGCACGAATAGTAGTTTCCAGTGGTTATATACTGGTAACAAATAATAATACATAAATATTATTATATGGGGAACTTCCGAGGCGATAATAGGGAATAATAGAACAAATAAGTATGTGTTAGCACTCGGAAAAATTAACAGACAAACAACAACAGAAAAAAACGAAGAACAATATATGGTCCGAAGTGGGATCGAACCCGTACTCCCTGGCACCGCGCCTTGCCACGAGAGGCCGAACGCTTGGCACACTGCCACTCAGCCAACTAAAAAAATTGGCTATTGTAGTAGTGTCTTCCACGAAAGGCGCTCTCAATGACTATAGCATAGGGTAACGATCTCAGACCGGAAATAAATTGTATATTTGTACTTTCCTATTAATGCAAGTATCTCCCAGTAGGGCTGAATACTTGTGTTGTAGACAAACATTTATTGGACGAAACAGCACGAATAGTAGTTTCCAGTGGTTATATACTGGTAACAAATAATAATACATAAATATTATTATATGGGGAACTTCCGAGGCGATAATAGGGAATAATAGAACAAATAAGTACCAGTGGATGTTTTTCCTCATTGCTGGAGCGGTTGTGGGTAGAATGTCGTCAGCCGTCTGTAGCTTAAAGCGTCACGCTCGTAAGGGTGTTTTAGGATGTTCCTTTTAGCCCTCAGGCATGCATCGATAGATGGTGATGACGTTGACATGTTTAATCCTTACATTATACTTGATCCTCACCTCATACTTGATCCTCACCTCATACTTGATCTTCACCTCATACTTGATCCTCACATTATACTTGATCCTCACCTCATACTTGACCCTCACCTCATACTTGATCCTCACCTCATACTTGACCCTCACCTCATACTTGATCCTCACCTCATACTTGATCCTCACCTCATACTTGATCCTCACCTCATACTTGATCCTCACCTCATACTTGATCCTCACCTCATACTTGATCCTCACCTCATACTTGACCCTCACCTCATACTTGACCCTCACCTCATACTTGATCCTCACCTCATACTTGATCCTCACCTCATACTTGATCTTCACCTCATACTTGATCCTCACCTCATACTTGATCCTCACCTCATACTTGACCCTCACCTCATACTTGATCCTCACCTCATACTTAATCCTCACCTCATACTTGATCCTCACCTCATACTTGATCCTCACCTCATACTTGATCCTCACCTCATTATTTTTTTGTTGAAAGTCTGTCATTATGTTAATATCTCTCTAAACTTGTGTGGCTCATTGAGATGGAGTAAATGAATAACAAAGAAGAATAGCACTGACCCAGCAACCTCAGAAAGCTGTGCTCTTCTAATACAGTGAAGTTATTACTTCACCCTCCTATGATATTAACATATTTAACGGGCCAGCCTTTATCTTTACCTTATGGAAATACAAAGAAAAAGAAAGAAAGAATTCTATCAGGAACTGTTCATGTGCTTTTAACATGTTGATCAACATTAGCAGAACCTTGCACATTACATTCCTGCAGACAGTTAACCAGCTACTGAAATAGCAAACAAGAAAACATGGCTGAACAGATGGTCATGGAAAATACTGGAAGAGAGAGAGAGACCTGCAAAAATATTCTTCTCTCCATCCATCTATGTAGTGTGTAAAGAATATGGTGTTAGTGCCTATAATTTGTTTTACCATCCGTACATTTATTGGTAATGTGCTCAGTATTACACCAGGCCATCTTTTATTCCAAGAAAAATTATGTACCCATTTAAGACTATTGGATCCTAGAAGTGGAGGCCACACCAACAGAAATGTGATTTTTACATAAGAATGTTAGAATACCATGGACAGATAAAAAGTGTAATGAAGAAGTTCTGAGAGAGGTTTGAATAGAAAGAAATCTAAATTCTATCAGAAAAAACAATTCACTTTCTGGCATGTGATGCAGAGAGGAAAACTGTTAATGTTGTGACAGTGGAAATAAGCAAGGGAAAAAAGAGACAGAGGAAGTCAATGAGACAAAATACCAGATAGTTTAACAACATAGTACAGAAGGAAATCATTAGTGGAATTGATAAGTAGCACTGATGTAAGAGAGAGAGGTGGAGAGAACTGATCATCAATGTCTCTGAGAATGGTACCTAATGATGAACTTAGAATCTCTTAATCAAGACTGAACACAAATGCTTGTCCCAGCAGAGTGATTCACTTACCACCACTCTATCTTAGCTCCCATCAAAGAAATAAAAGTTGAAACAAGTCAACAACTTTAACAAAATGTTTTTAATTAAAAGTACAAAGACCCCAAACCATTCTGGGATTTATGTGCAGCCACTGTCTGGGCATTCAGAAACTCACTGTCAGAAATAAAAAAAATTAAATTACAAATTAATAGTGACAGCATTCATCATGTGGAGACAATGGAGTGCCATTCTGCTCTGTCTCTTTCTTTGATGGTGCCGGTTGTCATAGGCTGACTTGTCTATCTTTTGATGTTACTCGTCCATGTTAGTCTTGGTATGCCCCTTTTACCTTGTATTTTCTCTTCCAATATTACTTTTATTAGACTGTTGTGTCTTTTAACATGCCCCAAAAACCTCAATTGTTTTGTTTGAATTGTATTTAGTAATTCTCTTTTCATTTTTACTTGTTTTAAGACTTTGTTTTCTTTTCTTTCCATCTTATTCTATCTTAACAATAAATACAGGAAATCAGAAGCTCACCAAAAAAAAAAAAAAAAATGTTAATGGCAGGAGAAGTTTACTGCTACTTCCTTGTCAACTCTGTCTGTCACTTGTCTCTCCCCACCCCCAACTTCTCACACCAATTCCTGTTTATTTTCCAAATTATCGCTTCAGTGAGAGAAAGACATTAACAAAGTACTTCTGATACAGTAATCTATCTATCTTTTGACCTATCGAGCCATAGCTGGCCCATAGGGCATAGACCCAGATACTTTTTCTCTTATTTAAATCTGACACAATAATAGGTACTAGAAACTTGCTCGTAAATTACCAGTTGTTCGATGTGCAATGAGGATAATCCAAGGACTAACAATTATAATGAAATTGATGACAAATGAAATACTGGGCTGGAATTTCAGACGGATGTAAAATGTAAAAATAATAGGGAAAGGAAGTTCTTTAATTTTTTAATTACACCAGCTGAGTTCCTTCATGTGTTGTCCGTGCTAATTACACCAGCTGAGTTCCTTCATGTGTTGTCCGTGCTAATTACACCAGCTGAGTTCCTTCATGTGTTGTCCGTGCTAATTACACCAGCTGAGTTCCTTCATGTGTTGTCCGTGCTAATTAAGTATACACAGAATAATAAACTTTGTAAGTTTCCATGTTTTTTTCAGAAGAGATGACTAAGAATGTCAAGGCATATAAAACAAAAATTCCAACATTTTCTTAATTCCACACTCTACTGGTTGCTCTATTAGTTATTAATCCACTTCCTATCATCACCAAGTGTCAAACACTCAAAATAATGATTCTCAACAGTTTCACAAGCTGACACACTGAAGTGTGTTTTGCTTGTTTTCAACTGAAGTATTTTTTAAGCTGCATTCACTGGAGGTGAAGTAAAAAAAAAAATTGTATTAAAAATATTTCCTTTTCACCAGACTGTTTCTTTTTTTTTTATTTGGGCTAATCAGTGCTGGATTTGGACTTGGTGAAACCCTACGCTAAATGAAACTTGAAGGTCCTCATAATCTTCTCTGTTAAAATGTTAACACGAGAAGGTCTCATGACACTTGAAATTGTATGCTGGTATGAAAAAAAAAATGTAGTCGCAAAACAAATTCTGAAAAATTTTAGAGGCCCCTGAAATTGTGTGGCCCTAAGCTACAGCTTATTTAGCTTGAAGGTAAATCCTGCTCTGGAGTTAATCAAATATAACTTTCAAGTAAAGAAAGTAGGTCAGCCATGTGATGAGAGGAGATGATAAGAGAATTGAAAAGTGAGCCTTTAAATGGAAAACAAACAAAGTTAGCCAAATTTTAAGAGGCTGATCTGAAGAAACATTATGAAAGCACTGAGGTGTGAGGCAACAACAGCAGGCATCAGAACCCTTGCCATGGTTAAAAGACTTACCCAGAACAAAGATATATGGCAAGGCACAGAGAAGATACTTTGCAAAGTCTAATGCTTAATAGCAAAGATCATTAGACATGCAGTCTAAGTTTATGCCCTATATGCTGTCTTTGGCTCAAAAGGACAATATATATATATAGATGGATGGGTGGGTGGATGGATCAGTGATTAGGTGGGTTGAAGAATGAATGGATGAATATGTTATTAGATCTCTCTCTCAGTATTTTCCATGACCATCTGTTCAGCTATGTTTTCTTGTTTGCTATTTCAGTAGCTGGTTAACTGTCTGCAGGGATGTAATGTGTGTCTACAATTGTTGATAACAATGTTAATAGCATGAGAACAGATCCTGAAATTGACTAACTGTTAGCATGATTGCTAGTGAGAAGATGGTATTTTATATGCTGATGAAAATAGAATGAAACCAGAGTTTTGACGTTAATTTCTCGCAGCATGATAATGAAGATTCGAGCAATAGACATTATGCTGAGGTAGTTTTCAAGAAAACAGTTTATAATGCAGACTCTCATTCCATCATTTTTCTTCTTCTTCTACATTAATGCCATGTTTACTCCTCTGCCTCTTGTGTGGCCACTGGGGCCCTGACCACAGTCAGGAGTGAAAAGCTCAGCCACTGTCACATGTAATACACATTGTAAGAGTTGACTAATGTGGTTCAGGGATAAGGCTTATAACCCATCATTTGCAAAAAAAAATTCCACAGGTTACAAAAGCACAGACAAGAAGAAGGGACTTTGAAATCAGAGAGTATGAAGCATACAATCTAAGCCAAAAGGATGCTGTAGGACTGACTGATATAACAACTGAGTACCAGAAAATCTTTTACTATAGCATGTGGGACTGTTTGAACAATGTGCAGATGTGATAAGATGGTCTTTATATCCAGAGGAATGAACAGATACGAAATTAAGTTTCTGAAAGTTAAAAAAAAAAAGTAAAGTACCCCCCTCACGCTAAGTGGTGTGTAGGGAAAATGGTGTTAGTGACCATAAATTTTACAGACCTTCGGCACATGATTTTTGGGGTAATGTGGTCGGTATTACGTTCGTGACGCTTTACTTTCCCAGAAAAAAATCTGGTACCCATTAAAGGCTGGGTGAACTTAGAAGTCGTCGGTTGGATCGAACCCTACCTCTTGTCCTCTGTATCCAGTTCAGTAACCACTGAGCTATCACAGCTTCCAAAGTTGTTGAAACTGAGTAAAAATAACTGGATAGTAACGGAGCAGATCTAGTTGTCAACAGATGAGGAAGACAGTTAATTCAAGAATAAGTAGAGCTTGTTTCATGACAAAAAATGAGGACCTTAAATTTAACAATATATAGGTTTATGCCAATATACAATTTGGTTTATGCCAAACTAATAATGTTGATAAGTCAGAGTAAGATAAATTCTACACCAAACCCCACTAGATTCTATGTCCATGAAAATATACTTATAACCTTCTTGAAGGGAGATTTAAATGCTAAAATAGTGAAAATATATACTGGTTATGGGAGCATTATGCAGTAAATTGGCCTAGGTGAAATGAATGGAAATGGATATTGGCTGAATGATTCATGTATACTTAATGACCTGGTGAGAGGAGGAAGCATATTGCCATACAAGATGGTACATAAAGTCACATGGATATCACCAGACTATGTCACTTAGAATCAGATTGACCATAAATGTGTCAGCAGAAGCTTTTGTCAAACATTATAAGATGTCAGAGTTAAAAGAGATGCAGATGTAGCCACCAAAAATCACCATTTTCTGATAGTTAAGTTGAGATTATAACTCAAAAGATATAACAAAACAGGTGTGAGATGAAAAAGATACAACATATAATTACTGAAAGACTCAGAAGCCTACAAGATTTTCTAGAAAATTAAATAATAGATTTTAAGCCTTACAAGAAACATACAATGGAGATATACCCAGTGTAAAAAGTATCTGCACAAATGTTAAAGACATATTGAGAAAGAGACATGGAGCAGGAATGTGAAGAGACAGTAGGATTTAGAAAACAATGATACAGGGCATGGATATGTCACATTGAAGACAATGAGGAAAATCAAAATGAGAGAAGGGAAAGCGAAAATAAATAACAGTAAAACAAGAATAGTAAAAGCAAAAATAAATAACAGTAAAACAAGACAGTAAAAGCGAAAATAAATAACAGTAAAACAAGAATAGTAAAAGCAAAAATAAATAACAGTAAAACAAGACAGTAAAAGCGAAAATAAATAACAGTAAAACAAGACAGTAAAAGCGAAAGTAAATAACAGTAAAACAAGAATAGTAAAAGAAAAAATAAATAACAGTAGAACAAGACAGCAAAAGCAAAAATAAATAACAGTAAAACAAGAATAGTAAAAGCAAAAATAAATAACAGTAAAACAAGACAGTAAAAGCAAAAATAAATAACTGTAAAAGCAAAAATAAATAACAGTAAAACAAGACAGTAAAAGCAACAGCACAGAGCCACTATAATTTGGCACATAAGGAAGTGAAAAAGAGCATAAATAAAGACAAACAGGTTAACCATGAATAAAATGACAAGAGAAGCAAAATAAGCAGCTAGATAACAATGTGAAGGACCTTTACGATATCACCGGGAAGTTATCTGGAACAGAGCATGTAGGATTGGTACGTTCATAAAAAACAAAGAGGGTAAAGTATAACGTCAGAAGATGAATACATGAGAAGATAGGTGAAACATTTAAGGAAAATTGTCAATAGACCACTACTGAATAGGAGCCAGAAGTGGGGTGTGATAAACACACCAAGGTATGGTGACAGCTTTACAAGGAAGGAACACAAAACAATACTGACGTTTTGGCTGTGGCCTCTTCAGAATACAGGGACAACGACAACAAATGGTGAAGTACAATTATCTATAACTACATGTTGGATGATCAAGTGAATGGAGAGGTGGACAGAAAAGAGGAAAGTAAGATGATGAAATAAGAAAGGCGGCTACATGAGGGGAGGTAGGATGAGCGTAAAGATGTATAAAATAGAAAGATTAGAAAAATAAGGAAGAGCTCGAGATGTAAATAGTAAAAAGTGAATAATGTATCATAAAATTGCAATTATTTGCCTGTTCACTACTGAATATATCAGAGCCAGATTAATACTTGATATCTACACAGAACCTCCAAGAAGGTAGAGATCAAAGATACCTTTTCAGTACTCAAAAGGAATAAGGTACCTGAACAAGATATCATAGTAGAAGTTCCATTGGTAAACACAGAATGAATAATAGAGACACTCTCATTATTGTTCAACAAGATTTGCAAGATGAACTATAGGTCATAGCTGTTTTGATAGCAATATGCAAAATAGCATTAAAACACTAGCAAATAAGAAAATAACAAAGAGACAAGCAGGCAGGATTCAAGACAAAACAGATTGTGTACAGACCACATTGCCATTCTAAAAATCATATTGAAACAACCTGTAGAATGAAACTCCTCACTTATAACATTCATTGATTGTGAGAAGGCTTTTATAGTGTAGATAGGAAGAGGATGTGATAACTGCAAGAGCATTTAGGAATCTCATCCAAAACATGTTGGTCACTGACAGAATGTTTTAATGTAAGGGTGGGAGCACATCAAGGATGTTTATTTTATACATTTTTATTTCTTTTCGCACTAAATTGGATTATGAAGACTGCCTAGCAGGAAAAAGAAATAAAACTCATTTGACACTTTGAAACCAATTGGAGGATTTGAATTGTGCTGATGTGTTGCACTCCTTTGCACATAACCACAGTCAAATAAAAGACAAGCCAAGAGCTAAAAATAAACTCTTCCAAAATGGGACTACAGATTAATATTGATAAACAAAAATAATGAAATGTAACACAACCTAATAGAAACTGAAGGCCTGCTAATCAAGGAAGTGGAGCACTTTACATACTTGGGCAGTATTATTGGCAAAGTAGGGGGAGTAGAGGGAGACATTAAGCAGAGAACAAATAAAGCAAGGGCAGCTTTCATCCAAGTTAATCAAATATAGACAACATTATCATCATAATCAAATACTGGGCCTGCTGGCAAAGGTGATCATGTCTCTCCACAACTTTCAATCACAACAGTTATTTATCATTTCTGTTGTTGACCTTCTGCCAAGCCATTCTCTTAAGCTATTTGTCAGGTTGGGTAAATTTACCTGCTACTGTATGCAGTAAACAGTGTATCCTGCAACTAATGAATCAATTCAGAGGAAGAGGTATGTTTATAGCACTCGGAAAAAATTACAAATAATCAACAACAGAAAAAAATATGGACCAAGGCAGGATCGAACCCGTACTCAGTGGCACAGCGCCTTGCCACGAAAAGCCAAACGCTAGGGAACACTATCTTGCAGGTATGCTCAGGAGAGTAAAAGGCTAAGGGAGTGTACCCTGAAGTAAAATAACCCCACTGCCTTGTGGGTGAGACTTTTTAGTCAAAGGCTAGCGGAGCCAACAATAAACAAACCGACGGAAGGCAAAAGAAAACCACCGTCGTAATTTCTTTGTACAATCATGAATATAGACAACAGAAAACCACCATCGTAATTTCTTTGTACAATCATGAAAATAGACAACAGAAAACCTAAAAACAAGCACCAAGATAAGCCTTATTCTTTTATATGGTTCATAAACATGGATGTTGAATAATACAACTAAATGAAAGTTACATACATCTGTAAACAACTGTTTGAGTAAAACTGTAAACATTAGATTGTAATACAATGTGAGAAATGAATATATGAGGAAAAGGACAAAACAAGGGCCAGTCAAACTACATGTTATGAATTGAAATTGGAGATAGATTAGACATGCTAAGGAAGTCTGATGTCAGTTACAGCAAGACAGACACTGTCATGGAATCCACAGTGAGAGAGAAGGCAGAGAAGATCCAGAAATAATGAAGAAGATAAATCATGGATTCCCTCAAGAACATTGGCCTAGGGACTGGAAAGAAGTAGAGAAAACATCCCAGAATAAGGATGGGTGGAGAAACCATGTCTATGGCCTATGCTCCAAAGAGGGCTATAAATGAGTTTAAATGTGTTGTAGTTTTAAGCCAGCTTCAATATCTAATCATTTTTGGTCCATCACATCTAACTTCAGCAACATATTTTTTTAACTGGAAAATTAAATGTCTTCAAACTTGCTTTAGCACACTGGTTAGTTGTCTGTTTTCAAGCTCTTAATGGGATGTAGGATCTAGGTCAATGTTGGCTCATTGATCTGTACAAAAGAATTCCACCATGAGCTGCTCAGTTTTCATTGCAAGTTAGTTTTGTTAGACACCTTAGGTTGGGCTCAGTAGTCATGAATAGTTAAGTTAAAGTAATGAGTGGCTCCATTACCTATAGTGAGGCCTATATTTCAATTGGTATTAATAGGATCAGTTGGCTTGTCATGGATGAAAATTGTATCTTTAATTCATTTAAAGAAAAATAATTAGCAGCATTAAATTGTTTATGCCTCATTAATCTTTAAATGTGAAAGTTCAGTCCAAAATGGCAATCCTGAGCCAAGTACTTCTTTTCTTTAAATTTGGGGTTTTCCTCTTGTTTTTTGTTTGTTGTCACAGAAAATGGTTTCTTATTCATCATGTGGAATGTGTCTTGCAATATAACCCTGTAAAGTTTAGCTGTTTTTTTTTTTAAATTACTGCTCTCTTATATTGCTGTACAGCTGTATCACATCATCACATGTTTATTGTTTATCTTCTTTGATGATACCACATTTGAATAGTAGTTGTGGGTTGCTGAACTGCTCTTCTGAAGACATGAAGTTGGATTCAATTTTGATCAACAGCTTCTAGGTTCACCCAGCCTTAAATGAGTACTGGATTTTTCAGGGGAAGGGTGATGACCTGGCATAATATTGACAATGACCAAAAATATGTCAGTGGTAAAAAAAAATTGCTTGACACTAACACCATTTTCCCTATATGTCACAAGGCATAATCAAATACTTTATTTCTTCCTTTTTTATGAGGTTAAGGGCAAAGTATGACTCATAACATAGTTTATTGCCTCAAAGGAGAGGTAAGTTTAAAATGTCACCATTCTAGGCCACAGCATTTGGAGATCAGCATTCTTCCTTGTTGTCATTCTTCTTCTTCTTTTCTCTTTTCACTGATACCTAAAATGTGTCGTGGTTTATATGATTTGTCGTTCTTGAGCTGCTCGAACTGTCTGAATTAGTGATTTTCCTTTGTTGTTACATGTCTCTGTCACTGCATCTATCCATCTTCTTCTGGGTCTTCCTCTTGGTCTTTTTCCATGCATTCTCAAGAAGAATGCCCTTGATTGGTAAGGATTCATTCTGACCAGGTGGCCAAACCATTTAAGTTGTTGTTCTATATATTCTTGGCAGGGTTTTGTTCCTACTATTTTTCTTATGGTTTCATTTGGTATTCTATCTCTTCTTGTGTTGTTTGTTACTTTTCTCAAGCATCGCATCTCACATTTATTGATTTTTCTTAAATGTGATTTAGAAAGGGTCCATGTTTGACTTTCATCGCACAAAGTTGGTATGAAAATGCTATTTATCATTTGTTGTTTAGCTGGCATAGAAATGTTTGGATGTCTTAGCAATGGTGAAAGCTTGTATGTGACAGCATTTGCTTTTTGTATTTTCATGTCAATTTCTCTGTCTAGTTTTCCATCTTCTGTGAACATTGTACTTAAATACTTGAATTCCTCTACTTGTTTTATTTCTTTATCTTTGATCTTAATGTTTAATGGGTGTCTTAATTTACCTATTCGTATAGCCTCTGTTTTTGCTGTGTTAATTTTCATACTGTAGTTTGTGCAGCTTTTATCTAGAAATGTTAAATGTTGTTGTAGCAGGTTTTCATCCTCATATATTAGGCATTGGTCATCTGCGAAGAGTAGCTCATTGATATTGGAGTTTTCTACCTCTATGTTATTATTTGATTTTTCTTTATTGTTGGTTGTTTCCTGATTTATTTTGTCCATATATATGATGAAGAAGAGTGGTGAGAGGACGCATCCTTGTCTTACACCTTTTGTAACCTGAAACCATTCTGACAGGCCTTCCGATGTTCTAATGGCACTTTGACTGTTTTTATATAATGCCATTATATTATCTAGTAGTTGTCCTGCTACCCTATAGGTTTTTAAAGTTTGCCAACGTTTGTTCCTGTCCACACGATCAAACGCTTTTTCCTGATCTATAAACACTATATTTAGGTTTCTGTCATATTCTATTGTTTTTTCACATCGTTGTCTCAATGTAAATATAGCATCAGTACAGCTTCTGCCTTTTCTGAATCCGAATTGATTATTACTTAATTGAGGTTCTATTATGTATCTTACTCTCCTCTCTAATATTTTAGCAAACATTTTACCAACTTGACTCAATAGGGATATTCCTCTGTACATTTCACACTCCCTTTTACTTCCTTTATTCTTCCAAAATGGGACAATGATAGCTTTTTGCCAATCGTCTGGGACTTTTCTTTCTTCCCAAGCCATATTGAATATGATAGTAAGCCAATCTATAGCTGTTTCCTTACAGGCTAGTAGCATTTCTGTTGTTATTCCATCTATACCAGCTGCTTTGTTCTTTTTATTCTGTTCCAATGCCCATTCTACTTCTGCTTTAAGTATATTCGGTTCCTGTTAATCTGTATTTTCGTTTGTATTTCCCTGATTTAATAGTTCCTTAAAGTATTCTCTCCATCTGATTAGATTATTATGTTTTTCTGCTGCTGATTGGTCTACCATTCTTGTCGTTTATTATAGTGCACACCCCCCCCCCTTACCCCCGCTCTTCACGCCAAGTGGCGTATAGGAAATATGATGTTAATGACCATAAATTTTACAGACCTTCAGCACATGATTTTTGGGGTAATGTGGTTGGTATTACGCCCGTGCTGCCTTACTTTCCCAGAAAAAAATCCGGCATCCATTAAAGACTGGGTGAACCTGGAAGCCGTCGGTTGGGATCGAATCCTACCTCTTGTCCTTTGTAGTCCAGTTCACTAACCACTGAGCTATCGCGGCTCCCTGTTTATTATAGTGGTTGGGTTATAATCATTATTTCTTACTCTCATTGCTTTTACACTTTTGAAAAATTCTCTTGGTTCTTCTCTACATATTTTTGCTAATTCTTCACCAAATGCTTTCCAAGAGTCTGCTTTTATTTGTTCTAGGATCTTTTTATCATTTCTGGCTTGTCTATAGTGATTGTAGTCTTCTGTTGTTTTTGTCTTCTGCCACGTTTTATACTTTTCTTTCTTGTGTTTCACTGCTGATTTTACTACTTCATTCCACCATCTTGTAAGTTTCTTTCTGCTCTTTCCTATATTTTTCAGACCGCATTTCTCTTGTGTTGACTCTATTAGACCTTCTTTAAACTGTTTCCATGCTTCTTCTATGTTTGTAGGTTGTATTCGGGTTAGGTATTTGTTGGTTATGGATTCTTCTATTTCTTTTTGTATGTTTACATTCTTTATTGCTTTTAGATCTATTCTTTGTGCTTGAGGTCTTACAATCTGTTGTTTCCTAACCCATTTTTTCTGCCATAGTAAAACAGGCTTATGGTCAGTATCTAATATTGAGACATCATGTTGTCATTCACCTTCCCTAAACTCCTATGAGTAAAATATTTCATAACTTTTGGGAAAGACATTTGACAAATACTAAATTTATATGAATATTTATGGTTAATTGATAATAATTTTGCAGTATTTATGACTTTGGTTTGAAAACAAGTTTTAATTAATTTACAAGAATTTGTATTATTATTAATATTTTTAAAATATAATTTGTGTTTTTTTTTAAGTACATTCTTCTTTTTTTTTGAGTTCTTGATAACAGATTGTGTTGCTATGTATTTTGCACTTTGCAGTCCAGTGAACCCAATAAGTCCATCCAATTTTCTTTTTTACATTTCTTAATACATTATCTGTTAGCTTAAAGCCAGTGTGGTGTTTGTTACAGTCTATTTTACAATTAAAATTGGTGTTAAAGTATCAGAATTAAAGGACTTTTTGTCATGTCTATGTTTTTTTTATCATAACACATAATTACAATAGGAATGGATTTAACATTTTAATAAGAGTTTGTTTTATTATTGACCATTCTTTTTCTTCAGAGAGGTTAACATATATTTCAGGTTAAAATAAAAATGTTAAAGTTCTAAATGCCTGCCTGATCCCATGACCTTCTTGAGAGTTTTGGGGCACCATTGTAGCGAGTTGCTCATGATCTTTGTCCATTGTTCCCTTTCTTGTGCAGTTTTATGGGCTTGTTTGAATGTTTTCATCATTCAGTCTTTCTTGTTATAAATCCATTTTCTGTTTTGTTCATCTCTACACCTTTCATTGACCACATTGTTAGATCTGGTGATATATCTTTCTGAATTAGTTTTTACATACTGATGATGTGCATGCACATACAAAAGATACATTAGAAGCAGCATGATGCCATTTAAAAAAAGAGATAAGTCAAAGTTAGAAAAACGAAAAATGCAAGTGAAAATAAGCAAGATCACATAACATAAAACTGCCTTGTTTATTCTGAAACCAGTCCTGCCATTTAAGTATTAGCAGTATCGGCCATGAGAAGCTGCTCAGCAAAATGGTGCTACGCAGTTACAATTTCAGATTAGTATCTATCTGCTTCCAATCATCTGTGAAGATGTAAAAGGTCATATAAGAACCTGTATGAGTGCAGATTGTTGGTAATGATTTCACAAAGTTGGTGTCAGCAACTTTTCTGAAATAGAGTTTTCCTGCTTCCATGCTGGTGTCTACTGTATGTCCCCAGCTGGACGTGTCTTCGGCAAGCTCTTTTCAGTCAGTTATATTCTTATCATGAACTTTTATTTCTTGCTTACAGATGGGCAAAGTAATTAACATTCATGAATGTTACACTTGTTTATACTGCTAGGTCTTTATAAAGATTGTTGAAATAAAGATTGAGAGTTTCTGCTAGAGTGAAAGGTCAAATCATCGCTGAGAAAAATAGAGCTTATATGTAACTAGGGAAGAGGCAAATAACTACTTGCAACATGAGAATGGAGGTTGAAGCGAATTACCTGCTGCTCTGTGAGACCTTTATCAAGATTACATTTATCATGTCAGACTTCTCAGTGCATGATATGTATGTTTTAGAGCAGATGACTCCATCATGAGTAGATTGGGTGTTTGAAGGCTTCAGACTTTCAGTCCGATTGCTGGATGAAAAAGACTACTATGGAAGTTTATTCATTGTGGAATTCTTAAAAAGTCTCTTAACCTGATAAAAGCACTATATTAATCATTGAACTGTTGTGTTCTACACAAAGGATTATTACAGAACCATTTGAAATAAGAATGAGAGCGAGGCAGGGATGCCTGTTATCACCATTTCTCTTCCTGCTTACCTTATATTTGATTATGAGAATAATGCACAACAACAGGAATGAAATCCATTAGTCACTGACCAAGCAATTTGATGACCTATATTTTAAAGATGACATAGCTTTCCTCTCACATAATCATAAGCAGATGCAAGATAAAGTGAGCATACTTGATGAGAGATCACAACAGCTAGAACTGAAAATAAATAGAGCAAAGACCAAATTCATGAGAATTAATGCAGTTGACAATAACCAGATTGCACTGAAAGGTCAACAAGGTGTAGAATCTTATAAAGATTAATCTACATTAGGATAGTAACATAGGCAGAGGGAAACAGAATGATACTGAAACAAATGCAGGAAGCAAGAGTGGCTTTCAGTTAATTAAGAAAACATGAAAATAAAAAATAAATAGGTTAGATATAAACATATAAAATATTTAACTCCACTGTAAAAATCAGTTTTACTGTATGGCTGAAAAACATGGAGAATAACAAAAGCAACAAGTAAATACACTATGATGCTTGCGCAAAATAAACAGAATGGTATGACATTACAAACATAGGAAATGTAAAAAAAAAAAAAGATACACCAAAGATGATAGTGCTGGATAGGACACACCGCTGAAGACAACTGAGTCTTAATTAATAAACAGAATATTTTGGAATGACAGTCGAGGAGACTAATATAGAGGACAAATATACATAGAGTAGAGAGATAGAACCAGTGATTTAAAAGATGAGGAAGACAGAAATGATCTTAAAATAAATGGCACAAAACAAGACATAAAATAAATGGCACAAAACAAGACATGAAAATAAATGGCACAAAACAAGACATATAAAATAAATGGCACAAAACAAGACATAAAATAAACATAAAATGGTATTGAGCAGCTAAACTAACAGAAACACATGACAAACTGCAACATTTCGGTTAAAGCCTTCCACAAGTATAGCTAACCAACTATACACATTAAACACAAAATTTCAGGTAAGAAAATATGACGACACAGATCAGAAAAGATGGTGGCCATGATTTACGTAGTTGGTTAAAAGATTAATAGACAATAGGGCAGGTAGGATTTAATTAGACCAAATGAACCAAACAATGAAAAATTTGGAAAATTAAATTGAAGGAGGTGTCCCATAGCGTATGAAGAAAATGAGGAGAAGAGTAAAAGAAAAAGAGAGAGAAAGAGGATAGAAGTGGCAAGGGGGAAGAAGAACAAGAGATGTAATAAAGATAATTGCAGGGAGGAATAGGGATAGGACACAGGGAACAAATTGAGAGAGGAGATCAGTGATTAGAGAAAAGAATGAAAAGAGTTTAATCCTCTCGGTTGGAGAGTACCAAAGTGAGCTATGAGTTGGTTTTCCAATGTGAACCGGCTATGTGCATCAGAGAAACAAACGATAATGCCAGTAGCACAGAAGTCATTAGAGATATTGAGGTCTGGCAATCTGAAATGATAACAGACAGGAGTGCCAGAATCATTTCAGAGGAAGAGGTATGTTTACAGCACTAGGAAAATGACAAATAATCAACAACAGAAAAAAAAAACAAAGAACAATATATGGTCCGAAGCAGAATCGAACCCTTACTCAGTGGCACAGCGTCTTGCCACAAAAAGCCAAAAGCTAGGGAACACTGCCACTCAGCTAACTAAAAATTAGCTATCGTAGACAATGTCTTTCATGCAGGCGTTCTCATGACTATAGCATTGGGCTGCGATCACAGCTCGGAAATACATTCTGTATCAGTATTTTTCCTATTAATACAAGTATCTCTATAAGGCAAGTATTCAGTCCTACCCTATTCGGGAGATATTTTTTCTGTTGATTATTTGTATTTTTTCCAGAGTGCTGTAAACATACCTCTTCCTCTGAATTTATTTGCTGATTATCGGCTCAGAAGTTTCCCTCTATAATAATATTCATTTATTATTATTTGTCTCCAGTGCCAGAATCATGTTTGATGTTATATAAAGGTTGGCAAATATATATTTTGAGACAACATTGGAAGATGATGGTGTATATCCAATTCTGGGAAATATATGTAAGGCCCTCCTGTGGATATCAAAAGGGCCATTCGGGAACAAGACTCTGTGAGTTTGTAGTACACTAGGTCACATACTAAATTATCTGTTGCAGTGGCTCGTACCAAGCACGTTCTGGCAAGGTTGGCGGATGTGGCTCCTGACCAAAATGTACCGAAGATTCCTATCGCGTTTAAAAGTCACCAATGGTGGGTCAGAGAATAGATGACGAGTCGTATGATCAGAGTGGGGAATAAGTAAGTGGGGAATAAGTAAGTGTCGTTTCAGGATCTGCAGTGCAGAGAGATTGAGGGTTATGGGTAAGAGATAGAACAGTTCTGTTAGAAGGAGGGAAGGTGGTGGGGATAAGAACTAGGGTATTGGTAAATAGAACTTTTTGGAGAGCAGATTGTAGGACAGATTCAGGTTAAAGATGGTAATGAAAGAATTCCAACACAGGGTGGGCTGGATGGAAAAAAGTCATCATTTTAGTCGCAGAGGTGTAGGAGTTGAGGAAAGGGGGATAGAATTACGACAGGTGCAATGAGGAGTAGAGGAGGTAGGGATGGGCATCAGTAGGTTTATAAAATACAGAGGTGTGTAAATCTGATGGATGAAGAGAGACTGCGATATCTAAAAAAGTAATCGAGGAAGTAGAGATAGAGTACAAAATACAAATGGAGACGTGAATAGAGCCTACAAAGTCAAAAAAATTGGCAAAATCAGTTTCTGAAAGATCAGATATCCCAAAACAAGATGGCTTGGAAAATGTTTGTGGAACACATCAGCTTCATAGGAAATTTGAAAGAGAGAAGAAAATAAAAGAAGAAATGAAAATGAAGTTAAATTGAAACACTAAACAACAATACTCCGATTTGTTTGTAAAATAGACAACATGATAATGAATAAACTATCAGAATTCAGGTACCAGCAGCACATTTTCACAGAGTACCAAAAACACAATAGCTAAATTAAGATGTCAGAAAGTCAGTGCCATTGCAAAGCAACTGTCACCATAATTCAAACATCCAAGCATATTAAAATTGCAACAAATGACAAAAAGCATATTGTTGCCATACCTTTATTATCTATGTCACAACATTGCTCATATCTAAGGTACAAGAAAGAAAACCTGTGAGATGAGATGTTTGAAAAAAAAGAATTAATGCCACTCATCAACCTCATGTACCATACTGGTTTTCGTAGGCGAACATGTCCTTCTACAATCTTCTATCCACAGTACATCGTAAAGGCCACTAGAAAATACATCATCTTTGATTCTTTCTTTTCTCTCTCTGCGATCAGGACTCAATCAGAGTAGGATTCCAGACTCTCACATGAAGTCAGCTGTCAGGTTAAGTGTGTTGATCGCCCCCACAGATAGAACATCACAATTAGAGTCTGCCAGATCCACTCTGATTGTACACCCGTTAAAACGTTGCACTGTGTTCTGCGCCAGTGGCCCAGTACATCCGATTTCAGCCAGCATTTTATTCAGGTTTGCTTTCCTTAGCCTTTGATTGTCCCCAATCTTCAAATGTACTATCAACCCTTACGTATGCATGTGAAAGCTGGAAAACAACAAGAGATATAGAAACAAAGTTGAACGCATTCAAAAATAAATGTCTAAGGAAAATACTGGGCATAGCGTGGAACGAATTCAAAACAAACGAGGAAATTAGAAAAATTGCCAATCAACCACTAATATCTTCAGTAATAAAGAAAAGACGATGGTCATATGTTGGACATGTGATGAGAAGAGATAATAATCGAATAGCAAAGCAGGCCCTCATATGGGAAACAACAGGTAAGAGAAAAAGAGGAAGACCCAGGGAGACACTGAGAAGAACATTGATCAGAGAGGCAAGAGCAACAGGATTTGGCTCCCTCAATGAGATAGAGCTGCTTGCACAGAACAGAGACAAATGGCGAGATTTGATAAAAAATCTTTAAAAGAAAACTGCTAGAACAAAAATTAAGATATGAGAAGGTGTATCTTGGTCTACGCCCTATGGGCCAGCAACGGCTCGAAAGGTCAATAGATAGATAGATAGAATCTTCCTGCAAGGCAGCAGATGATCTTTTCTGTAGGGGGATTCTGCCCTTAGATGGTTGGCCCTCCTAGGTTTACGAGCACCATCTGCCCGAGTCACTAGAGGTGACTAACACAGACATGCACACACAAAGATATGAGATGTGACCAACACAGACATGCACACTGCGATACTAGGCATGACTAACACTGACACACATCAAGATATATGACACATGACTAACATAAACATGCACATAAAGATATGAGATATCACTTACATAGACATGCACCCACAAAGATATGACACATGCCTAACATAGACATGCACACAAAGATATGAGATATGACCAACATAGACATACACACACAAAGATATGAGATGTGACTAACATAGCCATGCACACACAAGGATATGAAATGTGACATACACAGACATGCACACACAAAGATATGAGATATGACTAACATAAGCATGCACATAAAGATATGAGATATCACTTACATAGACATGCACCGACAAAGATATGACACATGCCTAACATAGACATGCACACGAAGATATGAGATATGACCAACATTGACATGCACACACAAAGATATGAGATGTGACTAACATAGCCATGCACACACAAGGATATGAGATGTGACATACACAGACATGCACACACAAAGATACGAGATATGACTAACATAAACATACACACAAAGATATGAGATATCACTAACCCAAACATGCACACAAAGATATGACACATGACTAAACACATACACACATAAAGATATGAGACATGATTAACACGGACACACCAAGATATGAGATATGACTAACATGACACACATCAAGATATGAGCCATGGCCAGCACACACACACACACACACAAGCTAAGATATGAGCCATGGCTAGCACAGAAACACATCAAGATATGAGCCATGGCTAGCACATAAACATATCAAGATATGAGCCATGGCTAGCACAGAAACACATCAAGATATGAGCCATGGCTAGCACAGAAACACATCAAGATATACCAAGAAATGAACCTTTCTTTCTTTTAAATAAAGCCTTTTAAAGGATGTTAAGTGAGCATAGATGTGGTAATATAATGGTACCAATTTTGGGTAATGTGATGGTACATTTTTTTTAGTAATATAATAGTACATTTTTTGGGTAATGTGATAGTACATTTTTTTTAGTAATATAATAGTACATTTTTTGGGTTCACGGGTCAGCAGTACATCAAATTGTCTTTTTTTCCCCAGAAAACAATCTTCAGTACCCATTTATGGCTGGGTGAACCTAGAAGCCAGCTGGTCAAGGGAATGAACCTGACCTTTTGCCCATATTAGACTAATTCACTAACCACTGCTCTACCATGACTTCAGGATTAGTAAGTATTCTTTTCAGGACCCCTTCTTATCCATCCCATAACCCTGGTGGTTGTTGGGACACTGCTGAGGAACTTCATCAACCTTCTCCATTTATCTCTATCTTCTGTTATTTTCTGAGACTCTGCAATGTCAAGACCTGTCTACTCTTTGATCTTATCTTCCCATCTCTATCTCTGCCTACCTCTCGTTACTCCTTTCAGGACACATTTCAATGTAATGTACATCTGACCACACAGCACGAGCTCTACACTTAAGCATGTGTTTCCTGTGCAACATTAAACACTTGCTATTCATTTGTAAAATGTCAGTGTTCAGTTAATGCAATAGGCTGTTTGTAAAGTACTGAGTGTGTTACACTTGTGTTTCTGTTAAACCATTTGCATAGATAACACAAAATATATCACTGGTCTTAAGTAGGTCATCACAGAACGATATCTTTCACTGTGCTGTAATATAAAACACAGCTTGTTTTTGTGATAAATGAAGCTTGTGTAACAGTGTTTGAGTGTCGCCACACATATTCTTTCTTAGTGTGAAATATATATATATCTTTTTTAAATGGTCACAGAAGAAGCTGGAATCAGCTTAATTATTGTCCTGACAGGAAGTTCATTTGCTTTTACAGTGCTGAATTGCCTATAATAATTATAATTTTAGTTTGACTTTAGTAATAATTTTTAGTTCCTCCTTGTTTCAGACTATAGTGGATTTGTTATTTACTTAAAGGAGTAGTGAATTTGCAGTAAATTGTTCAAGAAGGTTTGACATTATTTATCTAATAATGTCCAAACTCTGATAGATAAATACATCACTACTGAGTTAAACTCAATAGAGGTATACCTGAGTGGCTGGTAAAATTCTTAGGTACATCCGGATAAATAATTCAAGGACTGATTGTTAATTAGTCAAATGTTAAAAATATATTTTACTTTTTGTATAACCAGTGTCTTGTGATTATTATTCAAAGCTATTCTGTAAAATCATCATGAATAGAATAAAGGATTCAATAGATACAGTAATGCGTGAAGAACAGGCTGGGTTTAGAAAAGGGAGAAGCCGTCTTGACCATATTTTTACTCTGTGACTTATATTGGAGGAACACATTGAAAAGCAAAAACCTTCTGTACTTAACTTCATTGACTTCACAAAATCATTCAACAGTATTCATAGAGATTCTTTGTGGAAAATTCTGAAGCAATATGGCTTACCATAAAAAAATCATAAATATTATCAAAGACATGTATGATGGCTTCAGATGTGCAGTTCGAACAGAGGAAGGACTGAGCGAATGTTTCCCCAATAGAAACTGGGGTTAAACAAAGATGTATTTTATTGCCCTTGTTATTTGGAATTGTTATGGACTTCATAATGGAGAAATGCTACACTGGCAACAAAGGCATCAAATGGATACAAGGAGACCATTTGGAGGACCTCGACTTTGCTGATGACATAGTTCTCATCAGCAGTCAGATAAAAATGATGCAGGAAAACACAAATGAACTATCATCATAGCCAGCAAAATTGGGCTTGAGATCAATCATGAAAAGACTAAAGTCATGAAAAGTTTAATTCCAACAGACGATAGAATATACATGGAAAACAAACCAGTGGAAGAGATCGATCACTTTATCTATCTTGGAAGTCACATTGATCGAGAAGGGGATACAAGTAAAGAAATTAGAATCAGAATAGCTAAAGCAGCAATGTCTTTCAGAAGCCTTGAAAATTTGTGGAAATCAAAACTCATCAGCACAAACACAAAACTTTAGACTATTCAAAACAAATGTACTATCAACCCTTACGTGTGCGTGTGAAAGCAGGAAAACAACAAGAGACATAGAAACTAAGTTGAACGCATTCGAAAATAAATGTATAAGAAAAATACTTGGTATAGCATGGACAGCCCACTAAACAGCCTACAGATAACAGCCTACTAAAAGTAATATTGGAAGGGAAAATACAAGGTAAAAGAGGCAGAGGCAGACCAAGGCTAAGATGGACGAGTAACATCAAAAGATGGACAAGTCAATCTACGACAGCCTGCACCATCAAAGCAAGAAACAGAGTAGAATGGCGATCCATGGTAGCCAACCTTCGTTGAGGAGAAGGCACTCGATGATGATGATGATAGTGTGGAAAGAATTCAAAACAAATGAGAAAA
Source organism: Megaustenia siamemsis (assembly GCA_032433765.1). NCBI lineage: Eukaryota > Metazoa > Mollusca > Gastropoda > Stylommatophora > Ariophantidae > Megaustenia > Megaustenia siamemsis. The sequence goes on from JAVIAB010000106.1 coordinate 58,318,061, forward strand.
TTAGATAAATCATCAATCAACCACTAATATCTTCAGTAATCAAGAAAAGACGATGGTCATATGTTGGACATGTGATGAGGAGAGATAATAACTGAATAACAAAGCAAGCCCTCATGTGGGAAACAACAGGTAAGAGGAAAAGAGGAAGACCCAGAGAGACACTGAGAAGAACATTGATGAGAGAGGCAAGAGCAGCAGGAATTGGCTCCTCAATGAGATAGAGTTGCTTGAATAAAAATTTCGATAAGAGAAAGAGTATCTGGGTCTATGCCCTATGGGCCAGCTACGGCTCGAAAGGTCAATAAATAGTTAGTGTCTTGTGATTATTCTTCAAACCTGGATTGAGAAAAATTCTCCCTCTTGCTCTTTAATTTTCATCTTCCCCTTATTTTTGTAATTAGTCCCATCTGTTGGTTGCTCATTGTATTTTATAAAAATATATTTTTCTTCTGTATTCACTCCATGATTACACCTCTTTACCATTCGTCTTTTGAAGCATTTCCTTCCTTCCTTCCTTCCTTCCTTCCTTCCTTCCTTCCTTCCTTCCTTCCTTCCTTCCTTCCTTCCTTCCTTCCTTCCTTCCTTCCTTCCTTCCTCCTCCCTCCCTCCCTCCCTCCCTCCCTCCCTCCCTCCCTCCCTCCCTCCCTCCCTTCCGCATCCCTCCCTCCCTCCCCCCTTCCTTAATTGTTACAGCCTCTCCTTTTCATCCCCATTAAAAGGATAATAAGCTGGGGTAGATGTGTTGTTTTGTAGTTTGCAGCAAGCTGTCATATAATTGTTCCTTTCACCCCAACACATTGATCTTTGGCACCTTTTGGTGCTAAGTTAGCCCTCTCAATCCCCACTCTCTTAGCCAGAGTAGTTAGCATGACCAGAACCACTCCAGGGAGATTGAGGAGGATCTTGATTAGCTGTTACCACTGATAATCATCATCATTATGTACCATACCGGGTGGCATAGATGGTCATGTCCTTCCACAATCTTCTATCTACAGTGCTTAGTATTAATTCTGTTGTTGACTGTTTTCCATGCCATGACACCAAGATATCTAATATTTTCTCTCTTCATCATCCATGATATCTCTTTCCCTGAATTTTGCCAGCTGTAACCAAGTATTCCAACTTTCCTCTTCTCATGATGTGCCCAGAAAATGTTGATTGTTTCTTAGGAGCTTCCTTTTTGTTTTGGCCTTTGAGAATTTTCTTGTTGGTCTTTATAGCTGTCCAGGGAACTTTAACATTTTTATGAGAAATGCTTTCAAATTCAGATGTTTCTGATCAATTTTTAGGTGGTGGGATGGGGGATTTTGTTTCCTCTATGAGAGTTCTATGAAGAGCCAGTTTTAACATATGGATGTGAATCATGGACAATAGGACAACAGACAAGGAAATCACTGGAGTCTGTAGAAATGTGGTTTTACAGAAGAATGTTGAGAATACCACGGACAGTTAAGAAGAGTAATGAAAATGTTCTGAAAGAGGTCAAGGCAAAAAGAGAGCTAAATTCCAATATTAGGAAGAAACAATCATCATTTTTTGGCCATGCAATGAGAAGAGAACAGCTGGAATATATTGTAACAACTGGAAAAATTGAGGGACAAAGAGATAGAGGGAAGCAAAGAGAGAAAATACCAGAAAACTTAAGAGAATGACTTGGCAGAAGGTCAACAACAGAAATGATAAATAACTATCGAGATTGAAAGTTGTGGAGAGACATGATCACCTCGATTGAAAGTTGTGGAGAGACATGATCACCTACGCCAGCAGGCCGTGTACTTGATGATGAGAGATCAGGAAGTTGTGAACACAAATTGATGGTATTATAAGACAAACCCTTTTTTGGAATCCCCACGAGAGGAGACAATGGGGAAGCCAAAAATATACTTTGATAAGGCAGATGGAAGCAGAGATGAAGATGGGAAAGACAAGGAATGAACTTAAGAGAATGACACCAAACAGGATATTGGAAAGTGTTTGTTGAAGACCTATGCTCTGCAGGAAGTTGAAAGAACAAAATTAAGAAATGTCTATGCATCTGATCTTTATTTATTCTATTTTCAAAGCTGTGTCTAAAAGTTCATAATTGTGTTAAATGAGCATAGCTTTTGAGTTATTAGCGGGTCATCATCTTGCACTCCGAACATGTCCATAGGTGCTCAGATCCCCTCCTCAGCAAGTCTCTCAGTGTCCAGCTACTGATGACTCCAGTTCTGTGTTGTTTGATTAGTCTTCTTACACGTCCACTAAGTTTCTCATTTCTGGCTGTGCCCATCTTAACTCCCATCTCTTTCATCCGAAGGAGTGACGTGGACTCATGGTAGTCAAAGTCCTGTGTTCTTCCCACTTCCCGGGGCTTGATGTCCACCTGATACATTGGTTGACCATCCTCAACAATAACGCAGCTAGCCAACTTGTCCGCTCTTTCATTTCCCATACTCCCGCATGTCCTCGGACATTTATAAAGGTGACATTACGTATTTTTTTACTTCTGCAACGACTCTACCCATTGCATGCATACAGATCCCAGCTCCACTTTTCTTATCATGCTCATCGAATCACTCAGTATACAGGCATGGGTGTAGTCTTGTGACTCTAACCAGATGAATGCATTGGTCACTCACATCACCTCCATCGTCATGCTACTCGTGGTCATAACATACGCACCATTGTCTTTCTTGACTATTCTGCTTGCCAAGCATGCTGTAAATGCCCCTGCACTCCCTTTTTAAACTATGAGCATATCTTAGCTGCATCATAGTTTACAACAAGCTGAGATGTTAATGTCTTCAAGTCTAACACATCTGAGTTAACATCTTGACATTTTTGGGTACCAGGTTGCCTTGCATCTTTACAATCTTGATCAAACTTGTTATTATGTTTCCATAGTCACTGTGAGAAGTGATATATAATCTTGTTCAGTTTCAGTGTCATGATGCCAGCAGTCAGCTACTAGTCATGATGCCAGCAGTCAGCTACTAGTCATGATGCCAGCAGTCAGCTACTAGTCATTGACCACTTTCAGGTCATGTCTGCAGGCATCTTAGTCACATATAAATATAAAATAGTTCCAACTGAATTTTTGGGGGTCCAAAACATAAGGAATGTTTGGTCTATGGCTTTCTTATCTGAGATAGAATAGTCACAACTCTGCTCCGCCCAAATGGCATCATTTTTTTGTGTGGAGTAATGAGCTGGCAGAGTTCATTAGAGCAGGTTTCTCTTATGGGTGGTAATGTGCTTATCACTCAGGCAGTTACCTGTCATACATCTAAAATTTGTTTGAAATGTTACAATATATCTCATGCTGTTAAAAACACTTTTTAATGTCCATACTCTTCTGAAGACTGTCTTGACACTTGGCTTATAGTCAAGTCAGCTGATAATGGAATAGGTCTTGGCTCACAAAGTTGGGGAAAAAAATGTTGACAGCAAGGGAGAGAAGTTGCCCCCTTATCTCCAAATGCTGTGTCCTACAATTGTGAAATTGCATAGTTCACTCCCCTACACTCAACAGAATATCTCATGGGTCTACTTACTTTTTTTCCCCTCTTTTTTTTTCCCTCTGTCTATATCACATTTTTCATTACTTGATATTACATATCTCAAGTAACAGTAATTTGAATTGTATTCAAGATATTCCAGCTGAATCATTCTAAAATATAAAGGCCAAATATTAATTGAAAAAAAAAAAAAAGTGTAAATCACCAAAAGCATTCTATTACAATACTTGATTGTTTTTCTTCAGTCATTACATCCATTTTTAAAAGGTTATAATGTATTACTATATCAAATATATGTTAGAACCATAAATACAGTATTTTAAAAATCATTTGCACTTAATGAGATGTGTTCTTTTTTTATGTAGAATTCAAAGAATCTCACAGATGATAAAGAAAACTATTGTCAGTACATCAAAAAAATTTATTGCACAAATTAAACTTCAGAATCAGAAAAAAATCAGAAACAAACAGTAATTTAATTAAGACACATTTTATAGAAGTAAATCCTATTGACAGTAATTAAGATTGATTTCTGGGGAAGCCAATAAAAACATAGGCCTATATTAAATATATGGAAGGAGAAAGTGATTAAAAACAGAAGTCATATGATGTAATTAAATATTGCAAAGACAATTCTGGTTTAACTTCATTATCAATGTCACAAAGATGTAATGATGCGTATGAGAAGTTTAGTAAGCACTTTATAACTGCAGATATACAAAAGAAAAGTCACAAGAAGATAGAATGAGGCAAGAAGAAAGTAGTAAGATTGAGATTGAGTTACAAATCATCAAAGAGACTTCACAACTTCACATGATGATTGTTGAAGCTGCCAGAGAAGCAAGATCTAGAACTCTCTGTCTCCTTTATATCTGAAATTGTGGAATAGAAAATAAAGTGAAAGAAGAGAATTTTTGGAACTCTATATTATCTATATAGTAAAATAGCGACTGTTTTATAATTTTTAATATATGCTTTAAATGTGCATGTGGTAATTTTAATAATTTTTTTTACTGATCACTCACTATTTCATCAGAACAGCGTAGAGTTAATATTAAAGCAAATTGAAATACAAGAAAATGTCAATAAGTACTGTTCCCAAGTAGTCACTGTTCAACTTTACCTGCTTTCGATTCTGAATGTTTGGACTATGTTCCTCCTTTGGAAATTCTTTAAACGAAGTCGAGAGGGAGATAGTGCAACTCGGTAAAACACTATCTCCATATTCCGTGCCCAGGCAGAGTAGGCAAAGTGAAGTGAGAAAGATAAATCGGCAGACCTAAACTACGATATAGAGATATCTATAAATCATCTCTGAATGACTTCTCCAGTTGTGAAAATGACTGGGAACATCTGGTAAGTCACGTCATGGAGAGCATGTATAAGGAATGGTATAACATCATTTGAGACTGTGCTAAGGCAAAACATAGAAGAAAAAAGACTCACGTAAAAGGATGGAAAGCCCTGTGGATCAGTGTATCTGACTTGTTCATTCTGTGGCCATGTGAGTTTGTCAAACATTGGTAGAATTAGCCATGAGAGAAGCTGTTCTACAAAAACAAAACCTCAACAACAAAAATACACAGTAGCCTCCATTAGATCATCTTATAAGATGAAAAGGGCCATATATACTGTTCAACTTCAGTTCACAATAGTCACTTTAAACCTCTTTAACAAAGTTTACAATTGACAAATAACTGAACTTAAGAGAGCTGTATTTTTTTTAATCTGCTAACTAATACAGACAATAGGATAGATAATAACAGAAAACTAGGGAGCTGCGATAGCTCATTGGTTAGTGAACTAGACTACAAAGGACAAGAGGTAGGGTTCGATCCCAACTGATGGCTTCCGGGTTCAACCAGCCTTAATTGGGTACCAGATTTTTTCTGGGAAAGTAAAGCGGTACGGGCATAATACCAACCACATTACCCTAAAAATAATGTGCCGAAGGTCTATAAAAATTATGGTCACTAACACCATATTCTCTATATGCCACTTGGCGTGACGGGGCACTTTACTTACTTATAACAGAAAACTTAATTATTTTGACTTTGTTATTCATCACAAGTTTCATGAAAATGCAATTAAAATGCACTCCTAAATTGAGTAATAGGAGTTTGTAAAAGCATCTGCTTATCAAAAAAAGCATCCTCCACAATATAATATTCTTGCTTGCTGTTTCTAATTCTAGTCTTGATATTTAGTGCAGGTGAAGTGCACTCAAACTAATTTCCTAAGATGTATGAAGCAGAAGTTAAAGACTTTTAATATTGGATTCACCTTTGGTTTTGTTTTTCTCTGTCTCTTTTAATTTTTTTTATTCATCTTTAGTTTTCCTCTGTCTTGGATATCGCATAACTTTTTCTCTAGTTGAAAAAATTGCTTTTTTTCCCGAACATTTTTGTTCATCAGAAAATTATATTCACACTGCTGTAAATTATTTTACTGTTAACAGCAACACATATCTGATTATTTCAGGTGAGGATTTAAACCAAATCATGGCAAGACTACAGCAAGTGCACTGAGGCTTTAGTCAATACCTCATTTCTTTGAATTGCTTCTTTTTGTTCCATGACAATATGGGAGATTACATATTTCACCAAGTTAAAACAGGACAGCCAGAAGCTGTCAGAAAGATATCTGCTCCAAACTATTCATGTGGAACACAGTATCATTCTCCAAGACCTAAAAAAAGATCTAGCAATGATACAACCACCTATATACCTGCAGCCTATGCATCATCAACAAGCTTACAGTCACTGGAATCTAACGTTTTTGGATCACCTGGTGCGGAATCGGCACTAGAAACTTCAGTGGTGGTCAGTACAGTTGTACAGCATGAGATATTTTACATTTTTATTCCATTTTGAAAAAGAATTATCATCATCAAGCACCATGCCTGCTGACTTTGGTGATCATGTCTCTCATAACTTTCAGTCATGACAATTGCTTACCAACTCAACAGTTGGCTTTCCATTATTTTAAGTTGTTTGTTATATTTTCTTTCTGTTTTTACCTCTTCTCCCTATAATTATTTTTTACTTATTAAATGTTTAATCTGTGCCCTTTACATTCTATCTAACTATCTATATCTTCTGACTTTTTTAGCCATGTCTGGCCCATAGGGCAATGACCCAGATACTCTTTCTTTTTTTCTAAATTTTTTCATTCTAGCAGTCTCAATCCTTGCAAAGATCTTTTTATAAAATCTCACTATTTGTTTCTGTTCTTTGCAAGCAACTCTATCTCATTGAGGGAGCCAATTCCTGCTGCTTTTGTCTCTCTGATCAATGTTCTTCTCAGAGTCTTTCTGGGTCGACCTCTTTTCCTCTTACCTGTTTGTTGTTTCCCACATGCGGGCTTGCTTTGTTATTCGGTTATTATCTCTGGTCATCACTTGTCCAACATATGACCATCGTCTTTTCTTGATTACTGAAGATATTAGTGGTTGATTGATGATTTTTATAATTTTCTCGTTTGTTTTTAATTCTTTCCACGCTATACCAAGTATTTTCCTTAGACATTTATTTTTGAATGCGTTCAACTTTGTTTCTATGTCTTGTTGTTTTCCAGCTCTCACATACATATGTAAGGGTTGATAGTGCATTTGATTTGAATAGTCTAAGTTTTGTATTTGTACTGATGAGTATTGATTTCCACAACTTTTCAAGGCTTCTGAAAGACATTTCTGCTTAAAGCTTTTCTGATTCTAATTTCTTTACTTCCCAATCAATGTGACTTTCAAGATAGATAAAGTGAATGATCTCTTCCACTGGTTTGTTTTCCGTGTATATTCTGTCATCTGTTGGGATTAATTTTTTCATGACTTTAGTCTTTTCATGATTGATCTCAAGCCCAATTCTGCTGGCTATTGATGATAGTTCATTTGTGTTTTCCTTCATTATTTTTATCTGACTGCTGATAAGGACTATGTCATCAGCAAAGTCAAGGTCCTCCAAATGGTCTCCTTGTATCCATTCGATGCCTTTGTTACCAGTGCAACATTATGAAGTCCATAACAACTCCAAATAGTTTCAAGGGAGATCAAATACATCCTTGTTTAACCCCAGTTTCTATTGGTTCAGTCCTTCCTCTGTACGAACTGTGCGTGTGTAGCAATCATACAAGTCTTCGATAATATTTATTTTTTTTTGCAGTATTCCATATTGTCTCAGAATTTTCCACATAGAAGCTCTATGAATGCTGTCGAATGCTTTTTTGAAGTCAATGAAGTTAAGTACAAAAGGTTTTTGCTTTTCAATGTGCTCTTCCAATATGTCTTAAAGTAAAAATGTGGTCAAGGCAGCTTCTTCCTTTTCTAAACCGTTCTTCACACATCACTGTATCTACTGAATCCTTTATTCTATTCATGATGAATTTACAGAATAACTTGAGGCAAATGACAAAGAAACATGCCTCCCCAGTTGTTAGAGATTCTGAGGTTACCTTTTTTGGAACCTTAGCAATGGTTCCTTTTTTCTACTTATGAAGCACCTTCTCTGCTTACCAAATGATGCTGAACATTTCCTGGTGGTGTATTACATTATGGCTATCAATTGCTTTGAGGATCTCAGCTGTTAACTTATCCTCGCCAGGAGCCGTGTTGTTGGCCATATGTTTTAAATAGGTGTCTATTTCACTCAAGGTGAAGTCATCTAAATTTATATCTAATTCTGCTGCTGGTGTTTCAGCTGCAAAATCCATTAAATTGTGGGGAAGTGGACGATTAAGAATTTCTTTGAAGTGTTCCACCTAACATGCTTTTATGTCAGTGCTTGTTGTTAGCATTGAACCAGATTTGTCTAGAATTGGTGCTCCACTGGATGTATAAGTGTTTGTCAGCAACTTTTGTTGTTTTCTATGCTGGTGCATAGAGAGTTCTGATGTCTCCTGTAATTCTCTCTATCTATTTACCTTTCGAGCCGTAGCCAGCCCATAGGGCATAGGCCCAGATACTCCTATTCTTATCTAAATTTTTATTCTAGCAGTTTTCAATCCTTGTAAAGATCTGTTATCAAATCTCGCCATTTGCTCCTGTAATTGCAGGAAAAAAATTATGATTCTCTTTTCCTGATACTGGTAATAACATTTATATTTGTCTTAGCCTATTTTAGAATGTAATCTCTTGGATTAGTTTTTCATGTCATTCTCCATATGCATGGAATCTGGGAGAATTATGAATATAAATAACCACAAAGCTATTAAATAACATCCACAACAGTGGATATATACTAGACAATCTATCCATCTATCTATCTATCTATTGGCCTTTTGAGCCGAAGACGGCACATAGGGCAGAACCACAATTTCAAAAACAGAAACCTTGCATGCCAAAGTGGCACATATTGCAGAGATCACTGCTCTAAAATATATGGCGCTGTTTCCATAACAATACTTTTTACAATGACAGCTTGTCAAGCCATTGGTCAATCTCCTTAGTCGCCTCTTACGACATGCCTGGAAGGTCACAGTGTCACTATTCTTTACTAGACAATCTACTAACATTTATTTTCATAGCTCTGTCAAAGAAACCTGATGCTATAGAATGTGAGGATCATCATAAATAAATTTTGAGTCACAATGACCAAAACATTCTCAATTTTTTTCAAGGTAAACTTACAAATGGCATCATTTCAGAAGAAGAGGTATGTTTACAGCACTCAGAAAAAATGACTGATAATCAAAAACAGAAAAAAAAACAAAGAACAATATGTGGTCTGAACCAGGATCGAACCCATACTCCTTGACACAGTGCCTTGCTACAAGAAACCAATTGCTAGAGCATATGGCCAATTCTGTTAACTAAAAAATTAGCTATCATTGGCGAAATCTTTCATGCAGGTGTACTCGTGACTATAGCATAGCGTTATGATCACAACTCAGGAATAAATTGTGTATCTGTATTTTTCTATTAAGACAAGTATCTCCTGAATATGGTAGGGCTGAATACTTGTGTTGCAAACAAACATTTATAGGACAAAACAGTACACATAGTGAAATGATTCACCAAGCTATCACCTCAGAAGTTTCCCTCTATAATAATATTCATTTATTATTATTTGTCTCTACATGATATAGGGCCTACATGATAGGAAATTAGTAAAAAAAAGCAACAGAATGGAAAACATATTCATACTTTTGAAGACCACACAAAGATGTTTGACAAAGTAAAACATCAAGAAATAATCAAAATTGTAGAAAGAATGTTGATAAAAGGAATCTGAAAAACTGATAACAGAAGCAGCCATAAGAATTTGTAACTTGATCATGCTCCTTCTTGTGCTGCTAGACATCTTGTCTTGTAGGGTTTTTCATCATCCATCTGTATTCTTGGCGAGATGTTTAATCTTATCTAATGAGTCTATGCCAACCAACTTTGCTTCCCTTATAAATGTTCTTTTTAGTGTTTCCCTAGGTTTTTCTCTTTTCCTGTATTCTGATGTTTCCCATAGAAGAGCCTGTTCTGCAATTCGTTTGTTGTCTCTTCTTAGCATGTCTGACATATGTTCATCTTCTCTTCCTAATTGTAGATGAGATAATTGGTTGCATGACCATTTCTCTATATGTCTTGAATTCATTCTATTTTACACAGAGTATTCTTCGTAGGCATTTGTCTTCAAAAACTTTTAGTCTTCTCTTAATCTCTTTTGTTGTTTTCTAGCTTTCACAGGCATAGTTAAAGGTTGATAATATGTTTGAGTTGAATATTATAAGTTTTCTGGCTTAGTTTTTTTTTTTCCTCCATATTTTATCCTTGGTGAAACAGACTTAGATATCAATGAAATCTGGGACTCACAGAGCAAAATACTAATGACAGCAGCAGAAGCAAGTGCCGGACTGAAGAAAATGGAAAAACGAGCTTGGATCTCAGACACCACATGGAAATACATCAAAGAAAGAAGAGAAGCAAAGAGAGCCATGACTAATGTAAAGACAGATCTTGGAAAGGTTCTGGAAAAAGCAACATACAAAGAATTAGACAACAAAGTGAAAAGTTCAGCAAGAAGAGATACAAGAGCTTATATAGAGAATTTGGCAGAGAAAGCAGAGACAGCTGCAATTACAGGAGACAGCAGAACTCTTTATACTGTACAAAAGATCTGACAAACACCTATACATCCAGTGGAACACCAATTCTAGACAAATCTGGATTAATGCTAACAACAAGCGCAGACATAAAAGCCCGTTGGGCGGAACACTTCAAAGAAATTCTCAACCATCCACTACCCCACAGTTTAATAGATTTTGAAGCTGAAACACCAGCAGCAGAATTAGATATAAATTTAGATGACTTCACCTTGAGCGAAATAGAAACCACCTTAAAGCTTATGACCAATAACAAGGCTGCTGGAGAGGATAAGTTAACAGCTGAGATCCTCAAGGCAATTGATAGCCATAATCTAATACATCTCCAAAAAATGTTCAACATCATTTGGAGAACAGAGAAAACGCCTCATAAATGGAAAAAAGGAATCATTGTTAAGATTCCAAAAAAGGGCAATCTGAGAGATTGTAACAACTGGAGAGGCGTGACACTTTTGTCATTTGCCTCAAAGTTATTCTGCAAAATCATCCTAAATAGAATAAAGGATTCAATAGATACAGTAATGCGGGAAGAACAGGCTGGGTTTAGAAAAGGGAGAAGCTGCCTTGACCACATTTTCACTCTACGACTTATATTGGAGGAACACATTGAAAAGCAAAAACCTTTTGTACTTAACTTCATTGACTTCAAAAAAGCATTTGATAGTATTCATAGAGATTCTTTGTGGAAAATTCTGAAGCAATATGGCTTACCATCAAAAATCATAAATATTATCAAAGACATGTATGATGGTTACACATGTGCAGTTCGAACAGAGGAAGGAATGAGCGAATGTTTCCCAGTAGAAACTGGGGTTAAACAGGGATATATTTTATCGCCCTTGTTATTTGGAATTGTTATGGACTTCATAATGAAGAAATGCTGCACTGGTAATAAAGGCATCGAATGGATACAAGGAGACCATTTGGAGGACCTCGACTTTGCTGATGACATAGTTCTCATCAGCAGTCAGATAAAAACGATGCAGGAAAACACAAATGAACTATCATCAATAGCCAGCAAAATTGGGCTTGAGATCAATCATGAAAAGAAGTCATGAAAAGTTTAATTCCAACAGATGACAAAATATACATGGAAAACAAACCAGCAGAAGAGATCGATCACTTTATCTATCTTGGAAGTCACATTGATCCAGAAGAGGATACAAGTAAAGAAATTAGAATCAGAATGGCTAAAGCAGCAATGTCTTTCAGAAGCCTTGAAAAGTTTTGGAAATCAAAACTCATCAGCACAAACACAAAACTTAGACTATTCAAATCAAATGTACTATCAACCCTTACGTATGCGTGTGAAAGCTGGAAAACAACAGGGAGATATAGAAACAAAGTTGAACGCATTCGAAAATAAATGTCTAAGGAAAATATTTGGTATAGCGTGAAACGAATTCAAAACAAACAAGGAAATTAGAGAAATCGCCAATCAACCACTAATATCTTCAGTAATAAAGAAAAGACGATGGTCATATGTTGGACATGTGATGAGAAGAGATAATAACCGAATAGCAAAGCAAGCCCTCATGTGGGAAACAACAGGTAAGAGAAAAAGAGGAAGACCCAGGGAGACACTGAGAAGAACATTGATGAGAGAGGCAAGAGCAGCAGGATTCGGCTCCCTCAATGAGATAGAGCAGCTTGCACAGAACAGAAACAAATGGCGAGATTTGATAAAAATATCTTTAAAAGAAAACTGCTAGAACAAAAATTCAGATAGGAGAAGGTATATTTTGGTCTACGCCCTATGGGCCGGCTACGGCTCGAAAGGTCAATAGATAGATAGATATTTCATCCACGTTGCTGCTTCTGCTATCCTGCTTCTGATATCTTTCTTTGTTTCATCTTCTTAATCTATATTTATTCATTGGGTACATTCATCAAAGTTTGGCTACCATGGAGCGCCATTTTATTCTGTCTCTTGTCTTGATGGTGCACATTGTTCACCTGACCACCTTTTGATGTTGTCAGTCCACTTGAGTCTTGATCTGCCTCTGCCTCATCTGCCTTGTACCTTCCCTTTCAAGATGATTTCTAGAATAGTATTATGATCTATATTATTACCAAGATATATATACAGTGGTCTACTTTTTCCAATATCTGACATTTTAGATATATATTGCTCCCTGGTGTATTTATTTTTCATTGTTTTTGTTTTATCCCAGTTGATTTCAAGTCCTATTCTTTCCACTATAGTTTCACTAATTCCTAATATATCAAGGTGGTATTTCTCCATTTTATCAATTACTTGTGTTAGTATAGTTGGAGCAGCCATTGTTAGAAAATTACAGAAACCTATTCATGTCAGCACTTTCACAGTACAATTAATTTCTTGAGCAGGTTTTTTGGCATGACTCATTATAACACTACAAGATTCTACACATCCATGGTTTCCTTGCCCAGAAGTTTTTCTGAATAATAAAGAACAATGTATTGGTAAAAGAAGCAGCCATAAGAATTGGCAACTAGCTGATGGTAATTCAACAGATAAAACAAGGCATCAGGCAATTGGTGTTCAGACTTACCAAATTTGTATAGTGAGATTTAGCTAAGTGGTCATAATGTAAATATCTTCAGAAATGATGATATTATCATCTTAATTTCTATGAGGGAAAATGAGTTACAGAACAAATTTTACTTTGTGGTAATGGAAAGCAAAACTAAAAGTCTCATCCTTAATAGCAAAATGACATAAATAATGAAGAATAGCTTACAGAAGCATTTGAAATAAGAACAGGAGTAAGGCAGGGATGCCTTCTGTCTCCTTCTACTGGCCATAGATTGAATTATGAAAATAACTCAAAACAACAGAAATGGAATCCAGTGGTCACTGACCAAGCAACTTGATGATTTAGACTTTACTGATGATATAGCTCTCCTATCACACAACCATCAACAGATGCAAGATAAAATGAGCATACTTGATGAGAGATCACAACAGATGGGACTGAAAATAAATAGAGATAAGACCAACATTATTAGAATTAATGCAGTTAGCAATAACCAAATAAAAATATGAGAAATACCTCTATTAGACGTACAATCTTACATATATCTGGGCAGTAATATAGATAAAGAGGGAGGAACAGAAAATGATACCAAAATAAGGATATCAAAAGAAAGAGAAGCTTTTGTTGTACCGGGAAAAATATGGAAGTCCAAAGAAATTAGGTTAAATACAAAAATAAACATTTTCAACTCCAATGTTAAGTCAGTCTTATTATAAAGGCTGTGAAACATGGAGAACAACTAACATGACAATCATGAAGATACAGACTTTCATTAATGGATGCTTACGCAGAATAAAAGGATGGAAATAGCAGGACAAAATCACTGACATAGAGTTATGGAAATGTACCAGTCAAATACCAATGGATAAAGAGATACAGCGAAGATGATGGCGCTGGATAGGACACACACTGTGGAAGCCAACTGAAAGTATTACACAACAGGCCCTTTTTGGAATCCCCAGGGAAAAAGACAAAGAGGAAGACCAAGGAATTCTTGGAGAAGACAGATAGAAGCAGAGATGAGATGATGGGGAAGACATGGAATGATATTTAAAAAATGGCAAGAAACATAACAGCCTGGAAAGTGTTTGTTGAAGACATATGCTCCACAGGGAGCTGAAAGGTAGAAGAAGAGAAGAATGATTGCAATAAAGAAAAAGGTGCCTTCAGAATTTACAGTTAAAACAATTGGACTGAATGAATTAAAATGACATTGAATAGTGTTAACTTCAAATGGGAAATAATTTGAAGAATGTAGAATAGCTCATGCAAAGGTGATGTTCCAAAGTATTAGAAAAATATTAGTCATATTGTTAATAGAAATGAGAAAAATAATTTTTCAGTGTTTTATGTGGAGTCAACTTTAAAATATTGATGAAAATTGTGGAAAATTAAAGAAAAAGATAAGAAATCTGTTGGAGACCACAGTAATTTTGCTTTACAGAAGAATTATAGATTATCAATAGTCACACATACACAAAAATCACCTAAAATATAATAAAATAAATATAGGTAGATGCAATATTCCCCATTTGTCACTGAGGGTGATAGGTTCCCATTACTTATTTAATTTATTCCTAATACTTGTTATTAATATAATTTGTTGATTCTTGATATAACTCAAAACTAGTGTTACACCTATTTTATATATAGACTAGAAATAATTAATCACATCCATCTGTTTTAACCTAAAAGTAGTATTTTAGCACTAATCCTATACATTTTCTTTCTCTCTCTTCAGTTAGCCTGGGTGGTTCTCCATAACTCATAGTAAATGGTTTCTTTCAGACTACTTACATTTCCCTCCATTTTTGAATAGTATATAAGTTTATTTATTCACAATAATTCCACAGTGTCTTGATATCTAATGTAGTATGGTTTGCCTTTTAGCAACAAATTTGCTTGGTAGCCTACATTCTCAGTTGTGTAAGTTGGATTTATAATTAGGTTCACTCACATTTTTATTCAATCCTTATACAGGGTGTTTTTAAAGTCGCAGTGCAGTGAATTTATACTCTCTAAAGAAAAAACGTCACCAGAAATGCGGTTAACTAATGCGTCACACAAATTGTAAAATAAATGGTATTATTCAAATATACTTGACTGCTATCGGCGAGCTTATAATGGGTAGTAATGGTATTAACACAATAAAGTTGTGCCTAAAGCATATGTTGAAAATGTCCACCACGGGCCTCAAGACATGTCGTGATTCGTCTTTCCATATTTGCGAAAACCTTCAGAATAATGTCTGCTGATATTTGTTTAATCTTGTCTACTATTTCAGTCTTTAGGTCATTAATTGTCTGCGGATTATTTTCAAAAACTTTCCCCTTCAATGCCCCCCACAGATAATAATCTGGGGGTGTTAGATCTGGTGAACGAGCAGGCCAGATTCCACGTGAAATAATGCGATTTGCAAATATGCTTTCTAAATAATTGAGTGTTGTTGTGGCTGTGTGTGCTGTTGCCCCATCCTGCTGAAACCAGGATTCCATAATTTCCCGTTCTGTAAGGTGTGCTATGAACGGTTCCAAAATTAAAGTACGGTAATGTTCTGCATTTATTGTTTCATTAAAAAATATAGGTCCTATTATCCGCATACGACTTATAGTGCACCACACTCCGACTTTTTTATCGTAAAGCGGCACTTGATGAAATTCATGGGGGTTTTCACTGCTCCACAGCCGATTGTTCTGACTGTTCACATAACCGGATAAATGAAACCAGGCCTCATCAGTTAAAAAAATGACGTCAAGGATGGCAGCGCCATGTTCATAAATAAAATTCTGAAACCACATGCAGTAGTTTAAACGGGATTCATAATCTCTTTCTTGGAGTTGAGACACTTCAGTTAATTTGTATGGACGATAGTGTAGTTCACTTCTTAAAACCTTGTGAACAGAACTCTTAGATATTTGCACCTGTTGAGACAAGTGGTTTAAAGATGCATTTGGACTCATTGTAATTCTGTCTTGGAGTTCCATAATTTGGTCTTGTGAAATTTAAGGTCTTCCAGATCGGTATGCATCTACCACACTACCGGTTTCACGAAACTTTTTGATCAATTTTGTAACAGAATTTCGGTGAGGGACTTGTGAGTCTGGAAATTTCCTTACGAATTGTCTAATGACCTCATCCGTATATTTACCGCCATTACGAAAGACATGCTCAACCAGAAATACCCTGTTTTCAATCGTCAACACCATTTCCTTCAAGCAATGAGACAGTGAAAGTAGCGTAGTGCCCGTCCTTTACGTAAATAAAACCTTAAAGGAAGCAGCGGTTTGTTCATAAATGTGGTTTACAAAATTGTGGTACGTAGATGATGATTACGAGATTTACTGAATATTAGAAATATTCACTGCACTGCGACTTTACGAACACCCTGTACAATCTCATTACAGCAGGCAGAAAAGTCTATTGCTGAGCTTGAGGCAGGAGTGGTTGTTACATTGTCCTCCCCAAAAGCGAAACCCAAGACCTTAACTCTGTGTCTAAGCAAAGAACAAGATGAGCTAGTGTGTGTGGTCTGCCAGGGATCCAGACCACTTCTCACAAGTATGTGATGAATTGTTGTGAAAGTTTTGTCTAATTTGCAGATACTATGCACAGTTATTGAGATAAACTAGCATTAGCAGCAATTAAAAATATTCACAAAGTGTTAAGACACAAGGAATTAGAGTAACTGAATATTCAAAGTGCGCACAAATAATATAGATGCAATATATTTATCTATATCATTTCATTTCAGAGGCCTTTATTCTTCTTTGGAGATCAGCTATAAGTGTCCATGTTTCTCAGGCATATACAAATACAGATGTAACTACTTCTCACAATTATCTGATGTTCGTTGTTAGGAGGAACAAAGAACATATCACAAATGTAGAAGTGTACAAAAGAATCCAATGGTCCACTGTACCAATAAAAGACTTATTGTCCATAACAAAAGAGTGGAAGTGACTTGATATGGACACATTATACTGTCCATAAGCCTTGCCAAAACCATTCTGCAAGGCAGAGTAATAGGTAAAAGAAGATAGGGAGGACAAAAGAAAAGATGGGTGCATAACATCAGAGAATGGACAGCAATGTCTTTTGTTGTATCGCAGAGAGCTACTCTAGATTAAGATGACTGAAACGATATTGTGAAAATGCCGTCTATGGTGGATTGATAGATACAAATATTGAGAACAATTCACTTGTTATAACATTCACAAAGAATTAAGGCACAAGAAATTAAACTGATTGAACATTCTCAGAGTGAGCAAGAATTAACATAGAGCCTAAGTAATAAGATGACTGAACAGTTTTAAAATGAAACAAAGAATTGAGATACAAGTTGTAAGAGTAATTGTGAAGCAGGGTAAAGCAGTGATAAGTTGTATGAAGACAAGTGGGGAGTGGGGTAATAAACAAAGGGAGATAAAGAGGGGTGAGTAACATAGAATCAGGGGAGGTCCATGTGAAAGTTAAGGGAGTGAACACATCGTGGATCACGAGAATTGGAAATGAGGCAGAGAGAGTTAAGTTAGACAAAGGATGGGTTAAATCAGATTTGTTCGATTTAGAGCAATGGTTCAGTGCAGGTGACTGTGCGGGTTGTACAGCCGATACCGTGAACAGGAAAGTTGAGTTCGGACAATTTCGAGAACAGGTTAGTTGGTCTGTGGCGGTCGAGCTAGTGAGGCGTAAATTCCTGGAGCAGTGTTAGAATAAGGAGTGTACTGTGACATTATGATAAGGTGGCCGTGGTAGGGCCTCATAGGCAGTAGCAATTAGGAATTAGTGCAATCTGTCATATCAGCGAGTATTAAATCATGAAGAGACATTATTCAGAGGTTAGTAGCATTGACCATTTGAAGAGACTTGTGTATTGTGAATGTTCTCACTAATGTAGGTTTAGGATAAGTCATGAAGAGACATTATTAAGAAGTAGTAGCTTCAACCATTGAAGAGACTTGTGTATTGTGAATGTTCTCACCAATGTAGGCTTAATACAAGTCATGAAGAGACATTATTCAGAAATTAGTAGCTTCAACCGTTGAAGAGACTTGTGTATTGTGAATGTCCTCACTAATGTAGGCTTAGGATAAGTCATGAAGAGACATTATTAAGAAGCTAGTAGCTTTGACCAATTGAAGAGACTTGTGTTATTGTGAGTGTTCTCATGAATATTAGGCTTTAAATAAATCATGAAGAGACATGATTAAGGTAGTGAGCAGCTACAGCCAACTGCAGAAATTCGTTAGGTGGTGAGCAACTGCGCCAAGTTAAACTCCCAGCGAGGAATTGAGTATAGAAGAAGAGCCAAAGGGTTGTAGAATGCTAGTGCCAGCATTCTGAATTTGTAGTGTTATAGAGAGGGGTAGGATAAAGATGAGAGGCGAGCACCATGCGTTTGGCTATGGTACTTGTGAATTGTATGGGAGATAGTCCTTGTGTGCAATAAACGTTAAATGTGTGAATTTTCACTGGTGTTGGTACCTGCTTTGTTATTGCTAGCTGTGTTGTCTAATCCTAGCGAGGAATGAACGCTGGGGTGTCATTAACCAACGGGCAGAACAGCGCAAAGTAAAACAGCATGATCAACGGGCAAAAGGGACATCCACGGGCAGATAGTAAATCAAGGCGACAGTCTGGGCAGCAACTGGTCATACCAGACAGGGGTAACTTGACTGGTCAGCGTACCAAGGCAGTTCGGCACGTCCATGTCAGTGCAAGTGGCTGGCATCTAAGGTGGCTGGTTGAGGCAACTCGAGGGCTCAGATCTCAATGAGCTTTCTGTTAACATATTCTCAGCTTCAAGTCGAGTGAAGGCTCAGATCGTAAAGAGCTTTCTGTGACGTGTTCCAGCTTCAAGGAGAGGGAGGGCTCAGACCCTTATGAGCCTTCGCAGTGGTCAACAGAGGCCCAGTCAAGACAACAAGTGAAGGGGAGAAATAGCCTGTTACAATTGCAATTGTACAGGTTTTTAAATAATAAATAATTGAATAATTAGAGTAGTTAAAAATTCATAGCATTTGAAAAGAATTAATGATACATGCAATGTGAGAAACTAAATAGTTGCTACTTTCTTGAATAATGTTATATATAAAGTAACATAAAGACTTATATACAATGAAATTAAATCAAAGTTGCAGCATTCACAAAGAATTGGTACATGTAAAGTAAGTAACAAAAAGAAAACAAGATTCACAAAGAATTGGTTTATATAATTATTACAGAATCTCAAGTGTAGTAACATTTATTAAAACATCAATACTGGACAAGGTAGGGAATAGAGACATTGATGGACATGCAAACTTTAAAATTAAATAGCTCACAGCTGACAATTGTGTAGAAGGTAATATCTTATTCACTGATTGGCTTGCATTGCATTGTAAAAAGATGTGATGCACTTTCACACCTAGAGTCAAAGACAAATTTATTGAAGAGAGAGAGGAGAGCTTACTCTGCAGCAATCTCTAGTATAGGTTGAAAATGAAACAATTACTGCTACCTACGAAGAGCTTTAAAAGACAACAGTTGAATAAACTTTTCATGCAAGACTCTCATTCAATGAACAGAAGTCTCCAGAATTAATCAATGACTTATATTCTTCTTCTTCTTTCCTTCATCATTTGCCTTTTGGCGTTGAGAGGAGATATAATTTGCAGTCTTTTGCTCTTCTGTTTGCCTTTGGTACTGTTATGTTTCCCAGTGTTTCTAATATTCTGTCAATCCATCTTTTTCGTGGTCAGCCGTTGGGTCTGGTGTTCCCGCAACATTTATTGAAGGCTTGTTATGTTGTGCTTTGATCTTTCTGCCTTGTCATATGGCCAAACCATTTTATCTTGCTTGCTTGCATTTGCCTCATGACTAAAGGAGTACACCTCTTCATCATCTGCCCTTAAAAGGATGTTAAGTGGGCGTGTCTGCGTTATGTTGCGTATAGGGCGTATGGCAAGTGGCGTATAGGGAATATGGTGTTAGTGACCATAAATTTTACAGACTTTCGGCACATGATTTTTGGGGTAGTGTGGTCGGTATTACGCCCGTGCCGCTTCACTTTCCCAGAAAAAAATCCGGTACCCATTAAAGGCTGGGTGAACCCGGAAACCATTGGTTGGGATTGAACCCTACCCTTGTCCTTTGTAGTCCAGTTCACTAACCACTGAGTTATCGCTGCTCCCTATCACCACTATACTCTGAACATATCCATATTTGCTCTGATCTTCTCCTAGAAATACTGAGAACCTCTAGAGAGAACCCTTATACACAACCCCGTCGCAGTCTAGGATGCATAAATTACATGAATGTGTTATTGGTTAGATTTCAATGTATGAAACTTAACTTATGAGAAACATCATCTGTTGAGTTACACTGTTAAATGGTGTTAGATCTGACAGGTCATGAAGAGACCATCAGATTCAACATATTTCATGGATTGTTGAAATATATGGACACTAGCACCATATAAGCCTTAAAGCATGGAGTGAACACCTACATTTACTTATTAAATTAAAATTAAAGACTGTGGTTTAAAATTACCCCAGGAGCTCTAGTCTTGATACAGAATTCATGCACTGTAGTGATATCTTCTTGTGTGATCAGAAAAGAGATTAAGGAACTAATGGGCACTGATTGAGAATATGATGATGGTTGTTATTTTTCTTTTTTGCTGATTGTGTTGCACATTGTGGTATCCATATTCAGTATATATTTGTTCAGAACTACCTTCCTAACCTTTGGATTTCCCGAATTTTTCAGCAAGACAGCAATTGTTTGTATCATAAATTGCTCCATCAACAAGAATTTAAAACAAGAAAAAGCATGATCTGTAATTAACACGTCTTTAATCGTTTTAAAAATATTTTATCTGCTGTGCTTTCAGTTGACCTGTGCCAGATAAAAGAAGTAGTTCCTGACTCAAAGTTAAGACTTGCTAGAAGTAATGAAGATGTTCTCAAGGAAAAGCCAGAATATATAATCACACTTTTCTACGGTGCCACATTTATGCTTCAGCCTATAACTCTCGCAGGTTGGTTTCATTTACTCTGAGATTAATACTAATATTGCTTCAAATCATTAGTTATCACTTGTAATAGCTGACACCAACAATTTTATACCATTATTATGGAGTGCCCCAAAGTCAATCCAGACCTTACTTTCCTTCTTACTGATTGTCTAATAAAATAAGAATCATTGGTAATATAGAAAACCTAGCATTGCATTATCTACACAGATGAACAAGGCCCTACTTATCTGACAGAACCAGGGAAAACAACTCACCACATAATTACAACTCACTACATAACTAACCTGAGATCTAACGGCTCTCATTGAACCCCACGGCATTGCACCATCAACATACTCATCATTAGGTAACATGTCCTTTGAAGAACATTACATTCACCACAGCCCAATGGAAGAATCTATGTCACTAGCTAGATCTCTCACTTTTTTCTGCTCTCATGTTGGTCTTTTTGATGTATTGAAACTACCTTCTTTGTGGTATTCTCCTGATGCTAAACCCAAGAACTATGCCTTCCATTATTGTTCTTTCCAGCCTGCTGTGTTTTTTTTTATTTGACCATAGTATTTTAATTACCACTGTAGAATAGTGTTTATAAACCAGTTTTTTAAAATGTTTCAATCTTTTAGAATGTCTTTGTTGCTCTTTTTCATTATCCAATATATCTTAAGGATTTTTCTGTAGCATTTTGTTTCAAATAAATCAGTTTTCTTCCTTGCCTGTTTGTGAGATTGTATCAACATACTGTGAGTATGAGATTGTATCAACATACTGTGAGTACAAATTTATCCTGAGAGCACCAATTTAGTTTTCTTGACTGATTCGCTACTTATTTACCTTGATCTCTAAATGGAGTTTTTTTTTAACTCCAGAAATTCAAAGTTAACAGTAATTTATTTATTAATTTAAAAAATTATTTAAAAAAACATATAGGTGCCCATTATTCTTTAATTGGAGTATGATAGATGGATCATCATGAGCTGACACATTTCACCCTTTCTTCTCTTATCCTAATGGCCATGACAAAACAGTAATGGAAGATATTTAGATAAGTTGCTAGAAAGCAGGAAAGAGAGTGAACTAAAAGATGATGGGACCACAATATCAAGGACTCCTTACAGAGCACTCTAAATGAGGTGGAAAACAAATATAGTGAAAAATATTGAGACTGGCAATAAAAATGCAACATCCTACTCTGAGCAGTCTACTTTATGATATTTTTTATTTTAAGGCAAGCAGTTTGTCAATATTTCAATAATGAAACTATAAATTTTATTTTCTTGGTTGATCGAACATCAAGTTGTGAATTGTGGACAATCTTACATGCAGCAATGAAGAAAATTGGTTTATTTGAAATAAAATGCTACAGAAAAATCCTTAGATTACCTCGGATAATGAACAAGAAAAATGAAGACATAAACACTGAAGATAACTAGCTTTTGAAAAACATCTTACAGAGGAAATTAAAATATTGCCTCTATATCAAAAGATACAGAAAATAAATTAAAATATTGCCTCTATATCAAAAGATACAGAAAATAAATTAAAATATTGCCTCTATATCAAAAGATACAGAAAATAAATTAAAATATTGCCTCTATATCAAAAGATACAGAAAATAAATTAAAATATTGCCTCTATATCAAAAGATACAGAAAATAAATTAAAATATTGCCTCTATATCAAAAGATACAGAAAATAAATTAAAATATTGCCTCTATATCAAAAGATACAGAAAATAAATTAAAATATTGCCTCTATATCAAAAGATACAGAAAATAAATTAAAATCAATACTAATCAATGCCATTTCAATTAGCTAATTTTTTTGTTAGCGATAAACACTGCTAACCCAAATGAAAAATCACACAATTTCTTTGTGAGAATTTTGACAATTTCTATATTGCCAAGTATAATTATGTCCAAATACAACTTAATATTTACAAAATACTG
This sequence comes from Megaustenia siamemsis, assembly GCA_032433765.1. Classification (NCBI taxonomy): domain Eukaryota; kingdom Metazoa; phylum Mollusca; class Gastropoda; order Stylommatophora; family Ariophantidae; genus Megaustenia; species Megaustenia siamemsis. The sequence continues at coordinate 58,341,135 of JAVIAB010000106.1, forward strand.
GATAGCTTGGTGTCATGGCATGGAAAACAGTCAACAACAGAATTGATACGATGAACTGTGTATAGAAGATTGTGGAAGGACATGATCACCTATGCCAACCAGTATGGTACATGATGATGAATAGGTAGTAAAAAATGGGGATAACAATTTTGACTTTTTGTTAAAGATATGTCAACAGATAATGCTTTGGGATTTGCTGTAGCTATCTATCTATCTATTGACCTTTCGAGCCATAGCCGGCCCATAGGGCGTAGACCAAGATACACCTTCTCCTATCTGAATTTTTGTTCTAGCAGTTTTCTTTTAAAAATATTTTATCAAATCTCGCCATCTGTCTCTGTTCTGTGCAAGCAGCTCTATCTCATTGAGGGAGCCGAATCCTGCTGCTCTTGCCTCTCTCATCATTGTTCTTCTCTGTGGCTGTAGCTATACTGAAGCATTATTACACAAACTTTTCTGGGTATGCTTTTATTCTTCAGTCTCTTAGACCATTATCTTCAGATTGAGAACTTGCCACTGTAAACACTATTACAACATGTGCATTTTATTTTGATCAAATAGGTATATGTTTATCTGAGAAAGAAAAATACTAGAACACATTCTCCAGAGTTTGCATCTCCACAAGAGGAGCAGAGTAATACTGTGTCCTACCGCAACCATCCTGACTAATGAATTAATTATAAGAAAACCTGGCATCAACCCATCAGTTTTGTAACAATAGTGAATGAATTCACAAGAAGAAAACATACAAGTTTAAATCTTATTGACAAGAATTTTCTTGACAGTTTACCTTCATTAATCTTTACTTTTTGATCTCCTACAGCCAAAGAAAAAGATTACAGATACATTGTGAAAGCTCTAGAGACTTGTTTAGAAAATATTAAAGAGGATGATCCATTTCGTGTCAAACAAAGGCAAGAAAAGTGTTTAAAGAAAAGTGTTTAAACTACCTTCTGTTAATGATTTATGTTTGATTAATGCTGATGCAATACAAATGTGTAAGGCCTTACAACCAAAATGTAATCAGACTCAAAATACTCAAAGTGTAACCTATAATGGACCTCTATTTGAGATTGACTTTTTGTTTGTGACAACAGTTACATGCAGTCCATGTTTTTAAAACATATATTCTTACATTGCTATGTGATCTTGGCATAATATTGTAAATGTATTGTAAAGATAATTCACTAATAATACTAATAATTAAAGATTTCCTCTATGTCTTAAGACATTTGGGGAATACGGTGCACCTATATTTTGTGGTCAGTATTTTTTCAGGCCATTCTACGTTCCAAAAAAAATATTTCTGGTACTCATTTTCAGAAGATGGATGAACCCTGTAGCTGTATTTGTAAATATATATATATCTGCCATGACTAGAAATGAACCAAGACCCTTCTGGTCAGTAGTGAGTACACTAACCACCCAACCACTTTGGCTTCATATAGATTGTTCAGTAGCTTATAAATGTGTAAAACTGAGATTGTACTTTACAGGTCTCAGATTTTGCAAGTTATTAGTTTTCTTCATTTTTATTTACTGGAAACACAAGTTAGGTAGTGAGTGTAGAGACAAGAAAGGTACTGGAAACACCCCTTTACATACACTTTGTTAAATTCTGAAAGAAATTGAATACTTGAATCTACATGGTATGCAGTAATGCCATCAATAACAACAATAAACAACAACAACAATCTTTTTTTTTTACCCTCTGGTTCCCATTTGACAGTTTGCTTTGAGATTTTCTTGTCTCTTCTCATCACATGGACAACAAATAACCACCTTTTGTTGAAAATATTTTTGGATGTTATCTCCAATACAGATGTATAATACCATAATTATCAAATTATGATGTATATCTACTGAACTAACAATTTTAAAAAATCAAAGCTGGTATGACTTTGGGGTTCGTGCAACCTTCAAAAAATGAGTACAGGGGACTTTCTCTTGGAAAGTGTAGTGGCATGAAACCAACTACACATCACCCATAAATGTATCAATTTTCATGATAAAAAATGGACACCCATACCATATTCCCCATAGGTCATAAGCCCATAACAGGCACATTTTATTATTGTTTGTTATGAAACTCTGTAACCAGTTAGAATAGAATACTTAGATAAAATTCTTCTTGATTGTTGATCCTTCCAGTTCCATTAGATGACACATATAGCTTGTAGGGTCTCCCATCAATTCTGGGCGACATGTTCAATAACAGAGAATGAATCTGTGTCTGCCAGCCTTGCCTCTTTTATAAGAGTTCTTTTCAGTGTATCTCTTTCACATGAAATTATAAAAATTAAAATTTGTTTGCAGTTTAATGTTTCTGTCATCTATCTCTCCATCTATCGACCTTTTGATCTCTAACCGGCCCATAGGGCGTAGACTCAGATACTCTTTCCCTGTTTTGAAATTTTTTTCTTTCTAGCAGTCTCAATCCTTTGCATAGATTTTTCATCAAATCTCATCATTTGTCACTCTTCTGTGTAAGCATCTCAACCTCTTTGAGGGAGCCGATTCCTGCTGCCTTTGCCTCTCTGATCAATGTTCTTCTCGGTGTTTCTCTGGGTCTGCCCCTTTTCCTCTTACCTGTTGTTTCCCACATGAGGGCTTGCTTTGCTGTTCGGTTTTTATTTCTTATTATAATATGTCCAACATATGCCCATCATCTTTTCTTGATTACTGATGTTATTAGTGGTTGATTGGTGATTTCTCTAATGTTTCTAAAAACTCCTTATTATATGAAATCACTGCAAAACAAAAAACTGTAAAAGATGGTCAAATAATAACATATGTTTTTGGTCTATTGTTGGATAATTTGCAAGTGAGATGTTGTATTTGGAGTTTGATAAAGTACAATTTATTATGTTGATATAGATGGTTCAGCAGAGAGTTCAGCAAGATTCTGATCATGCACAGAGGATTTCAGCCTCAGTACAAAGACAGCAGGTATAATATGCTCTTTAATTCACTACAACATTTATCTGTGATTATAAAATTACATTTTTGACTGATCAGCAATATAATATTGTATGTAGATTTATATTGTGGATTTATTCTCTCTCTCTCTCTCTCTCTGCGATCAGGACTCAGTCAGAGTAGGATTCCAGACTCCCACATGAAGTCAACTGTCAGGTTAACTGTGTTGATCGCTCCCACAGACAGAACGTCACATTTAGAGTCCGCCAGATCCACTCTGACTGAACACCCGTTAATACGTTGCACTGTGTTCTGCGCCAGTGGCCCAGTGCATCCGATTTCAGCCAGCATTTTTTCAGGTTTGCTTTCCTTAGCCTTTGATTGTCCCCAATCTTCCTGCAAGGCAGCAGATTGTCTTTTCTGTAGGGGGATTCTGCCCTTAGATGGTCTACCCTCCCAGGTTTACGAGCACCATCTGCCCGAGTCACTAGAGGTGACTAACACAGACATGCACACACAGAGATATGAGATGTGAATAACACAGACAAGTGCACAGCGATACGAGCCATGACTAACACTGACACACATCAAGATATATGACACATGACTAACATAGACATGCATATAAAGCTATGAGATATGACTGACTTAGACATGCACACACAAAGATATGACGCATACCTAACATAGACATACACACAAAGATATAAGATATGACTAACATAGGCATGCACACACAAAGATATGAGATGTGACTTACGTAGCCATGCACACACAAGAATATGAGATGTGACAGACACAGACATGTACGCACAAAGATATGAGATATGACTAACATAAACATGCAAACAAAGATATGAGATATCCCTAACCCAGACATGCACACACAAAGATATGACACATGACTAACACAGATTTATTCATATAACAGGATTTATTCATTTCATACTTAAATTATTTTTGTTGCCATTAATGCTTCTTTGACATGTTTTGATTGACTAATATGCCATGAGATAAGCACAAGCTTTGTTCAATTAGATCCATGAAGGTAATGTGGATTTTAATAGCTTTATTGATTATCAGGATTCTGCTGAAGAAGCTGGAGATTGTCCATCCTAGAGATACTATATTATTAGTTTTTTAAACATACTATAAGAGAAACAAAATTGGTAGGCATAGACTCAGTTTATAAAATAAAGCATCACGCCCAGAATGGAAATGAGTGGCAGTAAAAGCTGAAAGCCCATACAACATCAATTGGTGCTGAATGGATCAAGAGGAAGAAGAGATACACTCCTTCACTGAGGAAACTACAGTGATTCCTCACCTTGTTGGTCAGTCTGTTTTTGCCATCAAAAATTTTTTTAAATAAACATAAAATTTTTTTGAGCAGCTAAACTAATAGGAAAACAGGACAAAAATATAGGTTCAGTCACAGGCGTTTGTCAGAAACAGGATAACAAATGAACACAGTCAAATAGAATATTTAGCTTAAGGCATTGTGTCACCATGGGTTTCAACAGGTAAAGGAATGAGTGAGCACCAGGCCCAGATGTTGCCAGGACCTAAGCCCCGCTGGTGACGACCTGTAGAGTGGGTTTGACATCAGAGGCCAGAAGGAACAGAAAATTGTAAGAAGATGGAAGGAAGAATTAACAAATAAAGAGAGAGAGAGAGAGAGAGAGAAAAAGATGAGTCTCTTCTCCTAGATAAAAGCAATGGTCCCTAATAGAGGGGTGGAGAAAAAGAGGGGGCATGGAAGGAAAATAATAGAGGGAATAGTAATGATAATGGTAATAATAATAATAATAATAATAAACATAAATGTATAAGAAAGAGGGATTCATGATAGATAAGTTGTCTATGATAGAAAAGAGTGAGAGGAATTAGTTCCTCTCAGGTGAGGTAAGCCAATACGAGCTATGAGTCAGTTCTCTAGGACAAACCGGCTGGGGTTAATGGAGAAGCAGGAAATGATACCAATGACTTGGATGTCCTTAGAGCACTCATGGTCAGGAGTATTGAACAGGGTGGAGACTGATGTACCAGATGTTATAGAAGTGTTTCCCAAACCAATCCCCTTTACATCTGCCAGTTTCACTTATATATGTCTTGTGGCAGCATTTACAAATGATGACTTTAATATACATGGCCAAAATGTTATATTTTGTCCTGTTTTCCTATTAGTTTAGCTGCTCAATAGAATTGTATGTTTATTCTTATTATGATATTAACATATTTGTGGCTGTCTTTGTTTTTCCACAAACTTTTTCCATGGGGCCCCTATGGATGGTGAAAAGAGATCTTGCTCAGCTTTGGGCTTCTTTTTTTTTTTTTCATTCGCCAGCTTTTACCTCTGACAAAGTCCCTAGAGACTAGGAACTGAAATTTACATGTTAATCCATTTTTCCCTGGCAGCCGTGTGCACAGGGGTCCCTCGCCGCACAGGCAGATAACTTTGACTTCAGAGGTACTCATATTTTTTCCATCGATGAGTAATTGACGTTTCAAGCCAGGCCTCATTGCTGAGAGCAGGAGTGGCTGCTGCAGAGAGAAATCATAATTTAAAATCCCAACCGGTGTAGCCAGGATTTGAACCTCTCTGTCTCGAGGCTGGCGTCTTGCCTCGAGACCAACCAGCCCCATCCTCGCTTTGGGCTTCTGACTCTATTGTATGTCATAGGTCACCTATTGTGTTCCTCTCAAAGGTTTTATTTACAGGTGAAATAGCTCTAGGTGTTTGAATTTATTGACATAATATGATGGAGTGGCACACCAAGGATGAAAGATAAAGACTAATTTAATACTACCACTTATGTTTAGACTTTTTGTCATTTGCTTTCATTCTATTTCGATGATCATCAGCTTTGCTATATGCCTGCATGTATGCTATGTCTACCTCATTTTATAGGTCATTTAAAAGTAAAAAATAGCCCCCATCACGCCAAGTGACGTATAGGGAATATGGTATTAGTGACCATAAAATTTTCAGACCTTCAGCACATGATAGGTCATTTAACTTAAGTAAAAGAAAATTTCCATCAAATTTTACGGATATTTGTGATGAAAATAGTGTATATCCTTCATCAGAAAGTAACAGTTATACAAAATATTTGGAATCATTGTGTGCACTACTAATTTACTAAAAGTGTCACAGTTAATGTTGGTTTATCTTGTTTAATATTTACACACCACAACAAGAGTTACGCCATATTGTTTTATTCAATGATGTTTTTATTTGATGTAATATCAAGGATGTATTTTATCTCCCTTGTTATTTGGAGTTGCCATTGACTTCATAATGAAAAAATGCAGTACAGGTAACAAAGATGGACACTTGGCATTGGATGGACACTTGAATCTCATTGAAGGACCTTGATTTTGTGGACGAGGTAAAGGCATCAAGATGCACCAAGATGCGTAGAGATGCGAAGCTGCTGTAAAGCTGATGATAACAGCAATACTAAAAAAAGAAGAAAAAAGTTTGTATGGTGACAGCTTTACGTGGTAATGGATGAAACAAAAGTCGACGTTTCGGCCATGTAGGCTGAAACGTCAGCTTTTGTGGATGACATAGTCCTCATCAATAGCAATGTGAACGTGATGCTAGAAAAAAACACATGCACTATCATCAATGGCAAAATAGGAATTGAGAGATCAACCAAGAAAAGACAAAAGTAATGACAAATAAAATTCACCCAGGACAAAATTTATATCTTGAAGGAAAAGCAGTGGAAGAAGTAGATCATTTTGTATATCTTGGAAGCTGCATAGATAAAAAAAAAAGGAGACACAAAGAAAGAAATTAAAATCAGAATAGCAAAGACAGTAATGACTTTCAGAAACCTTGATAAAATATGGAAATCAAAATTACTAAACACAAAAACAAAGCTCTGAATTTTCAAATCAAATGTATTAACCACTGTTATTTATGAATGCGAGAGCTGGACAACAACTAAAGAAATAGAAAATAAATTGGATGCATTTGAAAACAAATGCCTCAGGAAAATACTTGGGATATCATGGAGTGAATTTAAGACTAGTGCAGAAATAAGAGAAATAACAAAGCATCCAAAAATGTCATCTATGATCAAGAGAAAATGTGGTCATATGTTGGTCATGTGATGAGAAGAAACAACAAAGGAATCTCAAAGCAAGTCCTTGTATTGGAACAAGAGGTTAAAAGAAAAATAGGTTGATCTAGAGAAACATTAAAAAAGACATTTAGGTGAGAGGCAACAACAGCAGGCATCAGCTCCCTTACCAAGATTTAGTGACCTGCCCAGAACAGAGCCATGTGGCAAGATCTAACCCTTGATAACAAAAATCGTCGGACACAAAGAGTCTAGAATTTCTGCACTATTCTTTCTTCCTTTGGCTTTAGAATTTCTGCACTATTCTTTCTTCCTTTGGCTTTAAATTACAATAGATAAAAAGTATCTTTTTAATATTAATATCACTTTCACATCTCATGATAAGTTAAACAGTTAATTGTACCTTTTTTTTGCAAACTTTCATGGATAGTTGTTCTCATTGGCTGGTGAGTGTTTTAAAAATAACTGCACATATTTGTTTTTAAATTTTCTATGTTCAATAATTCTGTCATTTGAAAGTATTTGATTATGGCTCATCTTTTCTCCATTCTCAACACGATAATACTGTAATAAAGGTGTCTTCTTCTTCCTTTCAACTCCCTGTGGAGCATAGGTCTTCAACAAACACTATCCAAGGCATCCTGTTTCTTACTATTCTTTTAAGATTGTATCATGTCTTCCCACATCCTCATCATCTCTGCTTCCACCTGTCTTCTCCAAGTATATTTTGGATATAAATCGATAAAAAAAATGATGTATGATGATATATTTTGGCCTTCCTCTTTTTCTCTTCTTTTCTGGGAGTTTTAAAAAAGAGCTTGTTTTTGGCTTCCGCACTGTATGTCCTATCCAGCACCAGTTTCTTTTGTTATATTTTTTGTCCGCTGGTATTTGACTAACTCTTTCCCATAGTTCTAAGCTCTAAAAAATAAGGTGTACTGAGTAAAATTCCAAAAGTGAATGAAAATCATGTAATTTGTTTATCATCACTTGATAAATCAAACCTCTTGTGTCTGTTGACACATAAGGCTGCAAATAGAGAGCACCTCTGTTAAATATCCTGACCCATTTTCTCAAGTGAAGTAAGTCTCCTTAATTTCTTTATAGAAATTCTTTGCTATGTCTTTTTTTGTCTTCCTGGCACATTTAAAACAAAATCAATGGTTTTATTAGTAAGTATTTAATCAAAAGGAGGATGTTGGGTGAAAACAGCAGGACAAGCTTTAAAAAAAATTGCACTTTCAGAGAATTAAAATTATGTAAAATTACAGATATACAAAATATATGAGTAAACATAGAAAAAATGTCACTGTTGAATTATAATTAAAGACAAATACACAATGAAGATGCAATTGAAACCCTTAAATGAATTATAAACATCCAAAACATCACACCAGTGATCTTTAAATTGGCAGTATTGTTATTAGTGACTCACAGCATGCCCTAGAGTGGGCAGCACAATGCAGACCTGAAAAATGTCAACACTGTAGCTGTGTAGAGATAGCCACACTGCTTGATATATGCACAAAAGAGAAACAGTGTTTCATTTGTTTTTTCAGCAGCAAAGAATTTAAAACTTGTACACATCATTGATGAATGAATTTGCAGTATGATAGGACATGTTTTTCCCGTGTGTTACCGGGGCCTCATTATGAGGGAAGTAAAGAATAGTAAGTCTGTGACCTTCTAGGCATGTCGTAAGAGGCGACTAAGGAGGTTGAATGATGGCTTGACAAGTTGTCATTGTAAAAAAGTATTGTTATGGAAACAGAGCCATAGATTTTAGAAGCAGTGATCTCTGCAATATGTGCCATTTTGGCACGCAAGGTTTCTGTTTTTGAAATTGTGGATCTGCCCTATGTGCCATCTTCGGCTTGAAAGGACAATAGATAGATAGATAGGACATGTTTATCATTGCAGCAAGTGTATAAGTGAAGTAGGAAGTTCTAAAATAGTGTGACTGCCGTGATGCTTCACTACTGGGTTTGACAAGCTAGTTGTGACATCAGAATCCATTGCAGCAGTTGAAAGCATATCCAATTACCTGCATGAAATGTGTGTAGAAGGTCCAAGAAAATGTATTTATTGCACAACCTCTTTATTCCATATTATATGTAGTAGACTTTTACCATCCATCTTTCAGAAACAAGAGCAAATTTATATTCAGACGCCCTTTAGTTTCTGTTGATACTCAGTCCACAATTTTAGATGGAGATTTGTAAGCCAGTGAAGTGATCACTTTTATTTTTGCACCTTATTTTGTTGTCTGTAACCATATGTGTGTTGATCGTTACCAAATTCCCTGTGTTTCTTTATTGTTTTGATGTAATATTTCTCTTTCATGATTATTTTGCATGTATTTATTTTTATAGGATGAAAAAGTTTTAATAATTTATAACTCCTATTTTCTTATATTTATTTTTTTTTTCAAGTTGACATGAATCATTCTTCATAATTTTCCAAAAGTAACAATTCAGTTAAAATTCTTCTGACACCTTTACCACTAAGCTTATATTTTAGTTTTATTGTATCAGACAGAAACATTCTTATAGGGTATAAAGATAAATAAATAGTTCATTTAATATGACTTTTTTTTTACTATCAAAATTTTGAAGTTTTCCATCATTTTTGTTCCATAGTTAGGGCTTTTAGGTTCAAAGTTAAAATATTCAACAAATTATAACACTATTAAGTTCAACAATAAAATATTCAATGAATATTTGAATGATAATGAAACACTTTAGGTTCAATGATAAAATCTTCTATGATTTATACATTATTAGGTTCTATTATATATATAATTTTTTGTTTCTGGCATTCACTCAACAACTACTCTTTTCATCAGCTGCCCTTAGAGTATTGTTAAGTAGGTGTAGATCTGTTGTGTTACATGTTATAACAAACTGTATTATTAGTACCTTTCAGCCAAACACATCTAACTTCAGCAGGGTAATTTTGAGTGTCAGGATGCCTTCCCTTTTTGATACCTACTAGTTGGTCTGTTTCCAGAATCACCACACGAAGATGTAGGCTCTTGATCAATTGTTGCTGCCACTGATAATGATGCAAGCAGTCAACTATGAGTTGCAGACTGAAGACAGCCTTGGTGCTGTAGAAGCATCTTGACCTCTGTTCAGTGAAATAATATTCTATGTAATAATAATATGGCCCTTTTTGTCTTGTCTGACAGAGGCTATTGTGTATTTTTTGGGAGGTTTTATTATTATCGAACAGCTTCTCTAGTGGCAGATTGTACCAATGATTGACAAACACTTTTGGCTACAGAATGAACTGGTCAAGCTATTGATCCACAAGGTTTTCTGTCTTTTTTTAAAATGTCTTTTCTCTTCCATGTTTTGCCATAGTACAGCCTCAAATGATGTTAAGCCATTATTTATACAGGCTCTCCATGATGTATGATCTCTTGCCAGATGTTCCCTGTCGTTTTCACAAATGGAAAAGGCATTCAGAGATGATTTACAAACATCTCTATATCGTAGTTTGGGTCTGCCAACTTATCTTTTTACATGTATTAGTTCATCATATAGTATTTGCTTAGGAATGTGATTTTCTTCCATTCGCCTGGTGTGCTCCAGCCATCTTAATCTTCAGCTTCTGAGCATTGATATGATTGTTAGGGTATTACACAACATTATAAAATCTTATATAAATTATATAACATTATTAGGTTCAATAATATAATATTCATTTAATTATAAAATTATTGAGCTTAATGAAAGAATACCCAGTCAATATAATTCTATTTTACTGTGATTTATTTGTACATAACTCAAATTATTATCTATCTACTATCCTGTCTAATAAAATTTTTTAAAAAACATGTCCCTAGCTGACACAATTTTTTTAACTTTGTTTTCTGCTAGGTCAAAACATTGCAGATTATTATAACACTATTGTTGAAAATGTATTGTGTACATTTGTTTACAACAGCAAACCAAATAATGTACAAATGTTTCATAAATACTTCAGCAAATAATTTTTCAAAATGTCAATCTTATTTTACCTAATTATTATCAATTATTGTTATCTTTTCTGTTAGAATTTAAACTGGTCCTCATCACATTCAGAGTTTTGTTTCTAAACTGGTAAAACTGTATATAAAAATAAATACATTTTTTGTGTGACTAAGTCATTTAAAAATCATACCTATTATGGCATATTCTCCTACATTTTTTGGTAAGATTTCTTAAAAAAGTTTATTTGAGAGAAGTAGGAACTTTGAACTAAAATAGGCTGTACGTTATATGCAGTTGACACATTGTATTAAGATTTGCTATAATAAAATAATTGTTTTAAATAATGTTGTATTTAATTAAGAAAGGAGAGAAGCAAAGATAGCTAAGACAGATCTTGGAAAAGACCTGGCAAAAAAGCAACATTCAGAGAACTAGACAACAAAGAAAAAAGATCAGTAAAGACAAGAGAACCTTTATAGGTAACCTGGCAATAAAGATGGAGAGAGCAGCAATAACAGGTGATAATAAAACTCTTTATAGTGTTCAGAACCTGCTAAAAAACACTTTCACATCTAGTGGGGGACCTGTTATGAACAAATATGGAACCATATTAAAATCAAGTGAAGAAATAAAGTCACGATGGGCTGACACTTTAAGGAAATCCTTAATCGTCAAATATCAAGGCATTTAATCAATTTTGCAGCCGACACACCAACCTCACAGTTAGATATGCATTTACATGACCTCACCTGGAATGAAGTAGAGATGGCTGTAAGGTTCTTGGCTAACAAGGCTGCAGGTGAAGATGATATAATATCTGAGATGCTAAAAGCAATGGATAGCCACAATTTAAAACACCTGTAGAAAATGTTGAACACAATGTGGAAAAAAGATAAGGTACCTACACAGTGGATAAGAGGTATAACTGTCAAAATTCAAAAAAAGGGCAATCTCAAGGATTGCAACAATTGAAGAGGTGTGATCCTTCTATCAGTTGCTTCTGAAGTATTCTGTAAGAACATCATGAACAGAATCAAAGATGCAGTAGATATTGTTATGCATAAAGAAGAAGCCAGATTTAGAAAATGAAGAAGGACTTGATCATATTTTCACCCAAAGAATTATATTAGAAAAACATGTTTTAAAAAAAAGCAGAAACCACTTCTAAATTTAATTTCAAAAAGGCTTTCTACAGTATGCATAGAAATTGTGGAACATATTGAGGCAATATAAAATGTCAACAAAATCATTAACATCATCAAAGATCAGTATGACAACTTCTCATGTACAGTTCGCACTGAGGCTGGATTATATGAATAATTTCAGATTGATACCAGAGTGAAACAAGGATGTATTTATCTCCCTTATTATTTGTAATTACAATCTACTTCGTAATGCAGAAATGCTGTACATGTAACAAAGGCATTGAATAGACACTTAGATCTTATTTGGAGGACCTTGATTTTAAGGAAGACATAGTTCTTCTCAATAGCAACATGAACTTAACGCTAGAAACAAATTAATAAATCTCCAGTCGTCAATGGCTAAAAAATAGGACTAGAGATCAATCAAGAAAAGACAAGAGTAATGAAAAACCAAATTTGCCTAGAAGAAAAAATATACCTTGAAGAAAAAGCAATGGATGAAGTAGATCACTTTGTATATCTTGGAAGCTACATAGATCAAGAAAGAGACACAAAGAATGAAATTAGAATCAGAATAGTGAAAGAACACTTATGAGAGTGTCAAAGTTGGCAGGCATAGACTCATTAGATGAGATTGAACGCAAAAACATTATAAGCTCTATATGATCTCTAGTGGCACTGGAAGGATCAAGATCTAGTATATAATTATTTTATATTGGCTATTATAGTTATTTTTATTTGTTATATTTGACCATTTTCAGAACATCTTTATTTGACTCTGAAACCTTGCCACAAATAAAATATCTGGCTTAAAAACACCTACTTTGTTGTCATAATGTTCTTAGTTGTTTATTATTTGTTCCCAAATTAAATTCCATAACATTTCTAGTTATATACCTAAAATTGTGTGCCTATAATTCTTAAAAGAGAAAGAGTATCTAGGTCGATGTCCTATGGGCTGGACATGACTAAATAGGTCGATAGATAGATAATTCTTAATTTTATAAATACAATCTTTTTTTTTTAAGCAAATATTACTTTTCTTCAGAAATGTATTAGAAATTGGGGTGTCTTTATCAATCATTGGTTTTAGAAACACTTAACATGTGATATAAATATATATATTTATAACTGATAAACAGTGTGCCTTGAAATTGGAATTGGCTATCTCTTTCCAAATAAATTCAAATCTGATAATGGAGATGAAAATAGTATTGAATCTCTTAATGAGATTTCAAGTTTGTTTAAAGTCGAGACTTCCCAGTGAGGTACTCTGTGGATCCTGTGTCATTACTGATGTCATCGGAAGTATATGTTAGATTTAAATTACCAATGTCTATTTATTTTAATTTTTTTAAATAATTTCTCATGACATTTCTATTTTGTAGTGGAATTAAATATTTTATCACACTAAGCAATAGCATTTGAAGGTGAGGGAGTTATTGCTTGTCCTCACTGTCATTACTTTTCCCCAACTCACTAAGCCAGGTTCCCATTCCTTTATCAGTGGGTTGATCCTCTTTCATTTAATTACCAAACCAGTGCTTTAACACTACACTGTTGATCACAACATTATTTATATGTTTTCCCTATTCGTCTCTTCCATGTGTGCAAAATTTTATCATCAATTTAAATATATTTTACATTAGTTTTTAACATTTCCTGACATTATTTTACAAGTTACCACATTTGAGAGTAGTAAAAGTCAATTTCTTTGAATGGAAATTTAAAATGTGAATATTTTTTTAATCTATGTTTAATGTACCAGTGTACATAATTCCCAACATAGTTCATATCCCCCAACATATTGATCTCTCTCTCTTCGCTTCTTATATCCCTTCGAGTGTCAAGGAAGATATAAGTTTTAGTTCTAGCCATCCTTGCGCCTCAGCCATTTTTATGTTGCTGTGACATTTCTTGGATGTGTCAGTCCATCTTACTCTGGGTCTGCCACAGACTCTTCTTCTATCTCCTCTTTTAAAATATGTTTTGTATGATGTAGAATCTTTTGGCATTCTTTCCAGATAAGCAAACCATTTCATTTATTGTCTCTGTATATAGTTTAGAACTTCCATTTCCATGATGGTTGAATGAAGTTCATGTTCTCTCGATCGCTGCAGAAATTGCATTTGGGACTGATTAATTTTGGCTCTCCAGTACAATTTTCTGCGTTAAAGTCAAAATGATGTTCTACTTAACAAATCTGCGCTGATGAAGCAGAGTCATACACATGGTAATATTCCTTTTTGACAAGTCAAGTGTTGTGAATGTGCCCTTCCACCGTCTAGAGTTGATCTGCGGTTTATGTCAACACATTGAGTGCTGTTCAATGGCCGTCATTGGAATTGTTTGATGCAAGTTATTTACATGTTACAGCTCATTAATGTGGACTGCTCCATCAAGTCAACCGAAGTTTTCACTTTAGGGAATTTGCACCTTGTTTCGTTCGTTGTAGACTCCATTCACTAGAGTAATCGGGAATCTATGGGCGCAGCCATTGTTGTGTGTGCTACGTTATCCTAATGGCTCATCGTATATCCCTAGACCGGCCATACGTTAATGTTGAAAGGTGAAATGACAGATCTTTATTTATAACTTTCCAGCACCGGGATGACTCTAGGAGTTTCATGTTAGTCAGGAAGGATGTCTACTAAATTCAAGAGGGCTACTGTGAGATCTAGGGTAGACATGCTAGCTGCATTCACCTGATGACTAAAGGAGTACACCTCATCATCATCCGCCCTTGAAAGGACGTTAGGTGGGCGTGTCTGCATTGTGTTGTGGCTTGCAGGTTAATTGTGATATTTGCGCCTTAAGGCACAACACATCCGACTTCAGCATGACATTTTTGAGAACCAGGCTGTCTTCCCTCTTCGTTCCCTACTCACTTGCCCAGACTAGACAGGGTAGTCTGGTAATAGAGGCACCACGGAGAGGTGGAGCAGGGAATCATCCAGAATCACTGATCCTGGCGCAAGCCATCAGCTGTGGGTCACTGACATCTTTCAGCTCTGGTGCTATAAGGTGCGCCTTCGCTTCCGGGTAGACATGTGATTTTATAATTTCAATATGTGGTTTATAATTTCACAAATTCTCATTGCGGGAAGATCTTACGGTTTGTTGTATGATGTGCGATGGGGATAATCAGACAACTAACTCGGAATTGAAGTCAAAAACGATGTCCTAACATCATCAAGCGCTATACATTTTAAAGAATATGATGATCGTCATTTTCAGGATGACGTGAACTTCCGGTCAATATGGTGGATAGGCGGCAGGAACCATTGAAGGCTATGTATGAAAAGTGTTCCTTGTTGCAAGGTTTCTCATATTCCAAGTCCGGCTTGTTGCAGGAGCTACTGAGTTAAGTGCTCTGTGCACACTGTGAACTGTTGTGTTTCATCCGTTTTGATCGTGTTTTGATATTTCAATTGTTTACGATGAATGATGATATCATATGACAAGGAACAGTTAGCTGTGTTCACTTTCTGTGCAGTTTCACCTTATGTCTTTTGGCATGTGCTGAGACTGCTATGATGGGGACTACAGCTACCTTTCTTTGTTTGGGAGATGAGTTAGTAATTTGGATGATTCCACTGGCACGGGCGGTTGAGCAATTATGGATTTTAATTCGTTTGCAGTGATACTGGGGCTTTCCATAACCGTAGCCATAGTTTAGAATTGATTCAATGCCCGATTTCTGTCCTATGACATCATTTCTAATTATGTCTCTTCTGGTTACCCCAAACACTTTTAAAAAATCTCATCTCTGTGGTGACTAGCTTTTTTTTCTTGTGTTTATTTATTCTTGAGTGACCATGTTTGGCACTAATAGCACAAGGTGGGGATGAATAATATACTCTATATAAGATGTTTGTTTGTGATGGTAGGCACTGACTGATTTACTAATCTTAAAAACAATTATACATATTAAAGCAATAGACAGAGTGATAATTTCATTGCCATTGATGAATCTTTCATTATCACTAATTTCCCCCAAATGCAAGTGTTTGGCTAAAACTTGTTGTTGTTCTTTATGTCATAACATTATTATTGAAGAAAAAAGCAGTGGCATGCATTTGTAAATGTTAAATAGTTGGGAAAAAACATAGGCATGATAATAATTAATGTGTATTTAACAGGTTTTTCTTTTCCTTTGGAAAAAAATTAGTATAATTATTTCCTAAAGGAAAAAAACTACAATAATTTAAAGGCTTATAATAATCTATAAGCCATCTTGAAACACAATTATAAATTGATAAACATTATAAAAATTAAAATGTTCTTTTACATAATGTACATTTTATTTGTATGTGAGGCATCTTTATATCTCTGGTGAAGTCCAGAGGAACTTAATTTTGCATGAATATAATGTTTTCTCACTGACAGTCTTGTGCTCATGTGTTTCTAGCCATAGAAGCAGATTTTCTCAGACTTCAGAGGTACTCTCACTTTTCATCCATGAGAGTTTTGATATTTTTGGTAGATTTTTCCTATAGATTTTTGCCCTGTTAGTGGCCATTTGCTTACTCTTTTATATTTCCAAACTCCAGGTGTTTTTAACATGCACAAAATGCACACAAGATCCCCTGTATTTGCTGGGGTTAGACATTGAATCTCACTACCCAGAGACCAGGGAAAGGAAAAGTCACAGAAAAATCATTGATTTGGAGATACAAATTTCTACCACCTATAACCAAATTAAAACTTAGGAGTTTCTTGTCCAGAAGCCACTGCCTTACCTTTAGACCCTCAAGCACCATTTCCTCTACCCCACCCTCAATATATTGTACATACAATAACAGAAGATGACATAGATTATATATATATATACATATGCTCATCAGGTCATCAGCAGTCAGATAAAAACGATGCAGGAAAACACAAATGAGCTATCATCAATAGCCAGTAAAATTGGGCTTGAGATCAATCATGAAAAGACTAAAGTCATGAAAAACTTAATTCCAACAGATGACAGAATATACATGGAAAATAAACCAGTGGAAGAGATCAACCACTTTATCTATCTTAGAAGTCACATTGATCAGGAAGGGGATACTAGTTAAGAAATTAGAATCAGAATAGCTAAAGTAGCAATGTCTTTCAGAAGCCTTGAAAAGTTGTGGAAATCAAAACTCTTAGCACAAATACAAAACTTAAACTATTCAAATCGAACAAACTATTATCCCTTACGTATGCATGTGAGAGCTGGAAAACAACAAGCAACATAGAAACAAAGTTGAAAACATTCAAAAATAAATGTCTAAGGAAAAAACTTGGTATAGCATGGAACAAATTCAAAACAAACAAAAAAATTAGAGAAATCGCCAATCAACCACTAATATCTTCAGTAATCAAGAAAATCTGGTGGCCTTATGTTGGACATGTGATGAGGAAAGATAATAACTGAATAAAAAAGCAAGCCCTCATGTGGGAAACAACAGGTAAGAGGAGAAGAGGCCAACCCAGAGACACTGAGAAGAACATTGATCACAGAGGCAAGAGCAGCAGGAATCGGCTCCCTCAGTGAGATAGAGTTGCTAGCACAGAACAGAGACAAATGGTGAGATTTGATAAACGATTTTAACAAGGATTGAAAATTGCTAGTGAAAAAAAAAAATTTAGATAAGAGAAAATGTATCTGGGTCTAAGAGAAAAAGTATCTGGGTCTATGCCCTATGGGCTGGCTTAAGTTGTTGTTTTCTTTTCTGTGCCCCTTATACTCTTTTAACATATGTAGTAACACAATTTCCTTTATCTCATGTTTATAACCTTTTTTTTATTTTAGTCTTTCACTATTATCAAAAATCCACCAAACCAGTTTTATTTCTGTTTATATTTTTAAAATGCTTACATTTAATTTTAAATTACTGTTTCCATGAAACAGATGTCATATTCACAGAATTCAAAGTGAATAGAAAAAATGCTGTGGAAAAAAAATGAAAAAAGAAAGTAAATAAAATTGAGAAAAAAAGAGAAATAATAACAAGGGTTTAGCAATATGCGCTATATATGTGTGTGCGTGTGCATGTGCATGCGTGAGTGAGTGTGTGTGTGTGAAACACGTACATATTGCTTAACCCATTATTATTCTGTTTTTTTGCTTTGTCAAATTTATTTACTTTTTTTTTTTCCAGAGCATAATTATAGCATTTTTTCTATTTACTTTGATTCTGTGAATATGACATCTGTTTCATGGACAAATACATTTAAAACTGAATGTCAGTTTAAATTTTGTTGTTGTTGCTTCAAGGCTAAAAAGACTTTGTTGATGCTTTGTATTTATTGACTTGAAAAGATTAGTTTGGTTTTTTTATAGCCACTATCATGTAATGAGTAATTTGTGAAAAACAAGTTTAAGTTTTACCTTGTATGAGTTTAGTATTATAATTTACGCTTTGTCAGGTTTTTTTTCCAGGATATTTGTCTGGTGTTACCCTTAAGTGAATAAAATGGTTATATGTTTCAGCTGTGTAAGTATTTTTTTAACACAACAGATATTTTGATGCATTATAATAAATAACTGTACATGCTGTGCAATTTTTGTTAACACGCTACATCATTACTACTACATTTATGCTCTGATAGGATTTCAATAAAGCAAGTCCATACCTGGTTTTATCAACAAACTGAGAAAATAACAAGAGGTCTTCTTACCTTGACATGTGGAGTAAGTACACAGAAATAAATAATAAACATTCTAATGTAACTGTAAACCGCATTTGAGTAGTGGTTGATAAACTGGTGTGCTGTGGACAAGTGGTTAAGTTTATTCTCACCAACCAACTGGTGCCTAGGTTTACTTGGCCATAAATGAGTGTTAGTTTTTTTTTCAAAAAGAAAATGGCCTGATAGATCTAGAACTTGACCACTTTACTAAAAAAAATATGCCAGTGGTCACAAAAATAGTTCTTTTGAGCCAAAGATTAGGTCAGAGATTCTAAACTCTCCATGTCCGACAATATTTGTTATTAATTGTTCAGGACCTACACTGTATCTCACCAAATATTACTCTTCTGGGCAGGCCTCACATCATCAAGGGAGTTGATGCTTGCTATTGTTACATTTTGCCTCAGTGCTCTTCTTTGTGTTTCTTTAGGTCTCCTCTTTTTTCCTTATTTCTCATTTGAGGAGCTTGCTTTGAGATTATCTTGTCCCTTCATATCATATGGCTGACATACGACGACCTTCTTTTCTTGAAATATATATATGATTAACCCAAATTCAAAAAGCCAATGTCGCTTAAGATGTGACCTGTATAGAGAATGGCCGAATTCTTAAAAAAAAAAATGTTCTGTATCAGCCGATTTCAAAGATACCTGCTTGCATGACATGAAGCAGTTCAACATCACAAGCAAAATCCTGGAAATATGTGCCACATATAGACTGAGTTGATGCATATTGTTTGGTAAAAAATGGCTTGAAAATTGAAAACGGAAAGAGATAAAACACATGGCAAGAAAAGATGCAAGAATGAAAATGCAGCAAAAGAACTTATGTAAGCCTCAACATCCATCAACATCTAGTCTATATGTAATCTAACTGCCATTCTAGAGTAGGACTATTTAGTCAGAACAAACATTGTGCTTTCTCTTAATAACCTACTATTTCACATCGATTTATCTCTTGAGATAGAAAACCTATTACATTACAATATTATTATACATTCTATCTATCTATCTATTGTCCTTTCGAGCCGAAGACGGCACATAGGGCAGAACCACAATCTCAAAAACAGAAACCTTGCGTGCCAAAATGGCACATATTGCAGAGATCACTGCTCTAAAATATATGGCGCTGTTTCCATAACAATACTTTTTTACAATGACAGCTTGTCAAGCCATCATTCAACCTCCTTAGTCGCCTCTTATGACATGCCTGGAAGGTCACAGTGTCACTATTCTTTACTTATTTTAATTATTATTATTATACATTACACTATGTTATATTCCAACTTACACCTTATCATTATGAGGCCAAAGAATGATGATTAGTCTATACTGATGATGGTAATAAAATTTATTTATATCTTGGCTGTTTCTATAATGGAATATTATTTTCTTGCTATTTTAGTCCTTTTTATTTTAAATCTTCATCTCGGTGTTGTGCTACCAATACCAGCCCTGGATACTAGATGCAAGAACAATAAGAAAAATAACCTCTAGTGAGATTAAATGTGTTAGATGAATGATAGGAAACAGCCTGAAAGATAAGATCAGAAATGAGAAACTGAAAAAAAAGCTAGGAATAACCTCCACCATAGAATATATAAACAAACAACAGATAAAATCATTTGGCCATGTGAAAAGGCAAAAAGATCAAAACACAACTCAACGAGCCTTCGAAAAACATTGCAAGAACACCAGACTAAAGGGCTGACCACAGAAAAGATGGATTGACGGAATATTTAAAAAAATATTAAACATAACAGCAGTAGAGTCGAACAGAAGAGCAAAAGATCGCAAATTATATCTACCCTCAATGCCAAAAAGCAAATGAGGAAGGAAAGAAAGAGGAAGAAGAAATTTTAGTGAAGAAGAGTGAAATCAGTTGTAAGCCTGATTAGTATACATCTTGATAACAATGATAAATTTGTATTATTTCATTTACAGAAACTGAAACTTACTGAAAAACTCAACTTAAACAACTTCTGCACTCTGGTGAATGAGATCATGAAACCCAATCCCATTGTACGTATATTTTCTAATTTTCTTAGTTAATGCTAAACTTACTTTAGCATCAAAAGATGGACAGAAGAATCTGTGACAGTGTGTGTCCATTAAGGCAAGAGGCAGTGTTTCATGACGGTTAACTTTTGATGCTAAAATGGCACATGATGGTGAAATCATTTTACTGACCATTTCTGTACCACAGCTTCATTGCACCAAAAAGTAGGATATTTTATCATTTTTATTAACAAAATATCAAATTCTACACATAATTTTTCATATACAACAAAGCATATAGAAATGTTAAGAACGCTTATTTTCTTTGATGTGAGATACAAGAGCAATGAGATTGAAACAGAATAGATTATTATTGAGACAACAGGTGCAGTAAGGTATGGTACTTTATATTGTTGAATATTGCATCTACCACTTAAAGATTTTGTGCAATTTTAAAACAAATTTATTCTAGAAAGTTGTCAGAATATTATTTGCTCTATTCTAGTGGTTATTATTGTTATAGATTAGAAGCAGTTTTTTAATCCTAGATTATGATACTGTTGTAAAAATTGCATCAACAAAATTCTTCAAAATTTGACAGTTTTCCTTGGTCAAACATCCCCACTCTATGTACCTTCCAACCATCATTATTGGGTTGTTTGACCTCTGCAGAATGTTGCATTCATCACAGCCCACATCTGAAAGGATCTCTCTTTTTAGCCAGGTCTCCCACTTCTTCTGTTAAGTTCAAGGTCTCTTAGATGTCTTGAAACCACCTTCTTCTTGGTCCATCCCTGTCTTATTTTCCAGGAACATGCCTTGCATGCATGATAGTTCTTTTCAGCCCACTGTGTCTTTTGATGTGGCCATAGTATTTTAATTTCCTCTGTAATATGTTGTTTATAAGCCAGTTCTATCAATGCATAGGTCTTTTAATATATCTTTATTGTTCTTTTTCATTATCCAAGATATCTTAAGAATTTTTCAGCCTAATTTTGTTTTGAAAGAACCAGTTTTCTTCATTGTTATTTGCAAGATGCCCATGATCCACAACAATATAGAGATATTGATGCCATGTAGACATCTTTTTCTCATGTAATGCACATGTGAATTTATGTATTTAGCTTTTTATTTACTAGTTTTGCTAAATTTTCGGGATTGGCTATTTTAATAGTAGATTTACCAGCAGCTACATTGTCATTTGTTGTTCATTATTCTTAATAATTATTTCAGTTGCTTTAGATAATATTTATAACTAATTTTTTTTTTATCATGTTCAGTTTTCCTTTGCCGTGGACTAAACATAAGTCTTTTGATAGAAAAATCAATTTTGTCTTCTCTACTCCTCATGTATAACTGCTGATACTGTTTATTCATACTTGGGCCCAAAGAACTGACTGTTTTCTTCAAGATCAGTGAATCATAACTGATAAATACCCCTATTCTGCCTGACTGCACTAGTTTAGAACAACACTAACAGTCTGGCCAAGTGATTAGGAATTTAAATGAAGACAGAATCATTTCAGGGGAAGAGGTATGTTTACCTTATGAAAAAAATCACAAACTATCAACAGAAAAAAAAATAGATAGCCCAAAGTAGGATCAAACCCATGTTCCTTGACACAGCACCTTGTTACTGTGTGTACTCATGATTATAGCATAGGGTTATGAACACAACTCGGGACTAAATCTGTTATTATCCTATGAAGTATCCAGAGGTTTAGACTGGAGACAAATAATAATAAATTAATATTGTTATGGAGGGAAACTTCAGACTATACTCATGACTATACCATAGGGTTACGAATTGTCATTAGGTAAAATCTGTATAAGAAAGAAATGTATATTTTATTCTCAATATTTTTTTACTTGATGCAAAATATAATCTGCTATTTCTTGTTATATCTTCTCAGACTGAACGTTTGATGAAAGAATTTGGTCAGTCTTTACCTGATGCAACAAGGTAAGATTATATCTGACTATGAAATGTTTGTAACAGTTTGTGGTTGCTGATTGATTTACTTGAATGTTTTTTCTTTGTCCAGTGCAATATATTATATTACTTGATTTTTCTACTTGATTCTTGATCCTTCCAGTGCCATTAGGCAGCACATTGTTGAGTCTCCTGCCAATTGTCTTGATTCTGATAAAGCTGTTTGATTATAGAGAGTGAGCCTATGCCTACCAACCTTGCCTTTTTTGTTAGAGTTCTTTTCAGTGTTTATATTATATCACTAGGGATTATAAATTTCCATCCTACTTGAGTTTCTATTCCCGCCATAGTTTGTTAAATTTTACTGGTAAAGGTTAGGTTGAAGGAGGACTTGGAGGTCAAGAGGTATGATGTCAGTCACTGGATAGCAAGGTCATGAGTTTGATCCCCTACAAAAGGTGGTGGAGATTTATAAAAACTAAAATCTGTGGTTTCTTTGTGGCTTTACCCATCCCTGAAGGTCTCTGGGTAGTGAGATTTGATGTCTAACCCTCTCGAAAAATGGCAAAAAACAGGAGGTCCTGTGTGCTTTTTCACACATTAAAGAACCCTGGACAGTTTAACCCTATATTATGATTCTGTCTTAAAAATTACCCCTTAAAATACAAATTCTTAAAATTTGATAGTTTACTGCAGGCAAACATTCTCCCCTCCCCATACCTTCCTATTTACTACTTCCACTGACCCCTGAGTGGTGGATTTGTTTTCTTTGATGTTGGATTTTTTTTAAAAGTGCATTGTAAAAAGTACAATGGTTTCGTAGGAAGGGGGCTGTTTATTATTTTAAATATCACCAATGTTCAAGAAATTCGTTTTTTTTTCCCTTTTGTTTATATAATGGGAGAAATCTCCTCGGCTGTCAGTGAGACATCAAAAAAATCTTTTGTAACACAGGATATCCAGTAAACACGCTTTGAGGGAGCCAAATATATGGCTGGATTGATGAACTTCGTAACACCTCAGGTAGCCAAGACGTGATGCATTTAAATTTCAGGCCATAAATCTAATGTAACCCAGGAAATTATTTTAGCGTCTGATTCCCGTGTGTTTGCTTGGGTGTAGCTGTGTAGCAAAAGTTCAAAGAAAATACTATTTTTGGAACCCAAATGTAACATTTAGGTAGTAGTAAATTTTACGATGGCATAGTGAAAACGTCACCCACAGATATGTATCATAATCTAGAATTAAAGTTATGAGTAGGGCCACTGTTTGGAAAAAATTGTAGGGAAAATCTACCCATGTCAAAAGCGGATGTGTCAAACTGAAAAAAAAGCAAATATCGTGGCTTTGCTGGTGACACAACGCATTTACACTCACCTAATGGGTGATCACTAAGAAGAGGAGTTAGGTAGAAATTATTATTCATATTTGATACATTGCCTGGGGCTTTTTATGTTTCCAACTTGAGCACAAGACCTGTATTTTGCATTTGCTTTCAATAGACAGAGCACTTGATCTCACCAACCTTGTGATCAGAATTCACTGAAATATAATACCAATTTCCTTCCTGTAGGGTTCTAACTGCACAGCAACCCATTAATGCTTCAATGTATGCAAAGTATTTCAGTGTTTTTATCTTTCATTTGGCCTGGTTATGTAGGCTGTAGTTGAAAGCTTTTGTTTTTAAAGACACAAGGAAACGAATGAGGGCAGTAAAATGTTTTTAAAAAAAAAACAGATAAATTTCAATTATACAATAGGCAGTGATTAAAGACAACACAAGACTTACCATAGACCAAAGACGTGTTCTTATTATTGTAACTTATCTATTGCTTATTATTATTTTAAATAATTGTCGATGTTAAATGATGATGTTAAATTTATTTTAACTAATCATGTTTTTTTTTAGTTTTTAGAATTTTGAAGGTTCCTTAAACATCTCTGATTATGATTTATTTTCTGTCACAGAAAACTATTCCATGTTCAGTTTTATTTCATCTTATATACAATAGAAAAATAGAAAGAGAGTCTTAGCAGAGTAGTTGTTAATGAACTGGTTTGTTAAGGACAAGCGGTTGGGTTTATTTCTGTTTGTGAGCTCCATGGTTCACTCAGCCTTAAATAGTTACTGGAGATTACTTTCTGAGAAAAAAGATGATTCCAGTATAGTGCAGAATAAATTACATAAAATATATGCTGGTCGAAAAATATAAACACTAACAGCAAATTGCCTATGTGCCATGGTCAGGTTGAATGTCCTTTCCAGAGCATTGCATTCATCAGCCTATTGGAAAGAATCTCTGTCTATAGTCAGATCTCCCACCTATTCTGTTGTCATATTGAAAGTCTCTTTGATGTTTTGAAACCACTTTCTTCATGGCCAGCCCCAATCTTATTTTGCTTTAACCATGCCTTGCATTTTTGTATTTCCAGCCCACTTTTGATGGGGCCATAGGATTTTAATTTCTTCTGTAACATTATTTATATAGGACTGTTCTTTTCAATGTGTTAGTCTTTCAATATGTCTTTATTGCTTGTTTTCATTATCAAGATCTTAAGAGTTTTTCTGTAGCATTTTGTTTCAAATGAACCAATTTTCTTCATTGTTGTTTATGAGATTGTCAATGATTCACAATCATATGTTGTTGTTCAGAAAATACATGCATTTAGTAGTTTTAATTTTATTGCCTTGTTGGTGTTGTGCCACAATATTTATGTGCCATACTTGAAACATGGCAATTTTTCTTTCTTCTATACAACATAGAAGAATTATACAGAAACATGTTTCAGATATCTGAATTAGTATGAAAAGATGCCCAGAAAAACAGCAATTATGTGGTTTATTGAAATGATAGATAAACAGGTGTTTGTGAAAGTAATAGATCATCAGTGCTAGTAGGAGTTACACTAAAGGACAAGGATAACTATATAGGCCTATATATTTTTAAAATACTAATCTTCAACAAAGTCTGATTAATCAAATTACCCATGGATTTTGTTATATATTTTGCAGATTATTGCCACTTTCTGGCTTTGAAAATTTCTTGCAAACAGAGCAGAATGTAAGTTTTGTACTAGAAGCACACTGTAATCACCATATTACATTTATGGAATACATTAAAAATGATAATTCTATCTATCTATTGACCTTTCGAGCCGTAGCCGGCCCATATAGGGCATAGACCCAGATACTCTTTCTCTTATCTAAATTTTTTCACTAGCAGTTTTCAATCCTTCTAAAGATATTTTATAAAATCTCGCCATTTGTCTCTATTCGGTGCAAGCAACTCTATCTTATTGAGGGAGCCGATTCCTGCTGCTGTTGCCTCTCTGATCAATGTTCTTCTCAGTATCTCTCTGGGTCGGCCTCTTTTCCTCTTAGCTGTTATTTCACACATGAGTGCTTGCTTTGTTATTCAGTTATTATCTCTCCTCATCACATATTTTTATGTTAGCAAAAATGATTAAATAATTGTATTAGCATGCAACATTATATAGCACATAGAGCATAACAGTAGTTTTTCCAGAGTAATATAAGATAACTGTTTAAGTTGAACAATAGATGATTGAAATATACTGGAGTAACTCCAGAAATATAGATTTTGATTATTCATTTCATAAACTATTTTATGGATAACCAAAAACAGCTTAGTATCTTATTAATTTCGATAACAATTGATTGTACTTAAAATTTAATATACTTATCATCACTTACAATCACTTTGTTCACAATTATGACATTTGTGAGTCAGTTTTAATAAAGTCATAATGTAATTTATAGGCCTATTGTTAAACTATTTGCAGTGGATTTTTCTGTCTTCCTTTTTTTTTCATCTTCAAGATATATTGTTTTTTGGCGCAAAACAGATTGCCTTTAGCTTTTAATTTCATTGTTTTACTTTGTATAATATCTTTGATTTTCTGCTCTGGCATGACTTCCAACATGGCATTGTGTTTCTTCAAATGTTGAAAATACTTTATTTGTATTAAACTATTTTAAAGAATGCATTTTGCTTTTCTTAATCCCAAAGTACAATACATTTACTTTATTATTTTTGATAAAACTCTATCTTTGTGTGCCACTCCTGTATTTGATCAAAACATAATTAAATTATCAATTTTGAATTATTTTTAGGAGGTGTATTCACCTGAAATTGGTGTAGAGATGATGTTCTCATGTTTGCCTTTATCTAGGAGAGTTCCAACAGAGCCTCCAAGTTTTTCAGCCAGTGAAGTGAGTTTTTAGTTTGGAAACAACAAATAAGAATTATGAAATTGTAATATTTGTAATAAAGACATCCTGTTAATTTGGAGATATGATGGATTAATGGTACACATGAAAGCTGTATCTAAATCTGTTATATTATTTCCTTAAGTTTCACTTAGGTTGTGTTTTCAAACCTTTATGGAATTGTGATATAATTTATAATAACCAAGAAACCTGCATCCCCTTTCTATTTTAGTTATTTGGTGTTAAAATGCTTACAGCATTCTTGGAGAAATTTAATATAATAAATTATTGTAGTAAAGATGACCCACCCATCAACTATCACTCCCCACGATGCTAAAAAGTTAATGAGGAATGGAGCAAAAAGAAGTGGTATTAGTAGTTTTACATTTGTAAATTAGCAGTATAAGATTTCAAATGAACTGATAAGAGATGAAATGAAAAAGAATATATGTTAAACTTTATAAGAAAAAAGCATTGGAAATACATCAGTCATGAGCTGAGAATGAAGAAAAGACTTCTGCATCAGACCTTCATGTGGAAACCAACTGGTTAAAGAAAATAAGGCGGACAATTAATAAGGAGGGCTCAACCATCCATGAGGACTAAGAAACAACTAAGACGTACAAGAACTAGCAGTAAATCATCAATTATAGAGAACTATGACTCCTGCTCTATATGCCATCTTCAGCCCGAGAGGAAAATGAATGAATGAATAAATAAACTATATGGTACTTAAATGTGACATAAAATGCCCATATCAATTCACAGAATTTTTCTTGTATCATTTTTGCTATCGTTGATTTCTTGCTACTGGTTTCTTTTAAAATTGATCTCATTTAATTTCTTAATGATCAAATTGACTCTTGAAAATGTTGTACATTAATATTTAAAGATTTTTATAAAGGTTGGTATGATAAGAAGGTTACATATTCAAAAATTTGGGTTAAGACTTTAGAAGTGAATGCTTTCACTGCAGCCAGAGCATTCCCATATGGGTTAAGAGTTTTAAATCATGTCCTTTAGTCTACTAATTGACCAGTTTTGTGCACAGGTCAAATAACCTTTTGTTATTTCAGAAGCTGAAAAAGAAAATTAGGTACTTTACTTGCATAATTAAGGAAATTATTTAAATATAAGGAATGACACTGACTATCATCATCATCATCAAGTACCAGGCCTGCTGGCATAGATGATGAAGTCTCTCCACAATTTTCTATCTTGACAGTTGCTTATTGTGGCGATTCATGATTGTACAAAGAAGTAATGACGGTGGTTTTCTGTTGCCTTCCGTCGGTTTGTTTACGGTTGGCTCCGCTAGCCTTTGACTAAAAAGTCTCACCCACAAGACAGTGGGGTTGTTTTACTTCGGGGTACCCTCCCTTGGCCTTTTACTCTCCTAAGTTCATCTGCAAGGCAGCAGGGCTGCCACTGACTATATCATCTTCAAATGTTACACTTACAAAAAGTTTGAAGTATTTCAAACTCCTTCATAATTATGTAAGACAAGGAAGTCTTTAAATCTTTATTTAGTGGCAGCAATATTTTAAATCATTTGGAAGAAATTAGTAATCTAATTCAGGCAAGCTAAACCCTAAAGAAATAAAAGTCTTTTAGCATTAAATTCAAAGATCTCATTTTATTTTTACAGTTTGAAGATTACCTTTTCTCCTCAATCAACTCAATCCTGAACCCAATAGAGTTCACAGTTCATCAGAATATGGACCAACCTCTCTGTTGCTATTGGATAGCTTCATCTCACAATACGTGAGTACATATCATTACAAAAAAGTTAATTAATTATTAGCTAGAATAGTAAAGTAATATAAATAATAAAAAGCATAAATCTTTTTTCAGGACCATTGTGTATTATTTTACTGTATAAAAGATTTGTATTAATTCATTTTTATAGAGATTTCTTTGCTAAATTTTTGGTTCTCTTCTTCTGTTGCCTATTTTTTTATGCTAAGCATATCACACAGAGAGACAAACAGCTATCATGAACTTTGCCATCAGTAGGTCTACTTTAGCACCCTAAAGTTTGTCACCAGTCTTTTGTGTGACCAGGTTTCTGTTCTTATTTCTTAGTACCATTCCCATGTATGCAAAATATGTGAAATTTGAAGATCAGCCTGGCATGTACAGATATTTGCTGTTTTTGGAAATAGGTATCCAGTCTATAATGTCTTATTCAGGTTTGTTGTTAGGCACAGTTTACATTTTAACATTCATTCAGAGCTGTTGAAACAAAGGCCGACCATCTTTTTATATTAATTTTATTTCTTTGGTTTATTTTCCATTGATTGCTTTTTGTTTATATGTTTTTACTATTACTTTTTAAAAATTGGTTCTCGTTTTATAAACATAAAATCACATTAGTATAGATAAAAGGAAAACTTCAACTCGGAATAAGATACAAATTATGTTAGAAGAGCATCAGGCAAGAGAGCATGTAACTTTTCTGAAAAAGATACACAATTCAATTGACATAACATCAATAAAAATGTATTATATTTTTCATGGTGAGACAATGTATAATAAGTATATTTGTTAAGATGATAATTCTATACATTTTCTTCTTATTTCTTACACTCGTCCAGTGCTGTTAGATGTCACACAGACCTTGCAATGTACCTTACCCTTAGTCTCTGTTATGTGCTAGCAACTAAGTTTCATTAAGAGTCAGTGCTACTATCTTTGCCATTCTTTTAGTGTTCTCAGTCCCTTTCGAGGTGTGCCTCTGTTTTCTTTCTCCTGTTTTGCCTTTTATGTGTTCAATTTGTTATTCTCTGATTATTTGTACTCATCATATGGTGACATGTGCCTGCCTCCTCTTTCTGATTTTATAGATGAGATTACTGGTTGCATTGGTTATTTACCTTTTTTCTGAACTAGTCTTGAATACATTCCATTGTATACAATTTTTATTTTCTTTATTTTATGAGTAAATAAATACAATTAAATAAATGACATTAAAGTTGTGTAATGTACCCAATGAAAGAGGACTTTAGAGAACTCTTTTTTGGAAAGTAGAACTGCCTGAATATTAGTGTGAACATAAACCATAACTATGCTGATGGTCACATAAAACTGTAGACTTTAAACACCTTATTTCTTATGTGCACCAATAACAAGGTGAGTTATTCAGTTATTGAGTTATTTGCGGGTCATCATCATTGCACTCCGAACATGTCCATAGGTGCTCAGATCCCCTCCTCAGCAATTCCCTCAGTGTCCAGCGACTGACGACTCCAGTTCTATGTTGGTTGATAAGTCTTCTTACACGGCCACCAAGTTTCTCATTTCTGGCTGTGCCCATCTTAACTCCCATTTCCATCATCCGAAGAAGCGACGTTGATCTGTGTTTGTCGAAGTCCTGTGCTCTTCCCACATCTCGGAGTGCATTGTGACGTCCGCCCGATCCATCGGTTGCCCGTCCTCAATGACAGCGCAGCTAGCCAACCTGTCCGCTCTCTCATTTCCCCGTACTCCCGCATGTCCAGGGACATAGACAAAGGTGACCTTACGTATTTTGGATTTCTGCAACGACTCTACCCATTGCATGCGTACAAAGCCCGCCTCCACTTTTTTTATCATGCTCATCGAATCACTCAGTATACATGCGTGGATGTAGTCTTGTGACTCTAACCATTTGAATGCCTTGGTCACTGCCATCACCTCCATTGTCATGCTACTCGTGGTCATGGCGTATGCACCACTGTCTTCCTTGGCTATTCTGCCTGCCGAACGTGCTGTAAATGCCCATGCACTTTTTTCGTGTCGTCTTACAGATCCGTCTGTATAGATGACTGCATCTTTCTCATCGGTGTTATCGCAGATGAGACCGTTGACCTCAGCATTAACCACGACTGGGTTCTGTTCCCTACTTTTCCTGTCGAGTGTGACAATACATGAGAAAGTCCCCTTGAATGACGTAGGCACCGGTATCCACTCCTCACCAACGCTGAGATTGGTAAGCCCACAGACCTGTTTGATGACATCTTCTGCTCGGCCCACCCATGATTTGCCTCTTTTTAGCCTGGTACCTTTCTCTGTGTTGAGCACGTGGTGCAATGGATGCTCTGTATCTGTACTAATCTTCAGGTATGCTCGTGCTCTCCAGATCTTGATTCTGTCATCCATGGTTGGAAAGTCAAGAAGATACCTCATTGCCACACAGGGAGTGTCCCTCGTACATCCCAGGATAATGCGCATGGCTTCATTTTGTATTTTCTCCAGCCTATCAATTTGAGTCGTACTGACAGTAAGAATGGCCAGGGCATACTCGATTGGTGCGAGGACTAATCCCTGGAACAGAAGAGTAAGTAGCCTCTGCTCGATGTTGGCAGCTGCCATGACCTTCAAGGCGGCTAATCCTTTGCGGGATTTTGTTATCACATGGTCAACGTGGTCCCGAAAACACAGGCTGCGATCAAACTTAACTCCGAGGTATGTCATCAACTTGTCCCTGGTCACCTCATCAGCTCCCATTCGTACTACCGGTGTGGTCGTATTAACGATATGATTGTTAAGGGAGAACCATGAAACTGTTGCTTTATTAGGATTAACCAAGGCACCTGAAACCCCACACCAGGAAGAAATGCGATCGAGTTCGTCTTGCATTGTGGAGGCGATTCCCCGTCTGTCTCTTCCCTGTCGATATACCAGAATATCATCAGCAAAAGTCATAGTTCTTCCCCTCCCATCCAGCTGTTGGGCCGTGATCGTTATTGTGTACACATTAAATAGAACTGGTGACAATGGTGAGCCTTGTGGCAGCCCAGGACAAATGGATGTTGGCTCGGAAGACCAACTTCCACATCTGAGTATCACCTTCCTCTGAAACAGTGCCGCGGCGATCCATCTTATGAGGAAGGGGTTCACCGCCAGTTTGAGAAGCATATGCATGAGATATTCAAATGATACCCTGTTGTATGCATCCTCCAGATCTATAGCAGCAGCACATGTCTCCTCTCGTCTGTGGAAGCCTTCGAAGACGTCATAGGCAAATACTGCCGCATTGAGCCATGTCTCTTTGTTATATCTATAACCTCCGAGTGTGGATGGGAATACGCGTTTCTGTTCAAGGCGACACGTGAGGACACGGGCAACTATTTTCTCCAGCAGCTTGCCCGCAGTGTTCTGCATTGTGATGATTCTGTAGGCACTGATCTGAGAATGGTCCTTGTTTGGCTTCGGTAGCGGTAGTAAGTAGCTGTGTAGCCACTCCTCCTTAATCTGGCCACTCCGAATACTGGCATTAAACTCAATAACAAGGTGATTACCTTTCTATCTATCTATCTATCTATCTTTCGTTCGCCTGAAGTATTGTCTATATCTGCAATGTCGTTTCCTGTATAAATTTTACTGTCTTTTGTAATTCTTGCAGTGGCCCATATAGTTTTGTCTGTAGTGTTGTATCTATGGGCCAATGGATTTTCCTCAGTCTACTATATTCAGTGCAGTCTTGAAGTATGTGTTCAGCAGTCTGGGGTGCCTGTCCACATGTACAAGTAGTTGATGTGCCGATCTTGAATTTTGTATACATGTGACTATGGAGTCGATTGTGTCCTGTTCTTAGGCGTATAATGATAACTTGTTCATATCTATTCATATTATGAAAGGCATCCTGATTTGGGGCTTGTGGTCCTCTGATTGATTTGATTATCTGTTTCTTATGATGGTATGTAACTGGTGTATCTAGTTGTGTGCCTGTTGAACCTTCCTTTGCCAACTGATCTGCTTTCTCATTTCCTGGTATTCCACAGTGAGACGGGATCCACTGCAGGGCAACCCTGTGGTGCTTGCAGAGTTCAGTCAATAAGGTCTGTAGATGTGGTAATTTTCTGGATTGTAGTGCCTGGAGTACTGATCTTGCATCTGTCAAAAACACTACAGGCTGTGGGCTAAGATTACTGTTCAGCAGTTTTTCTATTGCCAACTTTATTGCTTGTATTTCCGCATCATAATTGTGACAATATTTCCCTGTTGCTATTTTATTCATATCCCTAGTGTTATTTGGGTACTCTATATATGCACCTGCTCCCCCATTCTTTACTGCATTCTGTGCTGATCCATCTGTGTACACACGAATCCATAGGTCTTGTGGGTATTCTTCATCCAGGAAACTGAGAGCTATTGTTTTTCGCTGTAGACTATTTTGTTCCTCTTTGTCAACTATTCCTTTCACTTCTGTCCGTATTTGAACTGATAATCCTGATTCATCTGTCCAGGGAGTCTGTTCTGGTATGGGCAGAAGGGGTTTAACAACTCTTGGCATGTCTGGTGTTTGTCTACTAATACGCTTGGCTTGGTGGATAAAGCTGCTTCTCTTAAGTCGTCCCAATGCAAGATTTTGGAATCTGTCCTTCATTGGATGTCTCGGCATGCATACAAATTTTTCTGCCTGTATCAGCACCTTTGTGTCTCTCCGTTCTCTCAGTGCTGGTATCCTCCACAATTTCTCCATCTCCAATATTGGTGTTGATTTCATTGCTCCTGTGATGACCCTAAGTGCCTGGTTTTGTACTTTATCCAGTTCTTGCAATGTGGTGTTTGATGCTGAGCACCATGCGGATGATCCATATTCTAAATGTGGGTGTATACACTGTTGGTAAACTTTACTGAGTATTTTCCCACTCGCACCCCATGTGGTTCCACACAACTTTCTTAGAATAGCCAATTTCCTCCTTGCTTTTTGGGTTGCCTTATTTATCTGCTGTTTCCAAGATAGTTTGTTATCAAATGTAACTCCGAGATATGTAGCTTGTATGTCTTCTTTCACAGGCTCATTGTTTATGTAGATGGCTTCTGCTTTTTGTTTTGGGGAGAGTGTGAAAAGTGTAGTACTGCATTTGTCTGTATTGATGCTGATACACCATCTATTTGTCCATGAATTCAGTGCATTCATAGCTCTTTGTAGCAATTTGGAGGCCACTGTTGCATACTCCTCTGTGCACCACATTACCAAGTCATCTGCATACATTGCCACTTTGATGCCATGTGGTAGTTCAGTAACTAGGTCATTGATGTAGATCAGAAAAAGTGTTGGAGATAGTACCCCTCCTTGTGGAACGCCCTGGCGCAATAAGACCTTCTTACTCTTAAGACCATCCAGTTGCACTCTGGCTCTCCTGTTATGCAGATATACTTTGACCCATTTGTACATCCTGCCATTTACTCCATAATTTCTCAGTTTCTTCAAAAGCCCTTCCTTCCATACCTTATCAAATGCTTTCTTTAGGTCTATCCATGCTGCTAGTACCAGTTTCTTTTCTTGAAACGCATCTTCAATTTCCTGGGAAAGATAGGTTGCTTGATCTTCGGTAGAGTAACACTGTCTAAAGCCTGCTTGTTGTGGGACAAGGAGATTTTCACTTTCCAGGTACCACTGCAGTCTGAGATTGATTATACGTTCCATTGTTTTACACAAACAGCTTGTAAGGCTGATTGGTCTATAGCTGGATGTCATTGAACCATCTTTTCCTGGCTTTAGTAATGGTATCATAATTGCTTCTCTCCATGCCTGTGGCACTCTACCTGTGATCCAGCAAATGTTGTAGATCTGCAGTAGTTTTGCTTTAGCTGCAGTTCCCAAGTTCTTAATCATTTCATTGGACACTCCATCATTGCCTGGTGACTTTTTCATTTTTAATTTGGATATTGCCAGCTCTAGCTCTCTTTGTGTAATGGGTGTTTCCATTACTTCATGTGTGGTCTCTTCTTGTCTTACCTTTCTATCTATCTATTAACATTTCGAGCCTTAGCCAGCCCGTAGCGCATAGACCAAGATATTCTTTCTCTTATCTAAATTTTTATTTTAGCAGTTTTCAATCCTTCTAAAAATATTTTATCAAATCTCGCCATTTGTCTCTGTTCTGTGCAAGCAATTCTATCTCATTGAGGGAGCCGATTCCTGCTGCTGTTGCCTCTCTGATCAATGTTCTTCTCAGTGTCTCTCTGGGTCGGCCTCTTTTCCTCTTACCTGTTTTCCACATGAGGGCTTGCTTTGTTATTTGGTTATTATCTCTCCTCATGACATGTCTAACATATGACCATTGTCTTTTCTTGATTGCTGAAGATATTAGTGGTTGATTGGCAATTTCTCTAATGTCTTCATTTGTTTTGATTACCTTTACTTATTTTTTGTTATTTGCAATAAAACTAATTACCCAAAGGGAATTTTAAAAATAAACACATTGGTGAACAATTATATATAAAAACATCAATAGAAAATTGGTGACAAGATTGAGCAGGACTGAAAACAAAATGCAAAATCTACAAAAAAGTAAGCACAGGCATTATAAGGGAATTTTTTTTAATAAACACATTGTTTAACAGCTTTTACATCAAGATACAAAACTTATGACTATGTCACAAGATTGAGCAGGACAGAAAGCCAAAATGTAAAATCTACAAAAAAGTAAACACAGGCATTTTAAGGGAATTTTTAAAAAATAAACACATTGTTTAACAGCTTTTACATCAAGAGACAAAACTTATGACTATGTCACAAGATTGAGCAGGACCGAAAATAAGGGCAGCATCATAAACTTAACCCTAGATTACAATCATTCATAAAAATGACGATTGCAGAATGACAAATTTGTTTAATCTCCAGTTTGCCCACACGGTTGCTTTTTCCCACCATGTACCTTTCTAAATGTTGGAGGCATTTATTCAGAAAGACCACATTGAGACCGCATACATTTTTATTTTCCAAATACTGCTGTTTCATTGTAAAAAAAACTGTTTTGTGATTCCATGATGTATACATGGATATAATGTCCACCTTAGTATTGACAGTGCTCCTTAATTGTTTTGATTATTTTTGTGTCGTATTTATTCCTGTTATTTTTTAACATATTTGTAACAAAATGTAAAAACAATATTTTTTTCTCAAAGTTGCATTGATTTTTTATGTGAGTTGTAAATTTTTAAGATAGTTTCGTAAACAGTTAGGTGCAAATAAGCATCGTATTCTAGGGTTAATTTTATTCTGAATATGCGCAAAATAAATTATAGTTTTTTTTTTTATTGTAATAGGACTTTAAGGTGATTTGCTGTTTATTTTGATGCCCAAACACAATTAGTAATTTCTCAAACTAGTTTTTAAGAAGAAAAAATTTTTCTGAGTTTGAAATGTTTGTTCACACAAGTTTTTATTTTACAATTATTTTAGAGCTTGTCAGATTTTACGGGACAGTAATCTTTGCTTATTGTTACAGTTACCTGACTGGTGATCAATGGAAAGGAGAGTCACATGTGGAAACATATGCTAGATGTCTGCAGATGGGTTGTCGCTGTGTTGAATGTTAGTAAAATGTTGAAATATTGTACTCATGGTACAATGAGTTGATTATCAAATGGAGAAAGGATAATGTATCAATTCTAACACTCAAATTCATTAATTCTCTTGTATAATGTACCAATTCTAACACTCAAATTCATTAATTCTCTTGTATAATGTATCAATTATAACACTCAAATTCATTAATTCTCTTGTATAATGTATTTTATATAATGCAGTTTAATTCCAACAAGTGACAAAATATACATGGAAAACAAACCAGTAGAAGAGATCGATCACTTCATCTATCTTGGAAGTCACATTGATCGAGAAGGGGATACGAGCAAAGAAATTAGAATTAGACTGGCTAAAGCAGCAATGTCTTTCAGAAGCCTTGAAAAGTTGTGGAAATCAAAACTCATTAGCACAAACACAAAACTTAGGCTATTCAAATCAAATGTACTATCAACCCTTACGTATGCGTGTGAAAGCTGGAAAACAACAAGAGATATAGAAACAAAGTTGAACGCATTCGAAAATAAATGTCTAAGGAAAATACTTGGTATAGAATGGAACGAATTCAAAACAAACGAGGAAATTAGAGAAATCGCCAATCAACCACTAATATCTTCAGTAATAAAGAAAAGACGATGGTCATACGTTGGACATGTGATGAGAAGAGATAATAATCGAATAGCAAAGCAAGCCCTCATATGGGAAACAACAGGTAAAAGAAAAAGAGGAAGACCCAGGGAGACACTGAGAAGAACATTGATGAGAGAGGCAAGAGCAGCAGGAATCGGCTCCCTCAATGAGATAGAACTGCTTGCACAGAACAGAGACAGATGGCGAGATTTGATAAAATATCTTTAAAAGAAAACTGCTAGAACAAAAATTCATATAGGAGAAGGTGTATCTTGGTCTACGCCCTATGGGCCGGTTACGGCTCGAAAGGTCAATAGATAATGTATTAATTCTAACACTCAAATTCATTAATTCTCTTGTTCAAACTTCTACAATATGAATAGTAATTTGTCTAAGAGAAGAAAAAGTATCATCTAAGAACTATCTACTGCTCTTGGTTGATTGAAGTTTATATGACATGCTGTAGGCTATAACAAGAGAAAGCATATGCCAAATCTCTATGTATGGGTTGATGCAATTTTAGGCTGCTGTCAAATACATTCAAATTTGTAATGAGACATTTCAATTATAGTGTTTGCTTTAATGGTTCCTTTAATGGACATTTTATTTTAAACTTTGTAAGAGATGAATATTGAAATACCTTAATGAGCCCAAGAAGTCCAACAGCACCAGTAGCTGTAAGTGGTCAGTGACTCATAGCTGATTACTTGTATCAGGTTCAGTGAACCCAAATTTATCAAGATCTCCCATTGACAGAACTGAAAATACTAACCAATTGGCCTAAGCAAGTAGAGGAACCCTGTATCCGAAAATGCGTTTCTGAAATTGGGTGCATTGACTGAAAGGCATAAAATAACACAGCTCGCTGTAAACAACACAACACATAAATCCTTTTTAGGGTGGAATATTAACATATTCGCTGTCAAGGGGTTTAACATGCTGTGGTCAGAACATTTTTCATAATTTGTAATCAATTAAAAATAACAATGAGAAAATAAATAAAAATTGATCTAAAACACATGGTTTTTTTCAGACAGTTGGCTCATTAGTCAGAAAAGAGGTTACATAAGAGAATTGTAGGGTTTTAGAGGAAATAATTACAAAAACCATCATCATTGAGTGCTGTTTCCTCAT
Source organism: Megaustenia siamemsis (assembly GCA_032433765.1). Taxonomy (NCBI): domain Eukaryota; kingdom Metazoa; phylum Mollusca; class Gastropoda; order Stylommatophora; family Ariophantidae; genus Megaustenia; species Megaustenia siamemsis. The sequence continues at coordinate 58,379,165 of JAVIAB010000106.1, forward strand.
CGAAGGTTGGCTACCATGGAGCATCATTCCACTCTGTCTCTTGTTTTGATACTGCAAGTTGTCATAGATTGACTTGTCCATCTTTTGATCTTATTCGTCCATGTTAGTTTTGGTCTGCCTCTGCATCTTTTACCTTGTATTTTCCCTTCCAAGATTACTTTTAGTAGGCTAGTGTATATTTTACCTAGTCCCAAAAATCTCATTTGTCTTGTTTGAATTGTCTTTAATTTAGCAAATATAAATAAATTAAAAACTAGAAATGTGGTTCCTGGATTCCTCGTGTCAGTTACTAGAGTAGCAATTTACAACTCGTTATATAGAGTGTGTTAAGAGCTATCAGACATATACAGAAGAAGAAGAAACAACTTATTGACCACTTATTGCTGGATGACACAATAATTTATGAGAGAAAAATGTGGAGACTACAAGTATCAGAAATTAGGCTCACAGTACAAGCTGAAAATTGTAAATTAAAATATGGAGCAGGAGCATAGTTCCCTCTAAGCTGTGCGACCATGCGGTTCCTGTAATGGTGTCATGCACATCAACATGCTGCTGCTGACTTAATTTACAAGATACGGTTGTTTTAGTCACCAAACATTTTTGCCATTTACACTCTTTTAGGATAGGTCTTCTTTAGTGAAAAATGACCATCACTTGCTCGGGGTGTCATTTTGTAGTTGCGCTCAGGATATTTGCATAAAATATTTACATCAACAAATTCTGGGAAACCATTATGATGTAAACAGTGGATGTACAGTGGTAATAAATTATTTAAACTGATGTTTTTAAGCTTTTATTACATTGGACATATTGAGATTATGGAGCTGCAGAGACCACATGTTGATATTGCAGCCCTTCAGGAAACAAGGCTTGCAGATTGTGGTTCAGTCAGGGAAAAAAATTACACCTTTTTCTCGCAGGGGCTAAAGCCTGAGCAGCCTCGCCTACTTGGGGTGGGTTTTGCTGTGCATATTAAGCTCATATATTCTATAAGTAAAAAGTAAAGTACCCCCGCCATCCCAAGTGGCGTATAAGGAATATGGTGTTAGTGACCATAAATTTTACAGACCCTCAGCACATATTTTTGGGGTAATGTGTAAAAAAAATCTGGTATCCATTAAAGGCTGGGTGAACCTGGAAGCCGGCAGTTGGGATCAAACCCTGCCTCTTGTCCTTTGTAGTCCAGTTCACTAACCACTGAGCTATTGCGGCTCCCTCATGTATTCTATAAACACCCCAAATGGTACATCAGAATGCATAATAACACTAAAAATCCGCTCAAAAGCTGGACCAATTAACATCACTAACGATATCAATGATTCATGGAACCAGCTAAAATCTCACATCATTGACTGTGCAATCTCTTTATTTGGAAAAGAGCAACACTCCACTAAGGATTGGGTTCAAGAAAACTCAATGAAACTCATGCCACTTGTAGAGAAGAAGAAGAAGGCTTTCCTAGCCTTGAAGAACTACCCATGACAGAACACAAAAGACAAATTCAAACAAGCAAGAGCAGAGGTACAAAGGGAATCAAGTAGATGTGCGAATGAGTACTGGTCAAATCTGTACTCTATGATCCAGAAAGCTGCTGAGATAGGTGATTTATGAACTATGTACAACATCATTAGGATTGCTCTAGGCCCAAACATCTCAAAATTTGCTCCCTTAAAAGATGTTAGTGGTGAGTCTATCAGTGAAAAAACTAAACAGCTGGAAAGATGGGTTGAACATTACTTAAGTCTATATTCTGTAGACAGACCAGCAAGCCCACTCCTAGACAAGCTAGTCCCAAAATACTCACTGCTGACTAAACTGGACAATGAACCTACCGAGAAAGAACTTCATGATGTCATCCGCAACCTCTCAAGTGGAAAAGCTTCTGGTAACGACAACATCCCAGCTGAAATATTAAAGGAAAACCTTGAAACACTCCTGTCCCACCTCTACAAACTCCTTGTCCAATGCTGGAGAAGTAGCTATATACTCCAGGATATGAAAGATGCCAATATTGTAACATTATATAAAAATAAGGGGACAAGGGCGATTGCAACAATTATAGGGTTATTTCCCTCCTGAGTATAATTGGAAAGGCGTTCGCAAGAATTGTTTTAAAGCGCCTGCATCAGTTAGCGGAACGTATCCTTCCTGAGTCCCAGTGTGGGTTTAGAGCTGAATGGTCAACCACGGATATGACTTTTACTCTCCGCTAGTTGCAACAAAAATGCAAGGAACAAAGAAGACCTCTATTTATAGCCTTTGTTCATCTCACAAAAGCGTTTGACACAGTGAACAGAGCAAGTCTATACAAGGTGTAGGAAAATGTTGGCTGCTCTCCTACTTTACTTAAGCTGATCAAGTCGTTTAACAACAATATGTCTGCCATCATCCAGTTCAACAGTAGATCTTCCCAGCCCTTTGAGATGAACTGTGGAGTCAAACAAGGATGTGTCCTTGCTCCTCTCGATTCAGCATATTTTTCGCTGCCCTTCTACACAATGCATTTGAAACTGTCTCTGGAGACATCTACATCCATACAAGATCTGACGGCTCCTTATTCAATCTTGCATGTCTTAGGTTAAATCAAAAACAACTGAGACCCTAATCAAGGAGCTTCTATTTGCTGATGATGCAGCACTGGTTGCTCATTTTGAATCCATCCTGCAGTCAATGATTGATAATGGCTAGAACATGTGAATTATTCTCCTTATCGAGGGACTGGTTGGTCTCGAGGCAAGATGCCAGCCTCGAGACAGAGAGGTTGTGAGTTCAAATCCCGGCTGCACCGGTTGGGATTTTTATTTATGATTTCTCTCTGTGGCAACCACCCCTGGTCTCAGCAGCGAGGCCCGGCTTGAAATGTCAATTACTCATCGACAGAAAAAATATGAGTACCTCATAAGTCGGAGTTATCTGCCTGTGTGGCGAGGGACCTCCATGCACATGGCTGCCAGGGAAAAATGGATTAACTCGCAAAATTCAGTTCCTAGTCTCTAGGGACTTCGTCAGAGGTAAAAGCTGGCTAATGAAAAAAAATAAATAAATACAAAATTTTTTTTAATCTCCTTATCAATAAGTATCCAGAAGACTGTGGTGCTTCAACAAGGTGTAGCCCTACAGCTATATAATTAAATAACATACCCTTGAACCTGTATCACCTATCTCGGTTCTATAGTCACAACCAATGTCTCCCTTGAAGAAGAAATAAATTCCCGAAATGGAAAAGCAGCTTCCACATTTGACCAACTTAAAGATAGAGCATGGGCCAACACTAATTTCACACTCAGGACTAAGATTCAAATTGACCAAAGTTGTGTGCATAGTACACTTCTATATGGATCAGAAACTTGGACTACCTATGCAGGGCAGGAGAAAAGATTAAACAGCTTTCATGGATGTTGCCTTCGCAAGATTATGAACATCAAATGGCAGGATAAAGTAATTAACTCTAATGTCTGCAACAAGCCAAACTCCCATCAATCACGACAACACTTAGGATTCGTAGACTAAGGTGGCTGGGCCATGTAAGAAGAATGACAAACAATCGTATTCCCAAACAAATATTGTATGGCGAACTTAGGGACTGAAAGAGACCAAAGGTCAAACCAGTGCTGAGATATAAGGATGTTTGATAAGGATGTTTGCAGGGCTTCCTTGAGGGAATTTTCTATAAGTTAAAGGAACTGAGAAAATGTGGCTGTGGATCATAGCACAACATGGAGAGCAAACATAAAAATTGGCACATCAACTTTCAAGACAGTGCTGATGTCAAATTCAGAAAACAAAAGGCACAAGAGAAAGGAGACAAGGCCAGGTACACCTTGCTCGTTCTGTGGATGGATCTGTCTGTCCAGGATTGGCAAATTCACCCACGAGAAAAGATGTTCAGTAAAACAGCACCCAGTATGAGACACTAATGCTTTACTAAACTGCTGACTTATCATGATTGCTTGCTACCAACCATCTGTCAAAGATACCAAAGGCCATATACATATTGAGATAAATGTTATGCCATAATGTTAAAATGAAAGTGAGAAGAAACTGGAACATTTTTTTTCTTACCCCAATTGTGTGAATGACATTTACTTACTCCTTTCTGAAACTGAATTATTGTTAGCATTTTGATTACTGGAACTGAATTTTGCGTGTTAATCCATTTTTTCCTGGCAGCCGTATTCACATGGGTCCCTCACCGCACAGGCAGATAACTCCATCTTTGGAGGTACTCATATTTTTCCCATCATGAGTAATTGATGTTTCAATCTGGGCCTCGCTGAGACCAGGGGTCTCAAAAAATGGTTGAAGAAAATTAAAATAGCAATCTATTAATGATATCTGAAGGAAAAAAAAATATTTTTTATTATAAATAGTATAAAAATATTCAAAGGCAGATAATTTTCAATTCAAAATATAAAAATACACACGTAGCAGAAAAAGACATACACGATACCTACCCACAGGACTCTTGGTCCCACATATACACAGATGACTCTGCTACAAATGCCACCAGAAATGGAGGGGGTGGTGTGTTCTTGACACTGAATAACCAGGACGAGATCACCAAGTCAATAGCTACTAGGAATTTCTGAAACAACTTTAAAGCAGAAACTGAGGCCATCAGAGATGCTGCAACGCTGGCTTTTTCTTCTTCTTTTCTCTTTCACTGATACCTAAAAGGTGTCGTGGTTTATATCATTTGTCGTTCTTGTGCTGCTCGAATTGTCTGAATTAGTGATTTTCCTTTGTTGTTACAGGTCTCTGTCACTGCATCTATCCATCTTCTTCTGGGTCTTCCTCTTGGTCTTTTTCCATGCATTCTCGAGAAGAATGCCCTTGATGGTGATTGGTGAGGATTCATTTGATTGGTGAGGATTCATTAACACTGGCTACTCAACACAAAAATAACATGCACAATAAATTGTGATTCTGACTGATGCACTGTCAGTACTATCAGCTCTAAAAAGCTCCAAGAACAATGAGCTAGATTCTGCTAGATGACTTGAGAACAGCACTGGACCAACTATGCAATAACTTCCAGAGAGTAGTCATTCAGTGGATACCATCACACTGTAATATACATGGGAATGAACGTGCAGACAAATTAGCTAAAGACGGAGGGAGATTACCACAAGAGAACCATCCGCTCAGTTATGATGAAGCCAAATCCATCCTCAAAGGTCAGTACCATGAAAAATGGAAACAAGAATACCCAAAGCATAACGAGAGTGACGGATACCACCAACTATCAAGGAGGGATCAAGTTATCATACTTCGCTTATGCACTGGCCACAATAGAATGAGAAATCACATGTTCACCAAATTCAAAATAGGTACAACCAGCCTATGCCTATGTACACTGGACAATATGACTACAAAACATGTTCTACAGGATTGCCCCCAGTACACAGGCCTGAGAAAAGCAATGTGGTCCACACCCACTTCCCTGGAAGAGAAACTATATGGGGCAATTGAATTGCTTAAACAGACAGCTGACTTCATGAGAGGTCTGGAATCCTACTCTGATTGAGTCTTGATCGCAAAAAGAGAGAGAATTCAAAATATCATATTTCATGTACTTCTATTTTTCCCTGACTAGAAGCATGTTGCTATCCATTCTTCTCAAAATTATAAACAAACTTGTCCAAAGTTTTTCAAAATACACTTTACTTGATGCATTTATGTCCACAAATAATGAAATTAGGCACAAGAAATGGTGTGGCCACTATTTGTCAGAAAAAACACACATTTACATTGAAACTTCAACTACTAAATCTACTTAAAGAAAATACCATGTGGTCATCAAAGGAAGTAATTACAAAGCTTCTTCTAATTGAATACAAGTACTGATGAATATTTATACAGAATCATTACTTTACTTTAAAATATTCAACCACACATGGTCCGAGCCAATGTGTCAGTATGACACCTACGTAAGTGGAGCCGTAGGTATCAGTTAGTGGTTCGGTAGGACATAGTTTTGGTTTATTACTTACTCACTTGATATTCTGCATGAGATTTAAATAATTGTATGATTTGTAGATAATGTTCTTTCTTAAGTTTTTGAATATAAAATAATCATGTTCTAACAAAACATTTCTTTGCTGTAATTGATGACAGTGACTTTGTTATTTTAGTGGACTGCTGGGATGGACCTGATGGAAAACCAATTATCACACATGGGAAAACTCTCACATCAAAAATAAGAGTACTTGATGTGCTACAAACAATAAAGGAACATGCTTGGGATGTTACAGAGTAAGTAGGGATATATTTATTATACTGTGAGTTTGTCATTGTCACCTCACAGTTGTTTGTTACTGTTATTTTAGTTTATTTGTTCATTTGTGTCTTTCCAGCAAAGTAATATACGCATGATTCTTCTATTATACATTCAAAGTAATTATACGAAGCCGTATCTTAAAAAAATATAAAACATTTTGTGGTTAAAAATTGACTTTTGCATTTCCAGAAACTCTGAAATTTCCCAATCTTTGATCTTTTTTTTTATACGGGTATTAACTACTAAAATTTTTACATCCAGTGGGGCACCTGCTATGAACAAATATGAAACTATATTATCATCAAGTGAAGAAATAAAGTCATGATGGGCTGAACACTTTAAGGAAATCTTTAATCTCCCTCCCAATTCCAAAGCATTTAAAAGATTTTGCAGCCAACACACCAACCTCACAGTTAGATATAAATTTAGATGACTTTACCTTGAATGGAGTAAAGACGGCTGTAAGACTCATGATTAACAATAAGGCTACAGGTGAAAATTACACAGCATCTGAGATGCTAAAAGAAATGGATAGCCACAACTTAAAACACCTGCAGAAAATGTTTAATGCACCTTAGAAAGAAGAAAAGGTACATACACAGTGGAAAGGATGTATAATTGTCAAAATTCCCAAAAAGGGCAATCTCAAGGATTGCAACAACTGGAGAGGCATGACTCTAAAGGCTGCCTCTAAAGTATTCTGTAAGATCATCATGAACAGAATCAAGGATGTTTTAGACACCGTTATGTGTGAAGAATAAGCAGGATTTAGAAAAGGAAGAACGGCCTTGATCATATTTTAACCCTAAGAATTATACTAGAAGAAGAGCATATACAAAAACAGAGACTACACCTTCTAAATTTCATTGATTTCTAAAAGACTTTCGACAGCAAATATAGAGATTCATTATGGAACATACTCAGACAATATGGAATACCACCAAAAATTATTAACATCATCAAAGATCTGTATGGTGGTTTCTTATGTGTAGTTTACACAGAGGCAGGATTGAGTGAATAGTTCCAGATTGATATCAGAGTGAAACAAGGATGTAATTTATCTCCCTTGTTATTTTGAATTGCTATCGACTTCATTATGCAGAAGTGCTGCACAGGTGACAAAGGTATTGAATGGACACTTGGATCTCATTTGGAGGGCAACATAATTCTCATCAATAGCAATATGAACATGTTACAAAAAAACAAACAAATGCCATGTCATCAATAACTAGGAAAAATGGACTTGAGATCAACTAAGAAAAGACAAAAGTAATGAAAAATCAAATTCGCCAGAAAAAAAAATATACTTTGAAAGAAAACCAATGGAAGAAGTAGATCGCTTTGTATATCTTAGAAGCTGCATAGATCAAGGAGGCACAAAGAAAGAAATTAGAATCAGAATAGCAAAGGCAACAATGACTTTCAGAAACCTTGATAAAATATCATTATCATCATCGAGTGCGTCTCTGCACGAAGATTGGCCACCATGGAGCGCCATTCTGCTCTGTCTCTTGCTTTGGTGGTGCAAATTGTCATAGGCTGATTTGTCCATCTTTTGATGTTACCCGTCCATGTTAGTCTTGGTGTGCCTCTGCCTCTTTTACCTTGTATTTTCCCCTCCAGGATTACTTTTAGTAGGCTATTGTGTCTTTTAACATGTACCAAAAATCACATTTGTCTTGTTTGAATTGTGCTTAGTAGTTCTCTTTTCATTTTTAGTTGTTTTAAGACTTCATCATTTGTTTTCTTTTCCTTCCTTCCAATTCTACCTATTCTTCTATATATCCACATTTCAAAGGCTACAATTCACTGTTCTGTTTTCTTGTCTAATGTCCATGTTTCTGCACTATATAGGAATATTGAGATGATATAACATTTTGCTATTCTTAGTTTTAGCCCTGGTGTTATTTGTTTTGATGTTAGTATGTTCTTCATGACATTAAAATTACTTTTTGCCATTCCTATTCTTTTGTTTATTTCACTTGTACATTTTCCATCACTGGTTATAGTATGTCCAAGGTAGTTGTAGTTCTGAACTGTCTCCAGGTCTATTCCTTCAATTTTGATCTCCACTTGTGGGTTTTGAGTATTTTCTTTGTTTATGATCATAGTTTTAGTTTGATAAAATATGGAAATCAAAATTACTAAGCACAAAAACAAAGCACAAGATTTTCAAATTAAATGTATTATCCATTCTTATTTATGCATGTTAGAGCTGGAAAACAACTAAAGAAATCAAAAATTAACTGGATGCATTTGAAAACAAATGACTGAGGAAAAAAAAATGCTTTGTATACCATGGAATGAGTGCAAGACAAGTGCAGAAATAATAGAAATAACAAAGTGCCCAAAAATATCAACTATGATCAAAAGAAGATGATCATATTTTGGCCATGTGATGATAAGAAACAACAAAAGAATCTCATAGCAGGCCCTTAAATGGGAACTAGAGGGTAAAAGAAAAAGAGGTCATCATAGAGAAACACTAAAAGGAACATTAAAATGAGAGGCAACAGCAGCAGGCTTCAGCTCCCTCAGCAAGATTGAACAACTCACCCAGAACAGTGCTGTGTGGTGAGGCACAATGTAGGTTCCATGCAAGGTCTGACAGTTGAAGGATCATTGCACACAAGAGTTTAGAATTTCTGCTCAATATAACCTCTTCAGCTCAAAGGACAATAGATAGATAGATTGACTACTAAACTGAACACTAAGAGGAACATTAAAGTGAGAGACAACGATAGGAAGCTTCAGCTCCCTCACCGAGATTGAGCAATTTGCCCAGAACAGAGCAATGTGGTGAGACACAACACAGGTCCTGTGCAAGGTCTGACAGTTGAAAGATCATCAGACACAAAAGTTTAGAATTTGTTCCCTATGTGCCATCTTAGGCTTGAAAGGATAATAGATAAATAAGTTAACTACTAAAACTATAATTTATAAGAAAATATTGACTTTTTCCAAGGATTTAACATTTTGTGTGTGAATAAATTGAAACCACTATCATAAAATATTAATGTTAAGAATATGTGGAATGTTCTAAGCTCAGGACATCTTCATTTATAAATGCTGCAAAATTGTCAAGATTATACTAAAATATCACTTTCAGATTAAAACAAACAACTATAACCTACATGTGGAAGACGAATATTTAAATGTTTTCATGTACTACAGAATTAGTTCAGAGAATTATTCTTTAAATCTTTTAGAAAGATCTTACAATATTATTCAAAATAATTGATAGCATCTCTGTATTTTGCAAAAATTTTAACAGAATGACCAGAGAAGAATAGTCTCAAGCAATTAATGATAAAAATTGATAAACTAATGTTGATAATAAAATGTTAATCCCTTTTAAATACTCCAGTTTATTAAAATAATAGACTTTAATTTATTTTTCTTTCCTTTCTCATTTGCCTTTCAGCATCTAGGGGAGATAGGGACTTTTGCTCTTCTTTTGGCTTCTCCTGCTGTTGTGTTTCCTGGCATTTCTAATATTCAGTCAATCCATCATTTTAGTGGTTTGCCCTTGGGTTTAGTGTTTGCATTAACCCTCACACAAAAAAAACCATACATCATGTAAGACATTTGTCACAGCCTACTGTTCACATTTAGTCACAACTACCTATGTCACTTGTAACAGCCTACTATTTACAATCAAATCACAACTACCGTTTAGTCATTTATCACAGTCTACTATTAACAATCTAGTCACAACTACTTATGTCACATATAACAACCTACTATTCACAATCTAGCCACAACTACATATAAGTCACATGTCACAGCCTACTATTCACAATCTAGTCACAACTACCTATTAGTCACTTGTCACAGCATACTATTCACAATCTAGTCACAACTACCTATTAGTCACTTGTCACAGCCTACTATTCACAATCTAGCCACAACTACTTATAAGTCACATGTCACAGCCTACTATTCACAATCTAGTCACAACTACCTATTAGTCACTTGTCACAGCCTACCTTTGACAGCACTGGCTAACCATTGTGCTTGGTATTCTATTGACACTTCTGTGTTAATGGAAGAGTATCAGGCTAGAATGGAACCAACTTTCACTTTATTGCCAATTCAGTGTGCTAACCATTACATTACCGATGTTCCTAAATCATTCATTATTGAATGAGAAAAACACTTTGTTGTGAGAATTTGTGCTGTCATCGACAGTAAGAACATGCAGATGTTGGCACATACTATGACTTGCAGTAATTAATGAGTTACCATATCTTATGTTTAATCAAAGATACTCTAAATGAAATATCTTCAGTATATCTTTAATGCTTACAACATATTTATGACATGAACAAAATGATGCAAAATTGTAAATATATTTTTACGTCAACAAAAATTATCTAAAATAGTAAACATAAGACAAAGTTTGAGGTGATTGTGCAACTAGTTTGCAACGAGAATTATATTTATCCTTTGTTCTTTGCTTAGGGAGACTGAAGACATGTTTTGCCAGGTGTGCAATGAAAATATCATAATTAGTCTGATCATTTATTTGACTTTTTTAAGCTATCCCCTGATCTTGTCAATTGAGAACCACTGCAGTCTACCTCAGCAAAGGCTGTTGGCCAGCTTGTTCAAGGAAGTATTCCAAAGTAAGTTTCCTTAATTTTTGGACTACTTGGTTATTGTCATTCTCAAACAGTAAAGATAATCAACATTTCATTGTAATATGTCAGAATTCACTTAGCTTACTCTTGAATCTCATAAAATGCCAAGTTTAAATTGTGATAAATATTTTTTTTTTTAAAAAAAAACCTTTAAGAAAATACAGGTTTTTACCTATTAAATTACATACAAATTTACAACAGTAACATGGTAGCTAAAGTTACAAGGTGTCTCATGAACTGCAAAACCATACATTTCCTCAATAATTTTAAGACCACTGAAGATATTGCAATGAAGTTTGAACAGGAGTATGTTTATTATGTGAGAAATGAAAATGTCTTCGTAGTGTGTATGACATCTAATTATTGTAGCACACCTGAGTTACGTGCCACTCTCCTGATCTCTGTCATTTGGCTAAAGGTGTTTACACAATACGGTTGTTGTTCGTGAGTGTTAGTGTACAGTGCATGTTAGTTCATACAGGATAGCTTCCAGTGTAGCTGGAAAATGCTTTCATGTGTGAGATCACAACTACTGTATACATGAACATTTGAAGTGAAAATAAAAGTGCAATAATAGTACCCCTATTATCAATCTTTTTAATTACCATTAAAGTATGGGTATACAGACAGATAATAGAAAATATCCCTGAAGTTTAGAGAGCTATTATGGGAAATGTTATTAGTAGCCCTAGTAAAGCAGTAGTTTGTGAATAGATTTGGATATTGATCAGGAAATCTTATGTTCACCCAGCCTTAAATGGATACCAATTATTCCTTCTTAAAAAAAATATTAAAAATATATATACAGAATATAATCTTGACATGGATGACTAACTATATTTAAATATATCATTTTCGTAACTTGCAGATGATCTACTCACTGAACAAGTTGACCAGAATGAAACTAGACTTCCATCTCCAAACCAGTTGAAAAGAAAAATAATTATCAAGGTATTTTTTTTAATAATTATCAAAGTATTTTTAAAAATAATTCTATCTATCTATCTATCGACCTTTCGAGCCGTAGCCGGCCCATAGGGAGTAGACCAAGATACTCTTTCTCTTATCTGAATTTTTGTTCTAGCAGTTTTCGTTCGTTCGTTCGCTTTCGTCAGCTTTGACCTCTGACGAAGTCCCACCCACTCAATTTTGTGGGACTGAATTTTGCGTGTAAAGTCTGTTTTATCCCATTACAGGATGCCCCTCGCCATGCAGGCAGATTTACTCCGACTTCAGAGGTACTAATTTTTAGGGAATTAGTAAAACCCAGGTGTCCTCGCCAGGGTACGAACCCCGGCTGTTGCCGTGGTAAGCCAACCGAGACTAGCAGTTTTCATTTCTTTTAAAGATATTTTATTAAATCTCGCCATTTGTGTCTGTTCTGTGCAAGCAGCTCTATCTCATTGAGGGAGCCGAATTCTGCTGCTCTTGCCTCTCTCATCAATGTTCTTCTCAGTGTTTCTTAAAAATAATTATCGGGGTATATTTTTATAATTATCAAGGTATTTTATAATCATGTCTTGTGTAATTGTAACTAAAAAAGTTTTTATTTTTTAGAATTTGTTTAACTTCATTCAGTTAAAATTATCAAAGACTCATAATTTTTTACTCCAAGTGTGCACATAGTTTAACAAATTAGAGTCTTATTTCTATCTATCTATTGACCTTTCGAGCTGTAGCCAGCCCATAGGGCGTAGATCAAGATGCTCCCTCTCTTATCTGAATTTCTGTTCTGGCAGTTTTCAATTCTTTTAAAGATATTTTATCAATTCTCGCCATTTGTCTCTGTTCTGTGCAAGCAGCTCTATCTCATTGAGGGAGCCGATTCCTGCTGCTCTTGCCTCTCTCATCAATGTTCTTCTCAGTGTCTTTCTGGGTCTTCCTCTTTTCCTCTTACCTGTTGTTTCCCACATGAGGGCTTGCTTTGCTATTCGGTTATTATCTCTTCTCATCACATGTCCAACATATGACCATCGTCTTTTCTTTATTACTGAAGATATTAGTGGTTGATTTGCGATTTTGTATCAGGTCTACGTTTCTTTAAAAAAATCATTTTTACTATAGCGGCTTGTTAAATCTCTGATCAACGGTTCTATACCAAGCCGGAGAAAAATAATTCCTCCATCTTGGATACAATCGGAAGTCTTATTTAATATGCATTTATTTTTAATTTCTCTGTTTATTTCTGATAAAGAATTTTAATTTAACAGAATCTATAGTAAAAAAATTCTACAAGCAAAATCAAATATACAAACTCTGAATAACATAATAATTCTGATAGATCAATTTTTAAAAAGTAATTTTTTAATGCATTGGTGGGAATTTTTCACTTCTAATCTATGGGTTTTTTTTACATTATTCAACTCTGGGTAGTCTCCTTCTCCTCCTTAGCCTGTTCAGTGTGCATGGATGTGTTGTTTCACTAGTTTGTGGTAAACAAGTGATATCTGTGTCTTTAGGCCCAAACACATCTGTCTTCAGCATGGATAGATTTACTTTAACAATTTTTGCCTTGGACAGTTGCCGTTTTTGGCCTATCTTTTTTGACTTTTCACTGCAAATGATTATGTGAACATGAGATGTCCTGTTTTTCACTATTTTCCGAGATGGCTAGACATAGGATCTCACTACTTAGAATAGATAGAGAGGTAAGAGTAAATCCACGAAGAAACCACAGAATTAAAGTGAAAACTCCCACATCCTGGAAATTTCAATCAAGGACCTTCCTGTCCAGAGGCAGATATCCCACTCCTAGACCACTCATTTCATCAGTCTCTGGGTAGTGAGATTTCAGGTCTAGCCCTCTTGGATAACAACAAAAGACAGGAATTCCAGTTTGTACTTGTGTATGTTAAAGAACTCTTGGTAGTTAAAAGTGAAAAAAGAGTAGACAAAAAATGGCTGCTGCCCAAGCAAAAATAAACAAATAAATCTACCCAACCATGAAGATGGCTGTTCCTGAAAGGCGTAGATATAGTAGCTTTGCTGTAAAACTAGCAACACAGCACATCCACTCTCACTTAAAGGGTGAATACTAAGAAGAAGATACATTATATATCAGTAAAGAGGCTTTTCTAGGTTCATCTTTATTTTTTACATCCTTTGATTTATTTGGCTTGAACTCTATATTTTTTTATTTACATCTGAGAGATTTTACTAAAAATATTTTTAAAAAGTTGTTATAATTTGCACATTACTGGCAAGGTACAGGTCAGAGTGCATAATTAGAGTAATTATATTTCTTTTATTATTATTATGCTAACTGAAATTATTAATTGAAAAACAAGTGAAAAATCACGTCATGTGAAATAAGAGGCCTAAGAAAGGATGCAGACAAAACAAGGATAAACAGAGTTTTTTTTAAATTAGAAAAATCTTAAGGACAATTCCAATAAATTATTGTATCAAACTTCAAAGAGTGAAATGGTTTAGACAAATGACCAGAATAAAACCAATCAACCGGTAGCACAAGCATTTATTCATGGTCCGTCTTGAGAGGCATTGGATATCATGTTGATCTATAACCCTGGATCTTAGCAATGCATAACAACAGTTCTCCACCATTAATCTTTTCCTTTGCCACATCATATAAACGTCCATGTCTTTTCCCTTTGTGTACCTCTATCCCTATGTCCTTTTCTTCCTGTTGCTTTTAAATATTCTAACCTGTTGCTTCTCCATATATGTTTCACTGCCTTTACATAATTTGTGTTATAATCTTCTTCTTTTCATCAACCTCATTTTAGTCATCTCTCACTGGATTCTTTGGCCATTCATGTACCTCCAGCATCCTTCTAAGAAAACCACATATCAACTGATTCTATCTAGCATTGTATCTCTTTGTTTACTGTCTATGATTTGCAACCATAAAGCAGCACTGGTTCAGTGTCTTCTTCTTTCCTTCCACATTTGCCTTTCAGTGTTGATGGGAGTTATAATTTGTGGTCTTTTGCTCTTCTGTTGGCCTCTGCTGCTGTTATATTTCCTAGTGTTTCTAATATTCCATCAATCCATCTTTTTTATGGTTGGCCTTTGAGTCTGGTGTTCTTGCAAGATTTATTAGAGGCTTGTTGAATTGTATATTGGTCTTTGTGTCTTATCAAGTTGCCAAAATATTTTACCTGTTGTTTCATTATGTATTCTGTGGCAGGAATTATTCCTAGCATTTTTCTCAGTTTCTTATTTTTTTTATCTTATCTCTCAAGCTGCTTCCTGCCATTCATCTAACACATTTCTTCTTGGGGGGGGGGGAAGGTTTGAAAATGGCAAAATGTCAAATTTGAAAGAATCTGTGTTTTCAAGTGATAATTTTTACTATGGTATCATAATCTAGGGTTAAAAATAATAGGACAAATAAAAGGATGGAGGGACAGAGGGAAAATATCCTGGATAGTTTTATGTCGTGGAAAAAGATCAACAGTAGAACTGTCATGCACCGCACAAGATCGAGGGTTATGGATAGACATGATATCCAACACCTCTTGGCAGGGACCTTGAATGAATGAAAATTAAATTAAAGGTTTTAGGAGAGTCACAGTCAAAGACTGAATATAAAATATGTAACAAAAAGACTTATACTTCATATTAATTATTCTGCAACTGAATTGATTTATAATTTTTAACAACTTTCATTAAAATAATTGTTACCAATTTTGAAAATTGTTCTGATCATCTTTTTTAACCTCCTCTTTTTTTCCCGCTAATATTAGTTGGAGATAAATTATCTACAGTGACATTAGGTCACATTTCCAAATACTATATTTGTCAATACTGATCTAAGTCCGATTGCCTTCTGAATTAATCTGTCAACTCTTTCAAAACCTACAATCTTCTATATATTCAGGACAGTAGATCTATACAAATCTCTGAAGGTTAAAAAAAAAAAAATTCATATACACTTTACAGTTATATCTGAGCCATCTGTTTTGAAACTGTGGAACATGGTTAGAGTAGATGAGCACTATAATTTTATGTGTTCTAATTTGTTGTCAATCAACAGAATAAAAAGTTGCAAAGAGATTGGAGATATTCAGATGGAAAGCAGTATATGGACTTTTGTAAGTACCACATTAGAAAATGCATATTAACATAAATGTACATTTTATATAGGCCTACATATATATATATATATTCATTGTCCTTTCGAACCATAGACTGCATATAGAACAGAAATTCTAGAATCTTGTGTCCAACGATCTTATCAAATGTCAGACCTTCCACAGAACCCACATTTTATCTCACCACATGGCTCTGTATAATCTCAGTGATGGAGCTGATGCCTACTGTAGTTGCCTCTTGCCTAAGTGTTATTTTTAGTGTTTCTCTAGGTTGATTTCTTTTTCTTTTATTCTCTGGTTCCCATTTGAGGACCTGCTTTGAGACTCCCTCGTTGTCTCTTCTCATCACTTGGCCAACATATGAACACCTGCTTTTGATTACAGATTAAATTGTTGGATGCTTTGTCATTTCTCTTAATCCTGCACTAATCTTGAATTCATTCCGTAATATACCAAGTATTTTCCTGAAGCATTTGTTTTTAAGATAATATATTTGACTTGAAAATCCTGAGCCTTATTTTATGTGTAGTAATTTTAATTTGTGATGAGAAGAGATAATAACCAAATAGCAAAGCAAGCCCTCATGTGGGAAACAACAGGTAAGAGAAAAAGAGGAAGACCCAGAGAGACACTGAGAAGAACATTGATGAGAGAGACAAAAGCAGTAGGAATTGGCTCCCTCAATGAGATAGAGCTGCTGGTACAGAACAGAGACAAATGGCGAGGTTTGATAAAATATCTTTAAAAGAATTGAAAACTGCTAGAACAAAAATTCAGATAAGAGAAGGAGTATCTTGGTCTATGCCCTATGGGCCAGCTATGGCTCGAAAGGTCAATAGATAGATAGATAGAATTTTGATTTCCATATTTTATCAAGGTTTCTTAAAGTCATTGCTACCTTTGCTATTCTGATTCTAATTTCTTTCTTTGTGTCTCCTTCATGATCTATGCAGCTTTTAAGATATACAAAGTGATCTACTCCTTTCATTGCTTTTCCTTCAAGATAAATATTTTTTTCCTGGGTGAATTTGATTTTTCGTGATATATATATATATATATATATATATATATATATATATATATATATATATATATATATATATATATATATATATATATATATATATACAGATAAGGGGAAGTCAATAAATAAGTCACAAAGTGATCCAGCATAATAGGAAAATTTAGTTTATGGTTTCTAAAGATGTCATTGGGTAGTAGCAGCATCCAACTTTACGATTTCTATAGGTAGGGGGCACTGGCTTTCGCATATGCACAGCACAGTAATGTAACAAAATGGCTACTGAATTGAAAGAGTGTGCAGTCCAAGAACAGCTTGCTGTTGTCTGTTTTTTTCAGGGTAATGGGACATTCTTCAAAGGACATTCATAAAGAAATGCTTCCTGTTTATGCTGACAATTGTTTGTCCTAGAAAGCAGTGCATTTATCATCATTGAGTACCTTCTCCACATCAAAGTTTGGCTACCATGGAGCACCATTCCTCTGTCTTTTGCTTTGATGGTGCAGGTTGACTTGTCCATCTTTTGATCTTACTCATCCACGTTGTGACTTTTAACATGTCCCAAAAATCTCATTTGTTTTGTTTGAATTGTATTTAGTAGTTTTCTTTTAATTTTTAGTTGTTTTAAAACTTCATCTTTTGTTTTCTTTTCTTCCCATCCAATTAATTCTATCTATTCTGCTATACATCCACATTTCAAAGGCTTCAATTTTCTGACATAAGTTAGAATTCTCCATGGCTTTTTCTGGAATATTGCATGAGGTTCCAATGTCTTTCACAGTGGTCAGCCACATTCATCTTTCATGTCCTGAATATGCCTCTTGTGTGCCACACACTTTGCTGAGCAATTCCTACCTGTTTGGTCCATTGAAAACCCACCTTGATGGGAGACGTTTCTCGATTGATGAAGAGGTTGAAAAGGATGTAAAGCTTAGAAAGCAGACTCAAGGATCCTGTGATCAGAAATTGGATCTCTGATAAAATGATGAGATAAATGCATTAGTTTTGATGGAAATTTTGTTGAGAAATAGAGGGATACTGCAAAAATAAAAATGTTTCTAGTTTTTATTGTATTTAGTTTTTTTGTTTTTTTTAACAACCATTTGTGACTTATTTACTGACTTCTCCTCATACATGTGGCTTTGTGCGTTCACATACAGTTGGGAACAGGCAGACACTGGTCTACAATAGTAACTACTGAATGCTGTTTTGTCGATCAGTTTCTCTCATGGCTTATCATTCCAATATTGGAATGACAGAGTGAACAAGACAATTTTATGTCAGAGGGTCTCACCTCATTTCTTGTGTCTTTTTTTCTTCTAACATTGACTTCATTTCATTCTCAAATATTTTATATATATTCTCCATGTTCTATAATCACCTGCAAGCATTTCCCAGTTTTTGTCACTAATGGAAAATTCAGCTAGATATGCCCTACAGATATTTTTGTATCTCAATTTTTATCTGCCCATAGGCCACTTCCTAGCTATTAGCTTTCCATGCAATGTTTGCTTGTGGATGTGATTGTTGTCTGTTTTTCTAACATGCCCCAGTTAATTTGATCTTTGACATCTGAGTGTTTTCATAACAGATGGAAGTCTAGAATGTTGCAGAACATCTGAGTTATTTACTTTGTTGTTTGATGTTCATTATTTTTCTGAAGTAGTGTGTGTGGAAATTATTTAATTTTAAAAACAAGGCATAAGATATAGTAACTTAGATGGTAATGAACTTGAGAACTATGTGGAATGCAGAAAGCTGATGTAGATACAATAATATTTCAGCTTTTCAGATAAAAAATGACTTAAAGAAACCAATATTTTGGCTCAAAAGAGCTTCATCAAGGGTCAAACAGAACAAAATAAATTATAACTTTCAACAATCCTTTCAGAAATTAAAAATCAAATTGTCACATAGGTGTAAGTCTAACTGTACACAATGCACACAAATTCAGATGATGTAGATATCCTTTATCATATTTCATGGACACCCCCTCCCACCCAAAAAAAAAAAAAAAACTTATATATATATATATATATATATATATATATATATATATATATATATATATATATATATATATATATATATATACACACACACACACATTTTTAGAACCACGTATCATAGCACCAAATGTTACCTTATGATGTCTTGTGTTTTATTTTTTTGTGTATTTTTACAGTTAGACTTGTGCCTTATACCATTTTTTACTGCTCACTTTTCAATGGATTGTTTTATTGAGATTTGTAATAGTTTTGCTTGTCTTTCTCCTGTTGAAGACATTTTGAGTCAAAACATTGGTTTCTTTAGTCTTTTTTATCCATAAAGCTAAAATGTCTAATTATTAGTTATTTTATTTACAGGGATTTCAGAAAGTAACGAAGTAAATAAAATAAACATATTATATACTTCTTCCTTAATATATTTTTGTTTTTTTACAGCTGACCTTTCTGATGCCAAGAAACAAGGAACTTTGTACATGAAATATGCTACAGAAAGTGTAAGGAATTTATTTGTGTCCTTTGTTTAATTATAAATACTTTGGTGTTTAATAAATATTTCTAAAAGGAAAAAAGCATGAATAAAAAGTTTGATTTAACCTTCTATAAAAACTCATGAGAAATTTAAAATTACAAATTAATTGTATTGATAACGCACAAAATGATTCTGGAGTTATAGATCTAGCAGAAAACTAACTAAATTACTTCTTTTTTTTTCATTTCTTTGAGTGTAGATCTACCTTAATCGTGTACTTCTGCATCCACTCATTAGTTTCTCCTCCATGTCCACTATTAACATGCCATGCTAACATCAAATTGCCATAGATGTAATGTACTCTTGTTTAGAACAGACTGCAATATTTTGTGCTTTCTTGCCCACTTTCCAACTTTTGCAAGGTATTTTTAGATACTGGATTGCCTTCCCTCTTTGATCCACATTCACTTGGCCCGACTGGTTAGCTTTGTTTCTAGAGCCATAACATTCAGGTGTAGGAGTGTCTTAATTAGTCATAGATGCTGCAGCTCTAAAATATTAGTAGCCTCGTTTTTGTGTTGTAATTGATGGAGTTTTTGGTGATTTGGCAAAAAAGATTGTTTTGCAAAAAGATTTCATTCAGCATGATGCAGTAACATCACTTAAAGCACCCATTTGGCCAAAAATGTGCTGCCTGAATGATTAAAACAATCATCACCCAAATGGCTAGGAATAAATTGAACAACCATTACCCAAAAGACTAGGAATGAATAGCACAGTAACATCCAAATGGCTAGGAATGAATAGTACAGTAATATCCAAATGGCTAGGAATGAGTAGTACAGTAACATCCAAATGGTTAGGAATGAATAGTACAGTAACATCCAAATGGTTAGGAATGAATAGTACAGTAACATCCAAATGGTTAGGAATGAATAGTACAGTAACATCCAAATGGTTAGGAATGAATAGTGCAGTAACATCCAAATAGTTAGGAATGATTAGTACAGTAACATTCAGATGGCTAGGAATGAGTAGTACAGTAACATCCAAATGGCTAGGAATGAATAGTACAGTAACATCCAAATGGCTAGGAATGAATAGTACAGTAACATCCAAATGGTTAGGAATGAATAGTACAGTAACATCCAAATGGTTAGGAATGAATAATACAGTAACATCCAAATGGTTAGGAATGAATAGTACAGTAACATCCAAATAGTTAGGAATGAATAGTACAGTAACATTCAGATGGCTAGGAATGAATAGTACAGTAACATCCAAATGGCTAGGAATGAATAGTACAGTAACATCCAAATGGCTTGGAATGAATAGTACAGTAACATCCAAATGGCTAGGAATGAATAGTACAGTAACATCCAAATGGCTTGGAATGAATAGTACAGTAACATCCAAATAGTTAGGAATGAATAGTACAGTAACATCCAAATGGCTAGGAATGAATAGTACAGTAACATCCAAATAGTTAGGAATGAATAGTACAGTAACATCCAAATGGCTAGGAATGAATAGTACAGTAACATCCAAATGGTTAGGAATGAATAGTACAGTAACATCCAAATGGCTAGGAATGAATAGTACAGTAACATCCAAATGGTTAGGAATGAATAGTACAGTAACATCCAAATGGTTAGAAATGAATAGTACAGTAACATCCAAATAGTTAGGAATGAATAGTACAGTAACATTCAGATGGCTAGGAATGAGTAGTACAGTAACATCCAAATGGTTAGGAATGAATAGTACAGTAACATCCAAATGGCTAGGAATGAATAGTACAGTAACATCCAAATGGTTAGGAATGAATAGTACAGTAACATCCAAATGGTTAGGAATGAATAGTACAGTAACATCCAAATAGTTAGGAATGAATAGTACAGTAACATTCAGATGGCTAGGAATGAATAGTACAGTAACATCCAAATGGCTAGGAATGAATAGTACAGTAACATCCAAATGGCTTGGAATGAATAGTACAGTAACATCCAAATGGCTAGGAATGAATAGTACAGTAACATCCAAATGGCTTGGAATGAATAGTACAGTAACATCCAAATAGTTAGGAATGAATAGTACAGTAACATCCAAATGGCTAGGAATGAATAGTACAGTAACATCCAAATAGTTAGGAATGAATAGTACAGTAACATTCAAATGGCTAGGAATGAATAGTACAGTAACATTCAAATGGCTAGGAATGAATATATATCTCACCTGGGGCATAAAACAAGACAAAAATAATCATTTGTAATGGGCTGCTTTATGACTTCATTTTTCTTTCACAAATCTTACATTTTCTTTTACAAATCATACATTTTCTTTTACACATCTTACATTTTTCTTTCACAAATCATACATTTTCTTTTACACATCTTACATTTTTCTTTTACAAATCTTACATTTTTCTTTCACACATCTTACATTTTTCTTTCACAAATCATACTTTTTCTTTTACAAATCTTACATTTTTCTTTCACAAATCTTACATTTTTGTTCTCATATTATTCTTTTTGATTGATTACATTTTCATTTTCATTTTCATTCAGATTCATTACAATTTTTAATGATGTTTTTTTTTAGAACTGGAGTGAATATGATGTTGTCCTGACAGATACCTACTTCTGCTTCACACCCCATATCCCATATGTAGAAGATGATGATGATGACTTTGAAAACAGTTATGATGATTACTTTGAAGTATGTGTTTTACTTTATAATTTCTTGCTCATAAGCATTATAAATGTAACTTTATTTACTGCATAAACTCTAGTGTTATCCCTCTTAACATTCCTTATCAACTGCTGTAAACAACCTTTTGCTATCTATGGATTCTCTCCATTGTTTTTTTTTTCCCTTTTCTCTCAGCAATATTTAATTTTAAAGTCATGCTGCATCTTTCCTGTCACTATGATGAAACCCAAAGTCCTCTTCAGATATTTGTAGTGTCCTCATAATTTTGTTGTTGTCCTTGTTGTTCTATCTATATATTTACCTTTTGAGCCATGGCTGGCCCATAGTGTATAGACCCAGAATTTTCTTTCTAGTGGTTTCAATCTTTGCAAAGATCTTTTATCAAATCTTGCTATTTGTCCCTGTTCTGTGCAAGCAGGAAAAATTAAAAAATAAAAAAAGGTATGTAAGAAGCTTTACGTGACAAGTGGACGACACAGACTAAACAACGTTTCGGCTCAATAGGCCTTCATCAGGAACAAACAATAAAAACACACACACACAAATTAATAACGAAACAACCAAAACAAAAACAATTGAAATGTGTTAAAGAAAACAACAACAAAAAGTAAAACTATCCTGTCAAATCCAAAATAAAATCGTAACCAAGTGCGGCTGTCGTGAACGTCGAAAATCGTGCGAAAAAGTGCGTAAATGTAAACAGAACCAGAGGAGTAAACACAAGGGTCAGTGTGCAAACACAAAGGAGAAAGAATCGAATAGTAGACTAACAGGTGTAAAAAGACGCTAAGAGTGAGATGTCTGAGAGTGGGGTACAGTAAAAATAAATGAGGGGTAAGAAGCACAGAAAAAAAATTTTTTATAGAGGAGAAAACTGAAGTGTCTCATAAGGGACTAGAGGAGAAGAACTATAAAAAGCATGGCATAGTAAGTAGACCAAATAACCCAAATATGTGTAGTAGAGAAGGCTATGCAAAAGGGAAGGAGCAAGCAAAAGGAAACTATGCGTATGAGTGTGATACATTCATACCTCTCGGGGTCAGCGAACCATACTGGACTATAAGGCGATTTTCCAAAGTATAGCGGCTGCGGTCGCCAGAGTGACAAAGGACAATACCAGTGACACGGATGTCGTCTTTGCCCTTGTGATCAGGGGAGTTGAAGTGGGAAGATACCGGAGTACCAGTATTTTGTTGGACATCACGTAGATGTTCACAAAATCAAAAAGTTGCTTCTGTGCAAGCAACTTGATCTCACCGAGGGAGCTGATTTCTGCTGCTTTTGCCTTGCTGATTCTTCTCAGTGTCTCTCTTGCTCGGCCTCTTTTCCTTCTACCTGTTGTTTCCCACATGAGAGCTTGCTTTGCTGTTCGGTTATTATCTCTTCTCATCATTTTGCTGTTTATGTTCATCTGTAGTGTGAAGTAGAAGTTTTTAGAATTGTTTACCACTATCATCTTCTGTCACCTTCTAAATGTATGTATTAATCACTGTTTTATACTAATCCTTAATGTTATCATGTCATGCACATAATTGTAATCAAGATAAATAACCAAATGAGCATACTTTAAGGTGTATGGGGAATATTGTTTTGTGCTCATATGTTAAATGACTAACAGCACATTTCATGAGTGATGGTCAGTTTTTGTGTTAGGCCATCCTATTTTCTCAGACAAGAATTTCTTGTACCTAATTTCAAAGACTGGGGGAACACAGAAGTCATGTCGGTTCAGAAAAAAAATATTTCTGCATCTAGGGATTTTCTGTAGTGTGGTCAAATTATTTTGAATGTATTTTGTTTTTAACACTTGTAACTTTGCTCATTGTCAGGGAAAAATTAGTGTTCTTAACAATGCACTTTGGTTCACGTCTTGTATTATGCTTTGTGTGGCACCAATTACACTCTTAGTCATCTCTTAGGAGGTCTTCCTTTATTTTTTATGTTATTGCATCTGGTTGTTATTACTTGTTGTGAAATATTTTTTTGCTGGCGACTGCATTACATATCCAAACTATTTAATTTTTGTGTCTCTGGGTGAAACTCTGAAGTGGTGTTACTCTTCATTTATCATTTTATCTTTTATTATCACATTAAGTATTCTTCAAATGTATCTCATTTCAGTAGTTGTAATCTTTCTTTCTTAGACAAATGCCTAGTAAAAATACTGTGTACAATGGAATGAATTTAAGACTAATATTGAAATAAGAGAAATGGCCATGCAAACAAAAATCTCATCTACAATTAAATAAAGAAGATGGACATATGTCGGACGTGTGATGAGAAAAGACAACAAGAGAATTCCAAAACAGGCTCTTTTATGGGAAACATCAGGATACAGAAAAAGAGGAAGACCTAAAGAGACACTAAAAAGATCACTTATGAGAGAAGCAAAGTTGGCAGGACTCATTAGATAAGATCGAACATCTCACCAGAATAGAGATGGGTGGCGAAAAATGCTACAAGGATCAAGAATCAAGATCTTTCTCTTCTCCTTTGTTGTTGACATCCATGTTTGGCACTGGTAGCACAATATTGACAAAAATATGCAGTGTTATTATAAACATTAAAAAATTAATTGGAAAACTTCGAGGCAGGATAACATAAAAAGTAAACAATCACAATTATAAATGACCTTGTCCTTGTAATTAGTCTTTACAGACAGAGTAGAGTAAACATGTACATGCATAAACTTCAGCTGTCATATGTGGACTAAATGACCAAATTAAAGAACATAAAAAAATCAACTAATAAGTAACCAACTAAGATGGTCCAAAAAAACCAACATTGTAATCAAAGATTTAATGGATGGTCCTGACAACAGTCAATTTTATCACAAGTACTTGTGTGATGCTGTAGAAACTAAAATGTGAAAGCAAAAAGAAGAATTGATATAGTAATAATATTGCTAAAAATGCATACGAAACAACAGAAAGGATAAAAATATGATAAACAGACTTTATTAAGAATCAGACATGTAAATTTCTATTGCAGTATAGCTCTGTGTATCTTAATCTCACTCTATTGATTTGATTAATATAGAATACTCCCTTTCTGCCATAAGATACCTTTCATTTTCAAACACATATTTTGTCCATTGTGTTTCTATAGACAGAATTGTCTCCTTTGCATAATAGGTTTTATTTTAAATGTTGTTTCATTGAAGAAGGCATGATAAAACATCTTTTGGTTTCTTTAGGATTGTGAAAGTGATGATGATGAAGACTCAGAGGAGCTGCGACCTCTCAGTTCTCAGATGTGGTATCATGGAGCTATTGATCGCAATGCTGCAGAAGTTTTGTTAAGAGAGGCGCGAAGTCATGGAGATGGAACATTTTTAGTGCGGGACAGTGGCAAGGGAGGATTAGCTTTGTCTTTCTTGTGAGCACCCAATTATCATAATTGTTATCATAATTGAGCTCCTCATCTCATTGTGTATTATTATATGGCTTTATTTGATGAAATGAGCTATTTTATTATAGCCAGAATCTACAAACATTTCTGTCCAATTATTTCAATATCATGGCCCATCTGAGTGGAGTTCATAAACAAACAGAAAATTAACCAATGTTAGGGCACTAGGTGATCCAGAGGTAAGATGTCAGCCTCTGTACAAGAAGTTTCCAGGTTTGATCCCCACCATAAGTGGTGGGAATTTTTCAAAGAATAAAAAAATCCATTGACTCTGCTTGGCTTTACCCTCACCTGGTCTCTGGGTAGTGAGATCCAATGTCTTGTCCTCTCAGAAAATGTTGAAAAACAGTAGGTCTTGTGTGCATTCGTGCACATTAAAGAACCTTTGGCAATTTGGTGTCTAAAATAAAATAGAGCTAAAGTGGCTGCTGTCTTAGCAGAAATTGTTAAACAAATCTACCCATGTTGAAAAAAAAAACATGTCTGGCTGAAAGTGAAAGGCACAGATATTTCTGCTTTGCCTTAAACTAGTGACACAACACATCCACATCAACTTAACGGGTGAACGCTAAGACGAAAAAAGAAGAACCAATGATAAAAAAATTTCAACAATTCTTTTAAAATATTTATGCGGGTCCTGTGAAAAGTCTGGCACTTGATAACAAAGATCATTGGACAGAGTCTAGAATTTCTACTAATTTTTACGACTGTATCGTAATATAGGGTTAATTAAACTTATTATATTCACAGACCTGATTTAATTAAACTGTGATTATATTCACAGACCTGATTATTTAAGCTGTGAGTATATTTACATACCCGATTTAATTGAGGGCCTCGATAGCCTAGTTGGGAAAACCACTCGACTGGGCTACCAATATTTGGACAACCCATGTTTGATTCCCGGTGGAAGCAGTGTGAATTGTACACATGGTTGAAAAAAAAAATACCCCCACAGTCGACCCAGCCACTGGCAGAAGTGGGTACCAGGGTAGTACACTGGGAAGGTGAGGAATGCCACCTCAATTGTGAGTTTTGATGCTTGAAGTGACACTGTCCAGAAGTCTTCAAACACTTCTGGATGGGTGGCCAAGCACATATGGGTGAAAAACTTGTGTGCTAAGACACTGATTCAAGTCACATACTTTACCTTTAATTGATTTAATTAAATTGGGAGTACCTTCTGTAGAGTTGATGAAATTATCTTATGAGACAGACCTGGCTTTTTGGCTGGAGATTACAAATGCTTGTTTTAGATGTTGTTAAGATATATTATCAGATTACAGTTACAGATACACAAATCTCAACAGTAGGCTGAAACTGCCCAGGTGGAAAATTTATATATCCCTGAAGTTGTCTGGTGTGTATATGAGACACCAAGCTTGGCAGCTTTTGTGTAAAAAGCATATATTGTGTAAAAGTAGGTAAATGTAGATATTTTCCCACATTTGATCCAAGCACTGAAAGCAGTGACTCATTATAAAATATCAATTTTAGTACAACAGAGCTTTCTGAAAAACAGTAGGTTATATCAAAGCTCTCATGTTATGTTTACAGACTTCTTTGTAACATAGAAGGGGTATTCCTTTGTTTCTTTTATTGAAAGCTGTCTAGCGGATTGACTTTAGAAACCATCCATCCCACATTCAGCACATTTGGGCAAGCCACTTCAATGATGTTGCAGGAAGAGTGTGAAAATACTTGTCACCCCAGTACTGTTCAGCACTTCATTGTCTTATACTTGTATGATTGCAATAAACTGAATTTGTGATTGATTGATTATTAGTCAAGATGATCTTTTGAGACTCCATAAAATACCCAGTCACCTTTAAGTGTGTGTTGTTTGTAACATTAAGCACAATGATCCAAATTTGATGGATTCAAATTTGATGTTGAGTTTTCAATTAGTTTTATCAATAACTTTAATAACCCATTTGTTACTTTCATTAAAATAACTCATCTTATCAGATTATTAAAATGTTTAATTTCTAGTGCTGATGACAGCATTACACACAGTATAATTAAGCACCGGGTAGATGGACAAGGCCACAAACGCTACCTGATTGGAAATGAGGTCTGGCACGATAGTGTCCCTGATCTGGTAGAGTATTACCATGATCACAGATTGAATTACAAGGAGAAGGGTGTCAGCATTAGTTTGACCTACCCAGTGAAAAGGAAGTTTGGCTTTGAGAATGAGAGGTGAGTTCTGTATTTATATCATCAAGTACCATATCTACTGACTTACGTGATCATGTCTCTCCATAATTTGTTATCTCTACTGTTATAATTTCTGTTGTAGACTTCCAACCACACCATTCTCTTAAACTGCCTGGTATCTTTTCTTTCTGTTTCTCTAATTCTTCTTCTATCAATTAAATTTTTCCAGTTTTCATAAAATATTCCAACTGTTCCTTTCTCAATACTTTAGCAAATAATGATAATTGTTTTCGATGATAAATTTTCTTTTTGCTTTGGCCTCTTTTAGAATATCTTTGTTTTTCTTGTATCTGTCTGTACTATCATCAGTATCCTTAAAACCACATTTCTGTAACCATGAATGATTTTCTTATCTCTTGTCCAGGATCTATGTCCATAACAAAATTCCCAAGTATTTGAATTCATTTACATATTTTAATATTGTTCCATTTACTTTCATTGTCCTTCAAATAAATTTTTTATTAAACAAATAAAAATTAAAGATGAGAAATGAGTGATGCGTATAACATGTACCAAACTCTTTTAATTAAACTCTGATTATAGATATGAGAAAGGACTGCGATAGTTCAGTGGTTAGGTAGTTTAGTATAGCCAACATATCCGCATTGCACATCGGATAAGTAGGACATCATTAGTGCTCAGATCTGTTATGAAGAATATACCTCATTGTGTAGTGACTAAGGATGTTGTATGGTTGATATGTGTTCACTAGATTTCTTGCAGTCTGTTCATGGTTGTAGATTTTAGAGTAATTTTTTTTTTCATTTTTTCATTCAGCTTCCCTAAGATCATTCAAAATGTAAGCCTGGTCCATTGGCCTTTTGCATTCAACATCAGCCAAACTGGCAAGATTGTAAGCCCTCTTCTTGCCACTTACCGCTTGCCCTGGCGGTTTTGTTAAAATAGACCTCACCAGTGACTCTTAACCATTGCCATAAGCCCAGCCAGTTGTGATCTTTCTAAGTAAACCCATTGAATCACTGAGGAAGCATGTGTGTATAATTCTGTGTCTCAAGTAGTGCCAATGCTTTAGTAACAGCCATAATTTCCATGGTCAAACTACTTATATTCAATGTGAAAGCACACAGCCTTTCTTCACAGTTCTATCTGCAACATGAGCTGTGAAAGCTCCATACATGTTGAATAACAGACCCATCATTACCCAACAGTAAATGACTGCATCACACTCAGAAGAGTTCTTGAAAATTAATGCCAGCACATCTGCCTCAATTCAATGACCAAGGGATTTTGTTGTCGACACTTCTGTTCAGTATGATGATGATAATGATGATAAAGGACATA
Source organism: Megaustenia siamemsis (assembly GCA_032433765.1). Lineage (NCBI taxonomy): Eukaryota > Metazoa > Mollusca > Gastropoda > Stylommatophora > Ariophantidae > Megaustenia > Megaustenia siamemsis. The sequence goes on from JAVIAB010000106.1 coordinate 58,408,292, forward strand.
CTGCAATCTGACATCACTCATATTAATTCTTCCCTGGGTTCTACGTCCTTGATTTAACACCACTGCTGACCAATATCAATAGCCTGTCCCATCCATGATTTTCCTCTGTTCTAACCTGCTGCCTTTTGTACACAAAAATTCACAGTATAATGGATGATGTGGGTCTGCACTGATTCAAAGGTAGACATGTGTTTGGCAAAGTATTAATCTGTTTGCCATGGTGGGAAAATCGAGGAGGCAATTCATTGCCCTACACTCAGTATCTTTTGTATACCCCTGAATGATGTGCATTGCATCTACTAAGGATAAGCTTGATCCTGATCGATGGCTTCCAGGTTCACCCAGCCTTAAATGGGTACTAGATTTTTCAGGGAGAGCAAAGCAGTACAGGTATAAAGCCAACCACATTACCACCAAAATAATGTGCTGGCGGCTTATAAAAAAAATATGGGCACTAACGCCATATTTTCTCTATGCTTCGTGGTGTGATGGGGTTAATTTCTTCTTATATTTTATAGATATAAGAATATATATATAATAAGAATATAGAAGATGACAGAGAGTGATTGTTAGACAATAAGCTGATCCTAGAGAAACATCATTTCAGTGAAGTTTGACACTAGTTCTGTTTTTTTTATTATTTCTTACGACATTTTTCATTTTGTTTTAAATCTGTTGCATCTTGTTTATTCATTGTTTAAAAAAAAATAATCAAGACATTTTTAAAATAAATATAACCGTGTTAGCATTTAATATTATATTGTATATGTCTTTAGATGGTACTCAGACCTTGACCGTGTGTCTGCCGAGGGGTTCCTCAAATCCATACACAAAGATGGAGTATTCCTGGTGCGTCCTAGCTCAGTACCAAATTGCTTTTCTCTAACATTGAGGTAAGTTTTAATTGTTTTTTTTTTAAATAAAAAAATGAATCTTCACTATATATCATGTACCAGATATGAAACATAACATTTTATCATGTCTTATGTTTCTGTATAAAGGTTCTGTATAAGTGTCCGACTGGCAAAAAAAAAAAAAAAGACGACTAAAAAAAATTACCCTGAATCCACAGTCATGAACAGACTTCACAAATATGTCAAGGTTGGAGATTCTAGATGCGAGCACTACACAGGAACCCAAAGAAGACTTATCAACCAACATAACACCGGTGTCATTAATCACTACACGTTGAGGGTAATACCTCGAAAGAGATCCGAGTTTTTATGGATTTGTATGATGTGCAATGAGGATGACCTGTCAACTAAACAATATGCATGGATAGAAATGCAAACAAACAAAATACTTTTGTAAACTGAGAATGAAACAAAAGTGAAGGAGATGAAGATTTGATGTGTGAAATATTTTATTACATTTAAAGAGGAATAACACAATGTAGAAAGTCATACTAGAGAGTAGCTTGGAGGCAAATTTATAAGAAGATGAAACACTCTTAATAGAGGATTAACATCAAGAGATGGATCAGTAGCAACCTGTATGATGTGCCATCAGTGCAAGAGAGATAGATACAGCATTGAAGACCCAGCCCAGTCAATCTTCAATGTTGAAATTAGACATTATCGATGTATACATTTTATTATGGATTTGTATCCATTATACTTGGGTCAGTAACAAAGTAGGAGAAATAAGGAAAGAGGGACAGATGAAAGGCAGCAGCAGAAAATACTAGACAGCATAATAGTCTGGCACAAAAATAGATCAACAGTAAAAATAATAAAGAACACCATGGACAGAAATATGTGGAGGGACACAATTGTCTTTTTCTGTTGTCACAGCTTCTGATGATGATTAACTTTTTAAGAATTCTTATAAATGTTGTTGGGTATTTACAATTTTAGCAAAACAATACTCCTCAATGAGTGATTGATGAGCAATCCAGCTACATACATTCTCCAACACATGGATATATATATATATAATATATATATATATATATATATATATATATATATATATATATATATATATATATATATATACACATATATATACTATCTTTCTGAAGTACTGCACCATATTTAATGTTTTTGCTTGCCGATTTTTCTTTTTACTTGTGCTTTTATCTTTAAGGTGTTTGTTAGAATCATTGTGTAATTCATAACTGATATAAATCCTTAAAGAAAGTGCTTAACTATTTTATCCTCTACCTTTATTTAGGCTAAGCGCCAGTCTGTATATTTTTTTACTTAGTCCAAACCCTCATCCTTGGTCTTCCTTTAAATCTTATTTTAAATATTTGTTGGTCTCCTCCTTCTGCTGTGTTCAGGTGATGACTTTGTCTTTACATTGTCCACCCTAAATGGTAGAAATGGACATGGATGCATTATGTTGCCAGTTTTACAGCAAGTTGTGATACCTGTGCCTTTAGACTGATACATCCATCTTGTACATGGTATTTTTTTATACCAGGTTGCCTTCTCTCTGCAGTTCCTATTTGCTTCTATTATCTTTATTTTCACAAATCACCACAATTCACATTCGTCTTGGACATGTATTATGAAATCAGAACTATCAGTTGTAACATCTATAAATGGGAGCCACGATAGCTCAGTTGTTAGTGAACTGGACTACAAAGGACTAGAGGTCAGGTTTGATCCTGATCGATGGTTTCAGGGTTCATCCAGCCTTAAATGGGTACCAGATTTTTTCTGGGAAATTAAAGCGGTATAAGCATAATAGCGACCACATTACCCCAAAAATCATGTGCCAAAGGTCTGTAAAATTTATGGTCACTAACACCATATTTCCTATATGCTATGTGGCATGATGGAGCTCTTTACTTTAACATCTATAAAGACAGCCAGAAGATTTTCATAATTTCATCTAAAGCACCATAATGTTGGTATTATTGTAATGTTTTTAATTTCTCATTTATTTAGAATTTGTTTCTGTTCAAAAATTTATTTCAGTAAAAAATCTTTGATAGTATTCATTGAGATTCTTTGTGGACAATTCTGAAGCAATATGGCTTACCATAAAAAAAATCATAAATATTATTAAAGACATGTATGATGGTTACACATGTGCAGTTCGAACAGAGGAAGGACTGAGCGAATGTTTTCCAATAGAAACTGGGGTTAAACAAGGATGTATTTTATCGCCCTTGTTATTTGGAATTGTTATGGACTTCATAATGAAGAAATGCTGCACTGGTAATAAAGGCATCGAATGGATACAAGGAGACCATTTGGAGGACCTTGACTTTGCTGATGACATAGTTCTCATCAGCAGTCAGATAAAAACGATGCAGGAAAACACAAATGAACTATCATCAATAGCCAGCAAAATTGGGCTTGAGATCAATCATGAAAAGACTAAAGTCATGAAAAGCTTAATTCCAACAGATGACAAAATATACATGGAAAAAAACCAGTAGAAGAGATCAATCACTTTATCTATCTTGGAAGTCACATTGATCGAGAAGGGGATACAAGTAAAGAAATTAGAATCAGAATGGCTAAAGCAGCAATGTCTTTCAGAAGCCTTGAAAAGTTGTGGAAATCAAAGCTAATCAGCACAAACACAAAACTTAGGCTATTCAAATCAAATGTACTATCAACTCTTACATATGCGTGTGAAAGCTGGAAAACAACAAGAGATATAGAAACAAAGTTGAACGCATTCGAAAATAAATGTCTAAGGAAAATACTTGGTATAGCGTGGAACGAATTCAAAACAAACGAGGAAATTAGAGAAATCTCCAATAAACCACTAATATCTTCAGTAATAAAGAAAAGACGATGGTCATATGTTGGACATGTGATGAGAAGAGATAATAACCGAATAGCAAAGCAAGCCCTCATATGGGAAACAACAGGTAAGAGAAAAAGAGGAACACTGAAGAGGAACCAGAGAGACACTGAGAAGAACATTGATGAGAGAGGCAAGAGCAGCAGGATTCAGCTCCCTCAATGAGTTAGAGCTGCTTGAACAGAACAGAGACAAATGGCGAGATTTGATAAAATATCTTTAAAAGAATTGTGCTAGAACAAAAATTCAGATAGGAGAAGGTGTATCTTGGTCTACGCCCTTTGGGCCGGCTACGGCTCGCAATGTCAATAGATAGATTTTATAAGGGTCTTAACAGCATTAAAATAATTGAACTTTTGTGGGATTTCATTTTCTTATAATTTTGTGCTTGGATTATTGTGTTAACTTCCGTTAAATAAAAGCAGTAATTATAAGCCTCAAATTTTCTTATAGTTAGTACCTTTTAAGCTACCATTGAGGGATGTATGAATATCACCAATAAATTCTTTTTTACATTTTAATATTTTTGCTGTTTTTAGCTATATAAACATTTAGAAATGTCTTTTGATCAAAATAATATAATTTTAAAAAATAACTTATTTTAGGGGTTAGGATGTTACTCAAACTTTGATTTGACAATCTAGACATTGTTTAACAGTTAGTTCCTGGTAAGCAAGTTCCAGTTTATCCAGTATTAAAGATATGGCTACCTGACACTTAAAAGCATCATGAGAATTTGGAAAATTAAAAACACCAAGGACAAAAAAGAATAGGTTTCATTATGCCAATATGGCATATTACAATATAAAAACACTTCCCACACAGATTTCCTCCATTATGATATATTAAATAAAATTCAAAACCTGTTTTTAAAGTCCCATATTTTTTTTTTCAGATTTCATAGACGAATATCCCACTATCAGATAGAGTTCAACAAGAATAAGTTTGTTCTGGGAACTTTCCGTTTTTCCACCATGAACAAACTGATTGATTATTTCAAGACTCATCCACTGTACAAGACAGCCAAGCTGGTAGAACCAGCCTGTGTTGAATTACAGAATGATGGATCAGAGGTACACATTTTCAGATTTATGCTTACATGCCTTCATTTTGTCTTGCGTTATTTGAATGGAAATAAACATAACTGACAAAATTCTGAGATTAGGCAAAAATAAATAATTTATTAAATATTTAGCTTTTGTACATTCTAAAATGCAATTGTGTTTTAAATATGTGAATCAATTCAGAGGAAGAGGTATGTTTACAGCACTCGGAAAAATTGACAAATAATCAACAACAGAAAAAAATATGGACCAAAGCAGGATCGAACCCGTACTCAGTGGCACAGCGCCTTGCCACGAAAAGCCAAACGCTAGGGAACACTGCCACTCAAATTTAAATATGTGTTTACCACCAAGTATTTTAAAAAAGAGTTTTACCCCTCCCCCATAAAGACATATGGAGAATATGGTGTTACTGTCCATATTTTTCAATGACCAATGACATATTTTGTGGGTGTTGTGGTCAGTATCGTACTAGGTTCACCTACTTTTTTCTTATTAAAATATATGGTACCAATTTTCAGAAACTGGGTAAACCCTAAAGTGATGTTAATTCAAATAAAAATTCACCACATCTGGGAGGTGAACCCAGACCCTTCTGGTGAGTGACAAGCACACCAACTATTCAGCCACAGCAGCTTCACTAATACAGGGTGAACACAAAAACCGTCTACAGATATGGGATGTAACTTTAGTGGAATATTCTTACATATTAGGGGCTACAGTTGCATCAACTCATAAAGTTTCATGTGGTATTGGTTGGTATTAAACATACCTGATGTACACTCCACCTGTTTCTCTGCAAATATTGATGCAATAATCTAGTTTGAACTAAACTCTGCAGCATATCTGGCTGATTGAGTTTACAGCTACATGAAGTGATGCATTTATATAGATCATTCAGGGTTGTGAATTGTGAAGGTACATTCATTTGGTCCTTCAATTATCCCCAAAGGAAAAGGTCACAAACATTAGGTCTGTGATCTTGGTAGGGCACCACTTTCAGAACACCTGCTTATTTTGTTCTGCACTGCCAGTCCATCTATGTTTGGCAGGTGTTTTTGAGAAATTAGTGGACAGCGAAATGTCAGTGTGGTTATCACCCCATATTGCTGAAAAAAGGCACCACCCTCTGCAGCTAGTTCATGAATCAACCAGTCATTTAGCACTTCCAAGTAAATGAAGAAGTGTTTTTCTGCTTACCCTGTATTGACATGTTTACTACTTCAAGAAAATTGCAAAGAAAATATGAGAAGATGTCAGCTAACAATGATCATAAGAAATAAAGTAGACAAATAGTAAGAATGATTATAAGAAATAAAGTAGACAGGTGGTTGGAATGATTATAAGAAATAGAGTAGACAGGTGGTAGGAATGATTAGTAAATAAGTAAGTAAGCTGAATATGAAGAGAAAAAATAGATAGTTATTAGAAACAGTTTAGCTGTAGGTAAGCATACATAACTGAACGATTATATTGTAACATTAGTGGAACGGAGATTTTTTTAAAACACACATGCAAGGTACATGCTCACAAACACTTATAAGCAGTGATGGATCAATTTGATTAATTTTATTGATATCTGTAGTCACAGGATATCTACTATGGTGTAGATACATACTGTCAAGTTCAGCCAGAAGAGAGGCAGGTGAGTATTTGTTTTACAGAAAGAATGTATTAGTGGAGAGTTATGGGTGATTGGATTAAGTATACATAGTGGTGGGGAAGCTTTGTAGAACATAGGATAAAATAACACTGGGTTATTATATAAAAGTTTAATTCCAACAAGTGACAAAATATACATGGAAAACAAACCAGTAGAAGAGATCGATCACTTCATCTATCTTGGAAGTCACATTGATCGAGAAGGGGATACGAGCAAAGAAATTAGAATCAGACTGGCTAAAGCAGCAATGTCTTTCAGAAGCCTTGAAAAGTTGTGGAAATCAAAACTCATTAGCACAAACACAAAACTTAGGCTATTCAAATCAAATGTACTATCAACCCTTACGTATGCGTGTGAAAGCTGGAAAACAACAAGAGATATAGAAACAAAGTTGAACGCATTCGAAAATAAATGTCTAAGGAAAATACTTGGTATAGAATGGAACGAATTCAAAACAAACGAGGAAATTAGAGAAATCGCCAATCAACCACTAATATCTTCAGTAATAAAGAAAAGACGATGGTCATACGTTGGACATGTGATGAGAAGAGATAATAATCGAATAGCAAAGCAAGCCCTCATATGGGAAACAACAGGTAAAAGAAAAAGAGGAAGACCCAGGGAGACACTGAGAAGAACATTGGTGAGAGAGGCAAGAGCAGCAGGAATCGGCTCCCTCAATGAGATAGAACTGCTTGCACAGAACAGAGACAGATGGCGAGATTTGATAAAATATCTTTAAAAGAAAACTGCTAGAACAAAATTTCATATAGGAGAAGGTGTATCTTGGTCTACGCCCTATGGGCCGGTTACGGCTCGAAAGGTCAATAGATAGATAGATAGATTATATAACACTGGTTTTTTGGTGCCATATGCCTTTTGTTTGGTGTGTGTGCTGTAGCTGCTATGGTGGGGACTGCAGCTGCCTTTCTTTGTATGGAGCCTTCAACAAGATAAGTTTTAATTCCAATGATTCCATTGGCACGGGCGGTTGAGCAGTTATGAATTTTAATTCATTTGCAGTGATACTGGGGCCTTCGAATAACCATAACACAGGTCTCACTTGCAACCAAACTCTGCATTTCCTCAATTATTCTAACATCAATAAAGATACAGCAATGAAATTTGAACAGGGATGCATTCATTATGTGTGAAATTAAAAGAAATGTGTTTGGTGTGTGTGAGCATGCATGTGTATGTACTTGCAATTGCACCCCGTCCAGGTGGGTGGTGCTTCATATTTGTGACACTGAGTTGAGCAGCTCACCTGACACTTCTCTCAGGAGGCCTTGGTTGATTAGTTGGGAAAACCACTCGACCGGGCTACAGACGGGACAACCCATGTTCAATTCTTGCTGGAAGCAGTGTGAGTCGTACTCATGGTTGGAAAAAATTACCCCCGGTGTCACCCAGCCACTGACAGAAATGGGTACCAGGGTAGTACTCTGGGAAGGTGAGTTTCGATGCTTGAAATTACACTGTCCAGAAGTCTCCAAACACTTCTGGATAGGTGACCGAGCACATATGTGTGAAAACTCATGCGCCAAGATGCCGACTCAAGTCTCGTACTTTACCTTTACTCTCAGCAGATCTCTGTTATTTGGGTTAGGGTCCTTACACAATATGGCTGTTGTTTGTGAATGTTTGTATACATTATGTGTGAGTTCACACAGGACAGCTGAAAATCTGAGGAGGGAGTGTTTAAGTGGCAAAGTCCATTAAAGAAATGTCATGTTTGGTAGGAAGTGAGACACTCTGTACAAGAGATTATGGCTGTAGCTTTATGGTATAGATAGATAGATATAATTATTTGAAGGCCCCAGTATCAGTGCAAATGATTGAAAATCCATAATTGTTCAACCAGCCGTGCCAGTGAAAACATCAGAATTAACATTTCATCGAATATCCAAACAAAGAACGGCAGCTGCAGTCCCCATCATAGCAAACACATCACAATGTAGCTTCATGGTGAACTGAGGCAATACAAAATCTGACATCGTGACCAAAAAAGGTCTTATGTGGAAGCACAGACAATATACAAGTAGAAAAAAATTAATAGAGAAGTAGGCTTACTTATCTTAACTATGTTTCTTGAAGGTTATACAATGAATGAGACTACACAAAAGCTAAGAAAAATGACCTGGAAGAATGAGCAAACATGAGAGAGAACTAAACAATGGCCAAGATGGGGCAGTGAGCATCAGGAAGAGAGAAATATGAAATCCAGATTTAATGGTCACACAGGCGATAACTTTTTGCTTGAAGCATTATTCCAACATACATATGTGAATAGGATCTTTTCTGTTTAATATTTTTCATTTATTCTGTTCCATTAAATTATGGGTTATTTAATTTTAGAGTCTAAATCATGCCATCATCATCATCATCAAAAACCGGGCCTGCTGGCATAGGTGATCATCTCTCTCAACAACTTTCGATCTCGACGGTTATTTATCATTTTTGTTGTTAACTTTCTGCCAAGCCATTCTTTTAAGCTGTCTGGTATATTTTCTCTTTGCTTCCCTCTATCTCTTCGTCCCTCAATTTTCCTAGTTGTTACAATATATTCCAGCTGTTCTCTTCTCGTTACATGGCCAAAAAATGATGATTGTTTCTTCCTAATATTGGAAATCTGCTCTTTTATTGCTTTGGCCTCTTTCAGAACGTTTTCCTTATTCTTCTTACCTGTCCATGGTATTCTCAACATTCTTCTGTAAAACCACATTTCTACAGATTCCAGTGATTGGCGATTCATAATTGTGCAAAGAAATTACGTCAATGGTTTTCTGTTGCCTTCCATCAGTTTGTGTACGGTTGGCTCTGCTAGCCTTTGACTAAAAAGTCTCACCCACAAGGCAGTGGGGTTGTTTTACTTCAGGGTACCCTCCCTTAGCCTTTTACTTTCCCGAGTATACCTGCAAATTCATGTGTTTTCATTATAAAATATATAATTCCACACTTTATTAACCCTGCATATATTTTTAACTACTATATTTTTCTTTGTTAGCTATTTATCTTGGTATTCACTCAACTATGAGCTCTTTTTAAAAATATTTTTAAACACTGAATAGTCTGCATCAGTATGAGCAAAAGTGCCCAAGAATTGAAGGAAAGCTTAAAACCTTGTTTTAAAAATCTAACATCTTTCAGTAACATTGTATATAACACAAGGCTCACAGTTTACCTCATCATAAGTTTCTATTTTGGGATAAGCTTTTCAATCTTAATAAGATACTCAATTCTTCTACACCTCTTTTTTGATACACCTTCTTTTTTTAACTTTTATTTTCTAAATCCTTATTGTCAGTTTCATAAAATACCCTTCTGGTTATAAATTTGTAATTCTCAAATGGGAAAAAAGACAGAATTTTAAAAAATAATGATTAAGGAAAAAGAGTTGGGAGTCGCACCAACTGGATTATATTTATTCAGAAACAGAAAAGTCAATGATTTTGCATGTAAAATTATGACTAACCTCCTGCATGTCCTAATGTCCTGCATTTCTAGAGTTCATTAACACTTAGAATCAATGAAAACAATATGGAAAGGCAGATTTAACAGATTATTGATCAGTGTAATATCAAACATTTTAAAGGAATTCATGCATGTAACACACAATTAACAGAGAATTAAAGCCTTTGAAATGTGGATATATAGAAGAATCGGTAGAATTGGATGGAAGGAAAAGAAAACAAATGATGATGTCTTCAAACAACTAAAAATGAAAAGCGAACTACTAAACACAATTCAAACAAGACAAATGTGATTTTTGGGCCATGTTAAAAGACACAACAGCCTACTAAAAGTAATCCTGGAGGGTAACATACAAGGTAAAAGAGGCAGAGGCAAACCAAGACTAACATGGACGAGTAACATCAAAAGATGGACAAACCAGCCTATGACAACCTGCACCAATGCAAGAGACAGAGCAGAATGGTGCTCCATGGTAGCTAACCTCCGATGCAGAGATGGTACTCGATGATGATGATGAACACACAATTCATTAGCCTGAATACTCATTTTCCCTCCAAAAGTGACACACAAAAAAGCATAGGCCAAGACGCTCATTTTTCTCTCAACAATTAAAGACATCAAAGGTGAAGGAAAGTAAATTAAAAGAGAAAAATGGTTGTCATTCACTTAATTTAGTTGCTAATTTTGTTATTTCTATTTTGAAATGTTTAGTTTTTTTTACTTTACACTGACTTCAACCTTAATTGTTAGTTAAACTACTCTTTGACATCACTTTATTTCACTTACAGGTCACAGTCAAAGCTCTGTATGACTACCATGCCTCAACATCTGATGAGTTGTCATTCAAAAGAGGCAGTTACATCACAAATGTCATCATTGCAGATCAACCATGGTAAGTGAACCTGTTAATATTTATTTCTACCTGCTTCTTTGAAATGTTCATTCATGAATGAATTAACTCAAGTTATGTAGAAATAAAGGAAAGGACAATACAACTGAATAAATTTAATCTATAATCAGAAAGAGAGGTGGGCATATGTTGTCAATGAGAAGAAACCAGAGCGTCATAAAGCAATCCTTCAATGGGAAGCAACTGGGAAAAAAAAAAGATAAAGAAGCCAATCTCAATTGACACTGACATTTTTGGAAGCAAATTTATCAGGCATTAACTCTCTTAGTGAGATTGAGAAGCTCACTCAGGATAGGTACTGAGACAGAGTAGGGTCTTGAGATAGAAATATCGCTTACATAATGTAAGTGGGATGTAGCACATACACTGTCTGACCTTGACAGATACTTAAGTAGCAACACTTTGTTGAGTTAAATATAGGTTAAGTACTATGAGACCTTGGCTCATGGTTGGAGAAGACAAATAATTAGTAACTGAAAACTGTTTCACGGGACTCCCATTAAACAAGGGTCATCAAGAGACAAATCTACAGACATCAAACTGACCAATGGGGTAATAGTTAGACCACCTCTAAAACAAATGTTAGATCATGAAACCCTAAAGAACAGGTGGAGTAGGTCCTCTTCCAGTTCTCCATTGCATAGTCACCTGCATGGGCTGACGAAACATCCAGGTCATCACCAGATCCAGTGAGACTTGATGATGCACCTTAACATATATAAGATATAATCATGCATGATAGTAGTACGAGAGTGAGATAGCAATGGTCTCACAACAATACAGAATACATGAAGTGTTGTGGATTTTCATACAGAACAAGGATAGGGTCTTAAGTCCTTTAAAGCATTGCTGAGGGTAAGAATTTTATTTAATTACTTAATTAAATCTTCTTGTATTTCACATCCTTCCAGTACCATTAGACAGAAGACAGAGCTCACAGTGTACGTAGGCCTAAATCCTTATTGTGGGCAAGCCTCTCTGTAATGGAATCAATTTCTGCTATCATATCCCATTTTTAATTTTGCAGTGAATGAGTTGTTGCAATTTTAATTAAATTCTAACAATTTTATATTACATTTTAAAAAGTTGGCCAGTTAACATGATTTGACACTTACTGTTACTGTTGACTGGATGGTCTGGAGGTAAGACATTGGCTTCTGGACAGGAGTGTCCTGAGTTTGAATCCCACCATAGGCAGTGAGATTTTGTTACTTCCAACTTGAGGTTTCCTTGTGTCTTTATCCCCCCCTTTTCTTTGATTAGTAAAATCCCACGACTAGCCCTCTTGGAAAACTGTGGAAAAACAGCAAGTCCTGTGTGTGCTTATGCATGTTAAAGAACCCTCCTTAGCAGTTAAAAATCTCAAATAGTAGGCCAAAAATGGCTGCTGCCTGAAAATTGTTAAGCAAATCTACCCATAATAAAAACAGATTAACCTGACCTAAAGATGGCAAAATATCACAGCTTTGCTGTAAACTAGCAACACAATGCATCCAGGCCCACTTAACAGGTAAACACTAAGAAGAGAAACTTACAATGTATATGGATTAATGGAAAATATGATGATTTTGAAGAACTCTTTATACTTTATAGAACTGGAATCAATGCTTTCTGGAATTTATCAAGAATGTTTTCAATTCAATTTTTTAACAAGCAAAAACCAGGGAATAAACTTCTAAATCATCTTGAATGTGGAACATTAACAAGAAGGAACATACTGAAGTTGTCCACTTAATGACAAATTTTTTGTATTTGGTGACATATTATCAAGAAAGCAACATTAATAGTTTATTTTCTTCTGCAATCTACAGGTGGAGAGGTGATCATGCAGGCCTTGTTAAGAAGTTATTTCCTGCCAACTATGTCCAGATTGTGGAAGCCAGTGCTCAAGATGAAGACAGTAGTAAACTCTCTGAGACTATGCTTCGTCACATGGATTGCCACATTGGTGAGTGTGAGGTACACAGTAAATTTGATGAGAAAGTTTCAGGGGAGATTAAGCACCTGTGACCTGCAGATACAACAGCAGAGTTGATACACCATCAGCTGATAAAAACCTGGCAGTTCTACCTCCTTTTTAGTCTCCCTCAGTAACAGTTTGTGTCAAAGCAGGTTGGCTAACAGAAGCTATCAGCTCTGTGTTTTATGTAATTGTGGCTCTTACTAGTGTAGAATACCTAGTATTGTAGTACTTCTCTGGTGTAAAAATAACTTTCCCAGCATAGTCTGGGACTAGATGAACTCCAATTTCTTCAGTAAAAAATAAGAATTCCAAGAAAGCTATTATAATCCACCATATTCAATGAATCAAAGGGCATCAGCTCATGGCATTCCGTCAACAACAACAATTAGAAAGTTTCTTGCTAGCTACAGTAAGTAGTAAAGAGCCCCGTCATGCCAAGTGGCAAATAGGGAATATGGTCTTAGTGACCATAATTTTTACAGACCCTCGGCACATGATTTTTGGGGTAATGTGGTCGGTATTACGTCCGTGATGTTTTACTTTCCCAGTAAAAATCTGGTACCCATTAAAGGCTGAGTGGACCTGGAAGCTGTCGATCAGAATTGAACCCGCCCTCTTGTCCTTTGTAGTCCAGTTCACTAACTACTGAGCTATCAGGCTCCCATTGATAGCTACAGTGCCGTCCAATATATGCTAGTAGGATTGTCAGACAATATGTTTAATAATGACATTTTGTCAGTTTCAGGCTTGTAAAATCAGCAGAAGGCTAACACATGAGATTCATGACCAAGGCAGGTCCATTCCTCTTAATGTCAAGAGGTTAAAGGAATAAAGAACTTTACCTGATGGGGTTTTTCCTTCTGGTGATCTGCTGTCCTCCTGTTGCAAAGCTCTGTATAAAGAGTTTCCTATCATCACAGTTCATGTCAACCTCCTCTAATGAAAAGAACCATATCTGAAATTTTAAATGACATTTTTTTTTTTTTTAATTTATAAGATGTTGTTATAGTGGATTACAATGGCATTCTTGATTTCCTGAATTCTTCTGAGAAGTTAGAACTCATCAATTCTAGTGAATAATGCATTATTAGGTCTTCTGTTGAAATAGATCACACCACTATGAGAACTGTGATGATCCAATCTTATTAGATAGTGATCCAGTAAATTAATTACTTAAATATTTTAAAATACCCAGCTTTCTTCTTCTTCTACCATTTTAGCTCCCAGTGGAGCATAGGTCTTCAACAAACACTTTCCAAGTCGTTCTGTATTTTGCCATTCTTTTAAGATCATTCCATGTCTTCCCCATCATCTTCATCTCTGCTTCTATCTGTCTTCTCCAAGAATTCCTTGGTCTTCCTCTTTGTCTTTTCCCCTGAGGATTCCAAAAAGGGCCTGTTGTGTAATACTCTCAGTTGGCTTCCGTAGTGTGTGTCCTATCCAGCACCATCGTCTTCGCTGTATCTCTTTAACCACTGGTGTTTGACTGGTACATTTCCATAATTCTATGTTAGTGATTTTGTCCTGCCATTTCCATCCTTTTATTCAGCGTAAGCATCCATTAATGAAAGTCTGTATCTTCGTGATTGTCAGTTTTGTTGTTCTCCATGTTTCACAGCCATTTAATAGGACCGCCTTAACATTTGAGTTGAAAATTTTTATTTTTGTATTTAACCTAATTTCTTTGGATTAAAATACCCAGCTAGTGTGTGTAAAATGTGATTGAAACTCAAAACATTCCCAAAGTTACAGATGTTTATTCCATGTGTAAATAATAAATATAATAAATAACTATGTGCTTTCTTTTGGGGAAACACTATATTGAAAGCAGTTTCAATTGAACAAGATCTGAATTAATAATGAGCAGAGCTATCTGACGTAGACCTGATACAGAATGTGTAAATTAGCAGTAGATAATAGTGATAGTTTTTTCGACCCTAAAACAACAAAAATAGGATTCTGGAATGTACAAACAATGGCTGCGCTGACGAAACAAGCACAAGTCGCGAGCGAGATGGATAGATATGATCTAGATATTTTAGGATTAAGCGAAATGCGCTGGCTTGGAACAGGTAGGAAATCTGTTCATAATAAAATAGTAGTTTTTTTCTGGAAGGGAAAATGGAAAACACCGTGAAGGAGTAGGCACAATGATGACAGACATAGCTGCAAGAATTTTATTAGAATGGGAACCGGTAAATAGCCGTCTGATACGAACACGCTACAAAACAAAATATGGAAGACTTTCAATTATTCAATGCTATGTGCCTACAAACGAAGCTGATGATGAAGTTAAGGACGATTTTTATAACCAACTACAACAACATATAAACAAAATATAAAAACACGATCTTTTAATTGTAATGGGAGATTTCAACGCCAAAGTGGGAGAAGACAACGCAGAAGTGGAGCATGTGATGGGGAGAGAAGGCTGTGATACTACAAGTCAGAATGGAGAAAGATTAATAGAATTATGTTTGATAGAAAATTAAGCTATAGGTGGGACATTATTTCCTCACAAAATATATTCACAAAACAACATGGATATCTCCTGATAGAACCTCACATCAAATTGACCACCTATGTATTAAACAACAATTCAGATCATCATTAATAGATGTAAGAGCATACAGAGGTGGTGATGTTAATAGTGACCACAACCTGTGCATTGGGAAAATAAGATTACAATTTAGAAACCAACAGAAGAGGTCAATTACACATAAAATTGATAGTCATAAACTGAAAGATGAAGACATCGAGAAAAATTTTAACATAGAACTAAGTAATTGTTATTCAGCACTCGGTGAAATAGACTTAGATATCAATGAAATGTGAGACTCACAGAGCAAAATACTAATGACAGCAGCAGAAGCAAGTGCCGGACTGAAGAAAATGGAAAAACGAGCTTGGATTTCAAACACTACATGGAAATACATCAAAGAAAGAAGAGAAGCGAAGAGAGCTATGACTTATGTAAAGACAGATCTTGGAAAGGTCCTGGCAAAAGTAACATACCAAGAATTAGACAACAAAGTAAAAAGTTCAGCAAGAAGAGATACAAGAGCTTATATAGACAATTTGGCAGAGACAGCTGCAATTACAGGAGACAGCAGAACTCTCTATACTGTACAAAAGATGCTGACAAACACCTATACATCCAGTGGAACACCAATTCTAGACAAATCTGGATTAATGCTAACAACAAGTGCAGACATAAAAGCACGTTGGGCGGAACACTTCAAAGAAATTCTTAACTGTCCACTCCCCCACAATTTAATAGATTTTGAAGCTGAAACAGCAGCAGCAGAATTAGATGTAAATTTAGATGACTTCACCTTGAGTGAAATAGAAACCACATTAAAGCGTATGGCCAATAACAAGGCTGCTGGAGAGGATAAGTTAACAGCTGAGATACTCAAGGCAATTGATAGCCATAATTTAATACATCTCCAGAAAATGTTCAACATCTTTTGGAAAGCAGAGAAGACGTCTCATAAATGGAAAAAAGGAATTATTGTTAAGATTCCAAAAAAGGGCAATCTTAGAGATTGTAACAACTGGAGAGGCGTGACACTTTTGTCAGTTGCCTCAAAGTTATTCTGCAAAATCATCCTAAATAGAATAAAGAATTCAATAGATACAGTATTGCATGAAGAACAGGCTGGGTTTAACTCTTTCTGTACGGAAGCTTTTTATCATTGCAACAAAGGAGATTTCAGAGACACAATTTGTCATCATTTTAAGAATCCTACATATTTATATTTATCTACTATATAACATATTATATATGAACTTTTAGATAATTGAACAAGGTATTAGATTTCACCAATACCAAGATGATACAAGACGTAAAAAGAATATGGTTTGATGACAGTTTACACCAATCAAGTTGAGAGTGACACACTGTGCGGCGAAATGTACAGAAAGAGTTAAGAAAAGGAGAAGCTGCCTTGACCACATTTTTACTCTACGACTTATATTGGAGGAACACATTGAGAAGCAAAAACCTTTTGTACTTAACTTCATCGACTTCAAAAAAGCATTTGACAGTATTCAGTGAGATTGTTTGTGGAAAATTCTGAAGCAATATGGCTTACCATAAAAATCATAAATATTATTAAAGACATGTATGATGGTTACACATGTGCAGTTCGAACAGAGGAAGGATTGAGCGAATGTTTCCCAATAGAAACTGGGGTTAAACAAGGATGTATTTTATCGCCCTTGTTATTTGGAGTTGTTATGGACTTCATAATGAAGGAATGCTGCACTGGTAATAAAGGCATCGAATGGATTCAAGGAGACCATTTGGAGGACCTAGACTTTGCTGATGACATAGTTCTCATCAGCAGTCAGATAAAAACGTTGCAGGAAAATACAAATGAACTATCATTAATAGCCAGCAAAATTTGGCTTGAGATCAATCATGAAAAGACTAAAGTCATGAAAAGCTTAATTTCAACAGACGACAAAATATACATGGAAAACAAACCAGTAGAAGAGATCGAACACTTTATCTATCTTGGAAGTCACATTGATCGAGAAGGGGATACAAGCAAAGAAATTAGAATCAGAATAGCTAAAGCAGCAATGTCTTTCAGAAGCCTTGAAAAGTTGTGGAAATCAAAGCTAATCAGCACAAACACAAAACTTAGGCTATTCAAATCAAATGTACTATCAACCCTTACATATGCGTGTGAAAGCTGGAAAACAACAAGAGATATAGAAACAAAGTTGAACGCATTCTAAAATAAATGTCTAAGAAAAATACTTGGTATAGCGTGGAACGAATTCAAAACATACGAGGAAATTAGAGAAATCGCCAATCAACCACTAATATCTTCAGTAATAAAGAAAAGACGATGGTCATATGTTGGACATGTGACGAGAAGAGATAATAACCGAATAGCAAAGCAAGCCCTCATATGGGAAACAACAAGTAAGAGAAAAAGAGAAAGACCCAGAGAGACACTGAGAAAAATGTTGATGAGAGAGGCAAAAGCAGCAGGAATCGGCTCCCTCAATGAGATAGAGCTGCTTGCACAGAACAGAGACAAATGGTGAGATTTGATAAAATATCTTTAAAAGAATTGAAAACTGCTAGAACAAAAATTCAGATAAGAGAGGGAGTATCTTGGTCTACGCCCTATGGGCCGGCTACGGCTCAGCTGCTACCATGTTGTTTCGCACAAGGATGGCCTGTCCAAGGGGTCTTCTATTGTAGAAACAATTAAATCCAGGGGCACTAACCGTCCTATCACCAAGAAGTGTTTCTTGCAAAATCATTATATCAGCGCCGCACAGTAGCCTATCAAGAATGAGACGTTGTTGATTTATAGATGCACAATTCCAATATGTAACGCGCACATACTTTAGGGCTAGCCTCTCACACTTCAACAATTTCAAACCACCTCTTTTAGCTTTTCTAGTTTTCCTCCTTCGTTGTAGTCTTTTGAGCTTCTTCTGAATACTTCCTGTCGTCATGATTGATATGGTCGCTGAACATTGATGCTGTGGATGGCCTAGACTCACGTGCACTCACTGAGTCGAACGGTCCAGAACTCGTTTCCATGTTATAGAGTGGTCAACTCCAGTCAGTCAGTTCTATGGCACATGGAGGCACCGTAGGCGATTAATTTCAGTCCTTTAGAAGCTCACATAAATAAAAATATGCTTCGTTGACAACGGTCTAGTAAAGATACGCCATCCAATGGCACATATTGCAGAGATCACTGCTCTAAAATCTATGGCACTGTTTCCATAACAATGCTTTTTAAAATGACAGCTTGTCAAGCCATTGATCAACGTCCTTAGTTGCCTCTTACAACATGCCTGGAAGGTCACAGTGTAACTTTTCTTTATTTCCCTCATAATGAGGCCCCGGTAACACACGGGAATGATATCTATCAATATATCTATTGACCTTTCGAGCCATAGCTGGCCAATAGGGCGTAGACCAAGATACTCCTCTAATCTAAATTTTTATTCTAGCAGTTTTCAATTCTTTTAAAGATATTTTATCAAATCTCGCCATTTGTCACTGTTCTGTCCAAGCAGCTCTGAGGGAGCCGATTCCTGCTGCTTTTCCCTCTCTCATCAATGTTCTTCTCAGTGTCTCTCTGGGTCTTCCTCTTTTTCTCTTACCTGTTGTTTCCCTCATGAGGGCTTGCTTTGCTCTTCGGTTATTATCTCTTCTCATCACATGTCCAACATATGACCATCATCTTTTCTTGATTACTGAAGATATTAGTGGTTGATTGGCGATTTCTCTAATCAATAATAAGAATTATATCTACAACACCAGATATATACCAGACTACCTGCTCAAATCAATATTCATAGTCCTACCAAATAAATCTGGTGCGATTGAATGTGATGATCATCGCACAATAAGCCTTATGAGTCACATGACTAAGATATTACTAAGAATCATCATGCGAAGAGTGTGAAACAAAATCAGTCCAGAAATTAGTGATGAACAATGTGGTTTTATTAGAGGTAAAGGAACGAGCAATGCCATATACATCATAAGATCTTTAGTAGAAAGAGCCATAGAGGTGAAAACAGATCTATACCTATGTTTCATAGATTATACCAAAGCATTTGACAAAGTAAAGCACCAAGAAATAATGAAAATTTTAGAAAACAAATCTAGACAGCAAAGATCTAAGAATAATAAAGAACATGTACTGGCAACAAAGTGGAACAATATTAAAACAGGTAAATGAATTTAAATATTTGGGAACTTTGTTAACCTCAGGCGGAAAATGTAGAACAGAGGTGAGATGCAGAATGACTCAGGCAAAAGCAGCTTTCCAAAAAATGAGGAAGATACTATGCAATCCATTTTTGACAATAGGAACAAGAAAAAGAGTTCTTAAATGTTATGTAGAGTCAGTGTTAACATATGGATGTGAATCATGGACAATATGACAACAGACAAGAAAATCACTGGATGATGTAGAAATGTGGTTTTACAGAAGAATGTTGGCCAAAGCAAAAAGAGAGCTAATTTCCAATATCAGGAAGAAACAGTCATCAATTTTTGGCCATGTAATAAGAGAACATTGAAAAGCAAAAACCTTTTGTACTTAACTTCATCGACTTCAAAAAAGCATTTGATAGTATTCATAGAGATTCTTTGTGGAAAATTCTGAAGCAATATGGTTTACCATCAAAAATCATAAATATTATCAAAGACATGTATGATGGTTACACATGTGCAGTTCGAACAGAGGAAGGACTGAGCGAATGTTTCCCAATAGAAACTGGGGTTAAACAAGGATGTATTTTATCGCCCTTGTTATTTGGAATTGTTATGGACTTCATAATGAAGAAATGCTGCACTGGTAATAAAGGCATCGAATGGATACAAGGAGACCATTTGGAGGACCTCGACTTTGCTGATGACATAGTTCTCATCAGCAGTCAGATAAAAACGATGCAGGAAAACACAAATGAACTATCATCAATAGCCAGCAAAATTGGGCTTGAGGTCAATCATGAAAAGACTAAAGTCATGAAAAGTTTAATTCCAACAAGTGACAAAATATACATGGAACACAAACCAGTAGAAAAGATCAATCACTTTATCTATCTTGGAAGTCACATTGATCGAGAAGGGGATACGAGCAAAGAAATTAGAATCAGAATAGCTAAAGCAGCAATGTCTTTCAGAAGCCTTGAAAAGTTGTGGAAATCAAAACTCATTAGCACAAACACAAAGCTTAGGCTATTCAAATCAAATGTACTATCAACCCTTACGTATGCGTATGAAAGCTGGAAAACAACAAGAGATATAGAAACAAAGTTGAACGCATTCGAAAACAAATGTCTAAGGAAAATACTTGGTATAGCATGGAACGAATTCAAAACAAACGAGGAAATTAGAGAAATCTCCAATAAACCACTAATATCTTCAGTAATAAAGAAAAGACGATGGTCATACGTTGGACATGTGATGAGAAGAGATAATAATCGAATAGCAAAGCAAGCCCTCATATGGGAAACAACAGGTAAAAGAAAAAGAGGAAGACCCAGGGAGACACTGAGAAGAACATTGATGAGAGAGGCAAGAGCAGCAGGAGTCGGCTCCCTAAATGAGATAGAACTGCTTGCACAGAACAGAGACAGATGGCGAGATTTGATAAAATATCTTTAAAAGAAAACTGCTAGAACAAAAATTCATATAGGAGAAGGTGTATCTTGGTCTACGCCCTATGGGCCGGTTACGGCTCGAAAGGTCAATAGAATAGAATAAGAGAACAGCTTAAATATAATGTAACAACTGGGAAAATTGAGGGGAAGAGATAGAGAGAAGCAAAGAGTAAAGATACCAGACAGCCTAAGAGAATGGCTTGGTAGAAGGTCAACAACAAAAAGGATAAATAACTGTCGACATCTAAAGTTGTGGAGAGACATGACCACCTATGCCAGCAGGCCCGGTACTTGATGATGATGATGATGAATTCAAACATACAGAGATATCAGATGGTGCTTTGTTTATTGATATGTTGGCCATCAGTTCAACTTTTTTCTTAGCATCGTTCGTTGCTACAAAGCTTTGCGTTTAGTAAGAAGAGCAGCAGGAATCAGAAGCATTAATCTTTTGCCAGCTTAGGCCCAATTTGCCCGAAATTTGATGGATAGGCGCTATCAGACAGCACTTTGTTAATTGATACATTGGCCATTAGTCCAGCTTTATCTTAGCATCATTCGTTGCCTGTCCTGTTTTTACAAAGATTTGTTAGATATCTCACCAACAGTAGAAGAGATTTTCAGTCAGAAGTTAAAAAAAGAAAAATAGTGTATGTAATGCCAAATTTATAAATTTAAAAAAAAGGCAACACTTTTACACTACATTAGCAGTTTTTACTATAATGCAATTATAAAATTGTCCATGTTGTTTGGGAAAATAATCTGCCTTCAGTAACTTGGGTCACCAGCAGGAATCATTTTTAGAAGGTATAAGAGGGAAAAATGTTTGCTTACTGCAAACTGTTGAATTCCCAGAAAATTTATTTTCCTGTCATCGTTTTGACAAAGGTGTCATAATCTATCTATCTATCTATTGTCCTTTCGAGCCAAAGACGGCACATAGGGCAGAACCACAATCTCAAAAACAGAAACCTTGCATGCCAAAATGGCACATATTGCAGAGATTGCTGCTTCTAAAATCTATGGCTGTTTCCATAACAATACTTTTTACAATGACAGCTTGTCAAGCCATCAATCAACCTCCTTAGTCGCCTCTTACGACATGCCTGGAAGGTCACAGTGTCATAATCTAGGCTGGGGTTAATCAGAAAAAAGGACTAAATTTCACAAATTGTCTTTTTTTCCATACAATTTGCTTGTACTGCATACTCTGTTTAAAAATAGAATGTTCTTTACAATTTATGGTTTTCCCTTTTACCAAATGGAAGGTATGCATATTAACATTTTTTTTTCCTTTTTTTTTTTCTGGCACCCTAGTTTTACTAATGATTACTATTTTCACAGATGAGATAATTCACTCAAGAGATGGCATGCACTATTTTGTCTTGTCACATCCCACACAACCAAGTGTTATCCACATTGGATCAAAGAAGATACTGGATGCAGAAGATTGGCTACGTTCAGCAGTAGACTGTCGAATGAAGATCGGTGAAGAAGTATGTACCACAGAAATAGATTGTGTTAAATATAAGCAATTCTTGTTTGATGTTGGACAGACCGATGAGCGTTATCAATAGACAACATAACACCTCCAGTAGCCACCAGGCATTCAAATCTTGGGCCATAAATCTAACCTAAGCCAGGAAATGATTATTGCATCCGATTCCCATGTCTCATCTTGGGAAACACAAAGCTGTGTAGCTAGTTTTAAGAAAATCTTATTTTCCAACCTCCAAATATAACGTGTTCATAATATGATTCATGGGAAAGGTGTCGTAATGTAGAGTTAAAACCATTTTGACTGAAAATCCTTTTTTACAATACTTTCTTAAGACATGGACGCCATTTTTTTCTAGCTGAAAATTTACTTACTTTAAAAAAAATCAGATTTGCTGTTGATTAAAACTGAAAGCTTTAACAGATTACAATAATCCACAGTAAAAATGTGTTTGCAAAGTTAAGCTTCTGGCAGTGATGTCCAAAATGTTGGATTGGATGAAATATGAAATAATTTTATTTAAATTCCAAAATTATAGACTGAATCATAATACATACACTATGTAGTTAAACATTTGATTTGAGCAAAATTCCTTCCTCCTTCATTCTTAATATTCTTCTTAAATTAAGTATGGGATATTGTTATTCTCTTTCAACTAGAACTTAGAAATACAGAGACAAGAACGCATGAAGAACATAGCTCAGGAGCTTTCAGATCTTGTTGTCTATTGTCAAGCAGTACCATATACCCCTAATCGTGAGTTTGGTTTTTGTGTGTGTATGTATACATGATGTTTTTTCTATTTCATCTTCCATTAAAATTTGTATTAAATTATTCATCAAATCATAACCAGTGCAACACTTAGGGTATCATTATCATGTGTGTCTTGCCACATGGCATTGACAACCAGTTTTTTTCCACAACCATCATTTTGTTTTCATTTCAGTTCTTCACTTCATCCTTGTTTTCCCAAACACTTGTCATTTCTTTTTCTTATTGGATTATTTTGTGGTGTTTTCACCATCATGGCAGGTGCTTGTAAATTTGACTGTTGTTGTGAGCTCGCTTCAATTCTTGTTCACGTTGCAATAAAGGCTCTAACAATAGCACTGAAGACTCACATTATAAAGCTAATCACTGATTTGCTCTAATATTTTAAGATCTTTAAAACTGTTCTTTTTCCTGAATGAGGATGTACTAATGATAATGACCTCACTATGTTTATCAACCCACCTACAGGCTCCAGAACAAGTCATGCATGCAGGCACGAGAGCCATACAGAAAGAATACATTTTATCTCTCCCTTCTTTGTAGTATTAGTTTTAATTACTCTAGCGCATGTAATAGAGTATATCTTCATTTTGTTGTCCACATTTTTTAAGAAGGCTGAAATGTCAAATATCAAAGAAACAATCATCACCATCAAGCAGCATAAAAATAAACAGGACAAATCTGAAACAAGTGCAACGCGTCAAATACTTGGGCACAATAATAACATCAGATGGAAGATACACCACAGAAATAAAAAGCAGAATAGCTCAGGCCAAAATAGCATTTCAGAAAATGAAAAGTATCTTATGCAACAAATCTATGTCAGTAGAAGTGAGAAAGAGAGTTCATCGGTGCTATATAGAACCAATTCTGACCTATGGAAGCAAATCATGGACAGTAGACAAACAAATGAAAAGACGATTAGAGGCCACAGAGATGGATTTCTCAGAAGAATGTTGAAAGTTCTCTGGACAGCTAAAAAGACCAATGAAGAAATTCTCAAAGAGGCCAACACAAAAAGGGAACTCCTAAAAAAACATCAGAAAGAAACAATCAAAATTTTTTGGGCACATCATGAGAGAAGGAAAGTTAGAATACTTGGTTACAGCTGGCAAAATAAAAGGAAAGAGAGAAAACGGACAACAAGAGAGAAAATACTGGATAGTTGGTGTCATGGCATGGAAAACAGTCAACAACAGAATTGATACGATGCACTGTGAATAGAAGATTGTAGAAGGACATGATTGTCTACGCTAACTGATATGGCACATGATGATGATGATGAAATGTCAAATACTTTGTATTGTCCTTTTTTTGTGAAGCTGTCACCATTTTTTTGTCTGAGTTTTACACCACTCCATTTGTTCCATATAGAGACCTAAGAATTTAAATCTGTCCGCAAGATAGACAGCTATCAGATAAATTTTACAGCATTTATAACAGCCTTCTGGGGAAAGTAAACAAATGGGTAGGTTTTATCTTCAGTATTAATTCCTGTCAATTTTAAAAATTGATTATATCCAATAAGGAAAAATACATTAATGCATAATTTATTTTCCAGGTTCAGGCAAATTCTTAGAAACATCATCATTCAGTGAGGAGCGCATTGGTAAAGATGACAAGCATATTATTCAGTGAGTATTTGACATCTTCATTCTTCAACCAGATTAATATTTACTTGTACTAAACTGGATATGCATGGTGTCTAGAACAGAATGTAAGTAAAAGTAATGGTTCCCTCAACACTTGAAAATATATGGGGAATATGGTGTTAGTTTCCATATTATTTTGAATGATCAAATGCTCCATATTATTTTGAATGATCAATTGCTCCATATTATTTTGAATGATCATTTGCTCCATATTATTTTGAATGATCAATTGCTCCATATATTATTTTGAATGATCAATTGCTCCATATTATTTTGAATGATCAATTGCACATGTGGTGTGTAAAATAAGTAACCTATTTCATTTGATTTTCTTAGTCACTATGAATGGAAAAATAAGTAGCAAGCACCATTTGCAACTCACCAACAAATGTTTCATACACTGTACATATGGAATTTTTTTTAATGGTTACCAAACAACAGAACCGGATACAGATACCGGTTTCCGGTTGTTTCCAAAATGGAGGAATTATTTTTCTCCGGCTTGGTATAGAACCGTTGATCAGAGGTTTAACAAGCCGCTATCGTAAAAACGATGTTGTTAATGAAACGTAGACCTGATACAGAATGTGTAAATTAGCAGTAGATAGTAGTGATAGTTTTTTCGGCCCTAAAACAACAACAAAAATAGGATTCTGGAATGTGCGAACAATGGCCGCTCCGACGAAACATGCACAGGTCGCGAGCGAGATGGACAGATACGATCTAGATATTTTAGGATTAAGCGAAATGCGCTGGCCTGGAACAGGTAGGAGATCTATTGATAATAAAATAGTAGTTTTTTCTGGAAGGGAAGATGGAAAACACCGTGAAGGAGTAGGCATAATGATGACAGACAAAGCTGCAAGAAGTTTATTAGAATGGGAACCGATAAATAGCCGTCTGATACGAACACGATACAAAACAAAACATGGAAGACTTTCAATTATTCAATGTTATGCGCCTACTAACGAAGCTGATGATGAAGTTAAGGATGATTTTTATAACCAACTGCAACAACTTATAAACAAAATACCAAACACGATCTTTTAATTGTAATGGGAGACTTCAACGCCAAAGTAGGACAAGATAACGCAGGAGTGGAACATGTGATGGGGAGAGAAGGCTGTAATACAACAAGTCAGAATGGAGAAAGATTGATAGAATTATGTTTAATAGAAAATTTAGTTATAGGTGGGACATTATTTCCACATAAAAATATTCACAAAACAACATGGATATCTCCTGATGATAGAACATCAAATCAAATTGACCACCTATGTATTAAACAACAATTCAGATCATCATTAATAGATGTAAGAGCATACAGAGGTGCTGATGTTAATAGTGACCACAACCTGTGCATTGGGAAAATAAGATTAAAATTTAGAAACCAACAGAAGAGGTCAATTACACATAAAATTGATAGTCATAAACTGAAAGATGAAGCAATAAAGGAAAAGTTTAACATAGAGCTAAGTAATTGTTATTCAGCACTTGGTGAAATAGACTTAGATATCAATGAAATGTGGGACTCACAGAGCAAAATACTAATGACAGCAGCAGAAGCAAGTGCTGGACTGAAGAAAATGGAAAAACGAGCTTGGATCTCAGACACCACATGGAAATACATCAAAGAAAGAAGAGAAGCGAAGAGAGCCATGACTAATGTAAAGACAGATCTTGGAAAGGTTCTGGCAAAAGCAACATACAAAGAATTAGACAACAAAGTGAAAAGTTCGGCAAGAAGAGATACAAGAGCTTATATAGACAACTTGGCAGAGAAAGCAGAGACAGCTGCAATTACAGGAGACAGCAGAACTCTTTATACTGTACAAAAGATGCTGACAAACACCTATACATCCAGTGGAACACCAATTCTAGACAAATCTGGATTAATGCTAACAACAAGCGCAGACATAAAAGCCCGTTGGGCGGAACACTTCAAAGAAATTCTTAACCGTCCACTACCTCACAGTTTAATAGATTTTGAAGCTGAAACACCAGCAGCAGAATTAGATGTAAATTTAGATGACTTCACCTTGAGTGAAATAGAAACCACCTTAAAGCTAATGACCAATAACAAGGCTGCTGGAGAGGATAAGTTAACAGCTGAGATTCTCAAGGCAATTGATAGCCATAATTTAATACATCTCCAAAAAATGTTCAACATCATTTGGAAAACAGAGAAGACGCCTCATAAATGGAAAAAAGGAATCATTGTTAAGATCCCAAAAAAGGGCAATCTTAGAGATTGTAACAATTGGAGAGGCGTGACACTTTTGTCAGTTGCCTCAAAATTATTCTGTAAAATCATCCTAAATAGAATAAAGGATTCAATAGATACAGTAATGCGTGAAGAACAGGCTGGGTTTAGAAAAGGGAGAAGCTGTCTTGACCACATTTTCACTCTACGACTTATATTGGAGGAACACATTGAAAAGCAAAAACCTTTTGTACTTAACTTCATCGACTTCAAAAAAGCATTTGATAGTATTCATAGAGATTCTTTGTGGAAAATTCTGAAGCAATATGGCTTACCATCAAAAATCATAAATATTATCAAAGACATGTATGATGGTTACACATGTGCAGTTCGAACAGAGGAAGGACTGAGCGAATGTTTCCCAATAGAAACTGGGGTTAAACAAGGATGTATTTTATCGCCCTTGTTATTTGGAATTGTTATGGACTTCATAATGAAGAAATGCTGCACTGGTAATAAAGGCATCGAATGGATACAAGGAGACCATTTGGAGGACCTGGACTTTGCTGATGACATAGTTCTCATCAGCAATCAGATAAAAACGATGCAGGAAAACACAAATGAACTATCATCAATAGCCAGCAAAATTGGGCTTGAGGTCAATCATGAAAAGACTAAAGTCATGAAAAGTTTAATTCCAACAAGTGACAAAATATACATGGAAAACAAACCAGTAGAAGAGATCGATCACTTCATCTATCTTGGAAGTCACATTGATCGAGAAGGGGATACGAGCAAAGAAATTAGAATCAGACTGGCTAAAGCAGCAATGTCTTTCAGAAGCCTTGAAAAGTTGTGGAAATCAAAACTCATTAGCACAAACACAAAACTTAGGCTATTCAAATCAAATGTACTATCAACCCTTACGTATGCGTGTGAAAGCTGGAAAACAACAAGAGATATAGAAACAAAGTTGAACGCATTCGAAAATAAATGTCTAAGGAAAATACTTGGTATAGAATGGAACGAATTCAAAACAAACGAGGAAATTAGAGAAATCGCCAATCAACCACTAATATCTTCAGTAATAAAGAAAAGACGATGGTCATACGTTGGACATGTGATGAGAAGAGATAATAATCGAATAGCAAAGCAAGCCCTCATATGGGAAACAACAGGTAAAAGAAAAAGAGGAAGACCCAGGGAGACACTGAGAAGAACATTGATGAGAGAGGCAAGAGCAGCAGGAATCGGCTCCCTCAATGAGATAGAACTGCTTGCACAGAACAGAGACAGATGGCGAGATTTGATAAAATATCTTTAAAAGAAAACTGCTAGAACAAAAATTCATATAGGAGAAGGTGTATCTTGGTCTACGCCCTATGGGCCGGTTACGGCTCGAAAGGTCAATAGAAACAACAGAAGGTGTTAAGTATAGTAGAAACCAGAAAAACTGTTATTGCATTTTCAGGGGACAGTTTTGAGTTCATCCAGCTAATAAGAACATTAAGCATTGGGATTTAAATTACTGGAACAAGGTTGCTTGTGCAGATGTTCGTTCGCTTTCGTCAGCTTTGACCTCTGACGAAGTCCCACCCACTCAATTTTTGTGGGACTGAATTTTTTGCGTGTAAAGTCTGTTTTATCCCATTACAGGATGCCCCTCGCCATGCAGGCAGATTTACTCCGACTTCAGAGGTACTAATTTTTAGGGAATTAGTAAAACCCAGGTGTCCTCGCCAGGGTACGAACCCCGCTGTTGCCGTGGTAAGCCAACCGCCTATCGATTGCGCTAACCGGACACCCCTGCTTGTGCAGATGTAAAACATTGTCATGTTCAATGAGCAAAATAGTGAGGAATGTTTATTGTCCAATAAGATGTAACAGTTTAACTAATAACTTAATCAATGACCTAAAATGAGAAGTAAGTAAAAAAAAAAAGTAAAGTACCCCCGTCAGGCCAAGTGGCATATAGGGAATATGGTGTTAGTTACCATAAATTTTTCAGACCTTCGGCACATGAATTCTGGGATAATGTGGTCGGTATTATGCCTGTGCCACTTTACTTTCCCAGAAAAAAAATCCGGTACCTATTAAAGGCTGGGTGAACCGGAAGCCATCGGTTGGGATCGAACCCTAACTCTTGTCCTTTGTAGTCCAGTTCACTAACCACTGAGCTATCATGGCTAAAATGAGAAGTAGTGGTCCATAACTGTTTGAACACACAACCACACAGGTTTGTCATATTCTAGACTGGATGGTTTAACATTGACCCGTTCCATCATCTGCATGTGTCTTCTACAATGACATCATTAACAAATTCTATACTATAGTATCAATAGCCACTGAGGATACCAATTTAACTTCCAAGTGATAATAGTTAGTCTAGCCACAGTCAAGTTAAACATTTGGTGGTTAATTAGTTAATGAAACAGACATTGAAATAAATGTTTATCTCTTTATTATTTTTTTAATGATTTGTTGTAATCCATTTTTTTAAGTTTATTTTGAGCATCATGATATAATTATTTTCACAAACAGGTACAATCAGTTCCAGATCAGTCGGGTCTACCCTAAGTTTTTGCGTGTGACTTCTACTAATTTTGATCCAATACCAAAGTGGAATGTGGGTTGTCAGTTGGTGGCTTTGAACTACCAAACACCAGACAAGGCTATGCAGACCAATCAGGCTATGTTTAAACAGAATGGACAGTATGTGGCAATGGTCATTTATTTATTTGCTGGCAACACTTACTTTATAATTTGCTTTGAATTCAAGATTGTCTTAACGTAATGAAATGATGGATGTATTGTGTGTATGAGTGGGCTTTGTGGGGCTGTTCACAGCTGTTTGCTACATATACCTTATTAGCATTAATCTGTTCTGTTATAATTTTGAGAATGTAGTCTAGAGAGGAACACTAGGAAGGAAACTGAGGCTAGAAGCAACAATAGTAGGTATAAACTCCCATAGTGAGGTTGAAAGGCTTGTCTTAGAACAGGGACACGTGGTGAGACACAGTGCAGATCCTGTGCAAAGTCTGATACTAAATAGCAAGTTAATATAGCTAGACATAGAGGGTCTTGAATTTCTGCTCTATAGTAAAAAAAAAAAAAAAAAGTAAAATGCCCCCGTCACACAGAGTGGCGGATATGGAATATGGTGTTAATGACCATAAGTTTTACAGACCTTCGCACATGATTTTTGGGATAATGTGGTTGGTATTACGCCCGTGCCACTTTACTTTCCCAGAAAAAAAATCCAGTACCCATTAAAGGTTGGGATTGAACCCTACCTCTTGTCCTTTGTAGTTCAGTTCACTAACACCACTGAGCTATATATCTGCCCTATCTTCGACTCAAAAGGATGATAGATAAATCTCTCAATTTTTTAAGGAATTTCAAATCAAATGTATTATTTGCCTTTAGTTTTTCATGTGAGAGCTGGAAAAAAACTAAAGAAATAGAAAATTAATTAAATGCATTTAAAAAAGAAATATCTCAGGAATATATTTTGTATATCATAGAATGGATCCAAGACTAATGCATTGGTAAAAGAAATGGCTATGGATCCAACAATGTTCTATAAACAAGGTTGGCATATATTGACCATGTGATGAGACAACAGAAGAGTCTCAAAGTAAGTCCTCTATTGAGAAACAGAAAGCAAAAGAAAAGGAGACTTACTTAGAGAAATGCTAAAAAGAACACTGAGGTGAGAAGTAACAATAGCGGGCATCAGTTTCCTTGCTGAGGTTATGAGGCTCACTCATAACAAGAATATATGGCAAGTTACAAGTCCTTTGCAAAGTGTGACACTTGATAGCAAAGATTGTCAGACTTGAATTTCTACCCTATGTGCTATCTTCAATTCAAAAGGACAGTAGATAGATAGATTCATATTAACTGTACTGGCTCAAAATCCATGTTTTTACATAGCATTTTTTTTTTATGAGGGCATGAGTACATATCTTAGTATCATAACATTTTAACCTCAAACATTACTATGATGTATTTTATATTAAAATTTGTAGAATTTAATGTACTTTTTATCAAATGTGTATTAAAATATATTTTTTCAAGAAAAGTACAAAGAGTAACTGAAAAACCTGATAAACAAAAAAAAATTAAATTGAAAAGCACGAAAACAAAAACTGCACTTGGAATAATATTTATATGTTTATGTGTGTCAGTAACAACCGTAAATGTTGTTTATTGTAAGATATATTAATTTTTACACAAAATTTTAAAGTTCCAAATGTTTTTGCTTAAAAATAAAATTTATGTGAATTAACAAATTTTTTTGATTTTATGTCAGTTTCAGCAACAGCAAAAAATAAGGCACAATAAGGTTCACATCATAATAATGTCACAATATTTTTTTATCCACATATTATAGTGACGTATCATATATAAAAATGTGTAGAATTAAATTAACTTTTTATAAAAATTATTTACAATAATAATTTTGTTAGAAAGGTTTTTAAAAATTACATGATTAACCTGCTATTTCTAGAGCTAGAAGAAGGAATCTTACATTAGCTTAGGCATGTTCCGATGATCAATATTATCACTGAATGAAAAATCTGAATCTGAACTTCTATCCATGTGGTGGATAAATACATCTACTACATTTTTAACAGTAATCCATGACTGAATTAACTGTGAGGCTTGTTCTTCAGCCGTAAATTGTTAAAGTTTATAAGGAAGCCATTTTCTTATCAGTGAGAATTCAATCAATTGGATCACAATTCACACACGATTGAAACTTATTAAAAACACATTGTTGTGCTCTACATATGAGAGCATTTGTCAAGGTGTGTGCTTTCATAGATCTTTCTCCAACACACTTAACCTGACAGCTGACTTTATGTGAGAGTCTGGAATCTTACTCTGATTGAGTCCTGATCGCAGAGAGAGAGAGAGAGAAACACATTGGATTTTGTAGTTTGCCATTTCTGCTGCTACTTGTGCAGATTTTTCTTGTTCATTTAGAGTACATATATTCCAGGTGCCAATTTTGAAGGATTTCCTGGAAGACAAAATGTGAGTTGGGAACCCGGACTCCTTGTGGCTTTCTCCGGATTGCATCAAACATTTAGACAGGAAGCCCTTATCTTTCCTGGATGACAAATTTACCTAATTTTCTTTTCTTTGACTTGTACTTTGTGAAGTTTTTGGGACTTATTTTTTTACAGTACAGGATAGCCAGTCCCTTGCCCAACCCTCCTTAGTTGCCCCTTACGAAAATGTCTGGTCAGCACTACAATTCTTTATTCCACTTTCAGGCCCTGCAGCACACAGGCAGTTTTTGTGTTGAGTAATTCTGATTTCCCTATTTTATCAAGGTTTCTGAAAGGCATTAAATTGAATCTTTCAGGCACATTAAATGTTCACAAAATCAATAAACCATATTATATTTGGTACTGAAAAGTAGTGTTACTTTATTAATCATGGGAGTAATCACATGGTAGAATAAACGGCTTCCCAATCCAGAGGAATAGGTGCACAACAAAGTTTAACAATTTAATTCCTGCATAACTGTAAATATGTACCTGGCTTTCTTTGTAATGAAAAGAACTTCGAACTAATCTCTGTACGTTAAATGTTTTTTATTGTAATATACCACTTTACATTAACTCTTTTTGTAAGTTTCACCGCAAAGGTATGCTATGCCCATTTCTATTACATACATTTACCTGCATAGTGCACCATTTCACTGTCATTCGTGTAAACTGTCAACAAACTGTATTCCCATATTTTAGATTGACTATTTTATATAGCTTCCTTCACTGGAGAGTTCCTTCCTTTTTCCCCCCAAGAGGTTCAAGTTGAAAGACATATCCTAACATGTAATTTTTTTTCATTTGGATTTAGTGTTTATCATAAAAAAAAGTGTAAACAAAAATCAGCTGATTGAAATAGCTTCCAGTAGCAGTGATTGTGATACTAAAATTCAGTTGATGATGGCTGAAGAAGCCAGTAAATTAATTTTTCTCGATGTTTCCTATGATAGTTCAGACATTGTAGGTGTTGATAACAACAATGCTGATGACAGTGATCCCGATCTGGATTTTTTAGTAGGTGAAAATGAGAGTCTTATGTTGAATAATAATATTGACAGTATGAAGAATACATTTCTTCAGCATTAAAAAAAAACCAACAGCAACTGCAGGTAGATTTTTTTTTTTTTTTTAATTCTTTATTTCGTTTTTAAAACAATACATTCCATTTTACAACAATAAATTTCATTTATGTGATTTGATGATGATGAGTGATGATACATATATTTTCCATGTAAAAAGTTAAGCAATCTATTGCACCACACGACCAAAGGTTCAAAAGAAAACAGGAGCGCCAGAGGCGACAATAGACTTGATCAACCCGACCTGTGTCGGCGACTTAAAAGGTGAAACTTTCTTTATGCCTGTCGCCACTAAAGGTAGCTAAGCGAGGCGACAATAGCCTCGAGCTTGTGTTTTGGCAGGTGTGACGTCTCGTCGGCGGCTTAACTGATAGCTTGTCTATCGCTTGCCGCCAGTAAATGCTTAAAACGAGGCAACAATAGCCTCGATGACGTCTGTGTTTGGGGATGTCGTCGGCGGCTGTATTGATGTTTGCTTTGATGTTGCCACCAAGTGTGGCAAACAAGGGAGATAAAAGACTTGACAGGTGTGCCTTTCCACTTGAATAGTGGAAAATCATTCATTCGCATTCTTCCATTCATTCTCTAAAATTTAATTTTATTGTTTAAAAATGGACATTGTTTTTTTATTATAAATAAGTAAAAACAAGTTGGCGTTAAAAGTTTAAGATTGGTAAACGGCAGCATTTCTGCAAGCCCACACTAAATTCCTATATTCCGATAATAGAATTAGGGATTTAGTGTAGGATTGTTATGTTGTTGTTTTTGGCAGTGTGTTTAGCATGATAGATCTGTATATGTCTATTTTCTGTGCAGTGTGTGTTTCTAGTGTGTGTTGTAACTCTGTTCTTGCTGGTATGATTGTGCTGCATTTGTAGAATATGTGTTCTTCTGTTTCTTGTATGTTTCGCCTGCAAAGTTGGCATTTTGCTGCCTGTCCTGTGGGTGTCATGCTGTATATGAGTCTGTATGTGACTTCCCTTGCTTTGGGAGCGATGTGTGGGTTGTGGAGGTTTGAGAAAGTGCTGGTGTAGTCTGTGAGAAAGTATTTTTGGCCTCTCTTGATTTTGAGCTGTAATGGAGGTGCTTGCTGTTTAATGAGGTGTTTGTAAATGGTGTTTGTCTTTTGATGTAATAGATTGTCATGTCCTTGGATGGCTTGAATGCAATTTTTGTAGAATGTAGGTGTGGGACCGAAATGGTGAGGTATTGAGTTGTTGGGTTTTCTGAATTTGAGTAATCTCAGTCCCATGTAATAGTGTGCGAAAATATGATTGTCTGGTTGTTGGATGATGCGGCTCACGTGGCTAATCCTGATGGTTTTAATTTTTGTGTGTATGTCCTGTAGTGAAATACCTCCTTGTTTTTTGTGTTGTATTAGTGTTTTGTGTTGTATGCTGTGTAAAGTGCTTCCAAAAACAAAATGTCTTATGAGTTTTATTATGTCTGTTATTGTTTGCTGAGGTGGATTGAAGACTGTAGCTATGTATGTTAGTTTTGGGATGATGTAAGTGTTTACAATGATGCTCCTGCCAAAAATTGTGGATGTTTTGTATTTGTATCTCTGCAGCATGTCTGTTATCTGTGTGACTAGGTTCTGCCATGTTGGTTTGTGTGTTCTGTTTGGGTTGCAAGGATATATTATTCCATACAACTTAATGTTAGGAACAGGTGTTAGAGCAGAGGGAAAGTCCACTTTGTTCTTCCACCTGCCTATACCCATGATGAATGTATATGTGTGTTTATTTGTGCCCCGCTACCTTTCCCAAATTCTGTAAAAGTATTGAGGATGTTGTCTATTGATGTGATGTTTGATGGAAAGAAGACAGTATCGTCAGCGTAGGCTAACAATTTCTGTTCTCCTTTCCCTGTTGTGAATGTACCTTTAATGGAACTGTCTTGTCTGATGCTCTCTAAGAGCAGTTCTATGGTTAAAGCGTAAAGTAAAGGAGAGAGAGAACATCCCTGTCGGACTGATCTGGTTAGTCCGAAGGCCTCTGTGAACGAATGGTTCACTAGGACTTTACTTTCAGGTCTAGAATACAGAATGTGTATCCACTGTCTGAAGTTTGTCCCTATGTTGCAGTTCAGTTGTGTCTTGGGGAGAAAGAAATGAGATACTCTGTTGAAGGCTTTTTCTTGGTCGAGAGATAGAATGGAAGACTGACTGTCTTTGTCATGAGTGTACGTTATGATGTCTCGTATAAAATGTGTTTGCTGGTGGATGTTTCTGCCCTGTACACTGCACTGTTGATCTTTGTGAATGAGTGTTGCCATCAAGGGTTTTAGTTTGTTTGTTAGTGCTTTTGTTAGTATCTTGTAGTCTGTGTTAAGTAGTGAAATGGGTCTGTAGTTTTTAAGAAGTGATTTGTCTGTGTTGTCTTTGCGGAGTAATGTTATGTAAGACATGTTTGAGCTTGGGGGAAGTTGTTTCTTTGTGAATGAGTCTGTGTACATTTTGAGAAGAAGAGGGCCTAGGAGAGGAAAGAAATGTTGGAAGAATTCTACAGGTAGAGGTAGAGGAACCTCTTGGAAAGGGAGACAATGAAAATGAGTAATAGCATACAAATAGTAGATCATCTTTAGCTTTT
Organism: Megaustenia siamemsis; assembly: GCA_032433765.1. NCBI lineage: Eukaryota > Metazoa > Mollusca > Gastropoda > Stylommatophora > Ariophantidae > Megaustenia > Megaustenia siamemsis. Next base: position 58,444,151 of record JAVIAB010000106.1, read on the forward strand.
AATATTGTATTTTATTTATGGTAAACATCTCACTATAATTTATGATTACTATCATTTCATTATTGACATGAATTTAATTATATAAGGACTAGTAATGCAGATGTTATTTCTGTCAATTTTTACTTATGTTTGATAATGAATTATTGGAACATCTGACCTCAATTAATTTTTTCTTATATTTTTTCCTCATTAGGTGTGGCTATGTTCTTAAGCCAAACTTTATGCAAAAATCCTACTACAGTTCATCAGACATCATGCCCCTAAGAAATGACATTGAATCTGTTGTTCTGACAGTCACCGTGTTAGGGGGGAGAAATCTTGGTAACATGAACTCAGCTGTTGGAGATATGCAACCATTTGTGGTGATAGAAGTTTTGGGGTTGCCCCTGGACTGTCAAAGAGAGAGAACTAGGATATCACAAGGTAACTAGGAGATAAAGAGAGACAAAAGTGGTGTGAAATTGAAACAAGAATTAGGTAAAAAAAGAAAGAAAGCTTTTTTACATTTGTTAGAGACTCATTTACTACATCTGTTACTACATGTATTTGGCATCTGTTTCTTTGCATTCAATATGAAGCAAAACTTGAATATTCTATGTACAACCATTTTTATTTGTATTTACTTTTCTGGATCTTTTAAGATTTATTCCTCTTTACTTTTAAAATTTCTTCTTTTTCACTGTTCAGTTTCTTATACTCAGTATATTACACAAAAGATGAGCTGCCTCTATGAATTTAGTTTTGGGGATTTGTGATTTGTTTTCCTTATGCATTTGTCCCCTTTTGAAGATGTTTTGGTTTGAAACATTGGTTGTCTTAAATCACATCATATTTTTTACAAATGTATAACATACAATTTCTAGCTTTTCCCCTTTAGTCATAATCTGTATCAATAGTTAAATCATTTTGATTTCATCTTATTCACTTACTTTCTCATATACTGGTTTTTGATGAGTAGAGAGATACAAAGTTATAGTACACTCTTTTGATGTAGTTGTAGAGTTTCATTAACTCTTTCTGTACGGAAGCTTTTTATCGACGCAATGGTAGAGATTTCAAAGACAAAATTGCTCATGGTTTTAAGAATCAATCTACATATTTATATTTATCTAACATATAACATATTATATTTGAATGTTTAGATAATTGAACAAGGTATTAGATTTCACCAATACCCAGATGATACAGGAGATGTAAAAAGAATATAGTTTAATGGCGTTCTCACAAATAAAATTGAGCATGGCGCACTATGCGGCGAAATGTACGTTGCCGAAATCTGCATGGCGCACAGTGCGGCGAAACGTACAGAAAGAGTTAATATGTAGGGGACATCTGGTTTCTTGATGACAGATAGCTTTTTGTATTTCTGTGACAGCCCCTAATTTTGTAAGGAGGACAGTTAATTCCATCTCTCATATGTAGATTCTTGTGCTAGAGGTCATTCTTTTAAAGTTTTCACCAGTGCTTTGGAATTGTGTGCATCTGAGCTGAAACCAACTTCAGTATTTTCATTTGTGTGTGGCAGGGATGAGTTATTTCACTGGCAAACTAAGACATAACAGGAGTTGTCACACATTCAAAAAAATATGGAGAAGGGGATCCAAGCACTTTTGGGGTAGTCAGATGTGCAGTGATGATATGTAGACTAATTGTTTGGGTTTCATTTATGTTGCCCATATATTCTGAGTCTATCTCAGGCTCTCCTTTCTCCTCTTCTTGGCCCCTTCACTTCTAGACTTTATATTTTTAAAAAGTACCACCCAGTACCAGAGAAAAAAATGAAGGCAATAACATATATTCTTTGGAGAAGCATATATCTGGACCTACTGCACCTACACACTTAATTGATATAAGTTTGTTGAAGCAAAAATGGATGAGGAATTTGAATATGTAAACATTATGTGTGTGTGTGTGGTGATTTAGTAATAAGTAATGAAAAAAAATGTGTGTTTTTTGTTCATGAGGAAAAATTGAAAACCTTTGGATGATTTATTCTTATGCCTGCTATTTATGTCTAAAAAAGTCACAACAAAGACAAAATATATTCAACAATATATGAACTTTATGTACTGTTTTTTATTTTTATAATAAATGCTTTAAAATTCTTTCACTCATACAAGAAAGCAGATGATATGTTTCTCAGCCACACCCCTTTCCACTCCTACCACCTTGTGATCGAACTGCATGAAGACTTGGTCTACCTCGACCTGATGAAGGAATTATTCCAGTGCTAGAAATAGTAGATTGTGTATCTACCCTGACAGTAGTTCCATCTGTGGAGGTGCTGGGCTGTACTTCAACAGAGCAGCAGACTCTAATGACAGACACAGTTGTGGCTCTAGAACTTGATGAAACAATAGTACTAACATGCTTGCTAAAATCACTGTCACGTATCACTGTCTGAAATGTTAAATAAAAATTCCTCTTCTGTTGGCATATATATATATCATCAGAGTTATCCAAATCCATCTCCTCACTATCTGAATCACAAAAAGTTTCTTTAATTCCTGATTATTTCACGACATTCATCAGCAGAAAATAATGATCACTTTCCACCTGACACCATTTTTTTGTGAAAATGCAGGTTAGGCCCTCAAAATCACTATTTAGTACACTCTCCTGAATATAGCCAAAGAATAAAACCGATAGAAAGGATATAATTAAGACAAGTCATGGCAATAAGTATTGGTTACATACCTTAATAAATGACCAATAATATTCTAGAGGTATAAGTGAACTTATGGTACCCTCATTTTATGGTTTATAATCTAAACGATTATAAAATGATGGTTTTGTAAATGTCTTTTTCTTTCAGACAAGAATGTTTTGAACCCAGTTTGGAAGAATGAGGTATTTGTGTTCCATGTCTCTTGTCCAGACTTGGCTTTTATCAGGTTTGAAGTTGGAAGTGAAGTCAGTGAAGCTTCCTGTCTTAGTCAAGCCACTTTCCATCTTAAGAGCATTCGACAAGGTGTGTGCTTTCATAGATCTACTCTTTATAATGCTACATTTCCAAGTACGTAAGGGGCATAAACATGAGATTAGTGTAGTTGCAGCAAAACTGGCAAAATGGAGAAGAGAAAGAAATTAAATGTAGTGAAAATAGGACATTGAATATGTTAACAATGAAAACAAGTGGGTAACACTGCATAGTTTATAAAGATCAAGCATGTATTTATATATAAATATTTTAGATGAGCCAACATATATATATATATTAGATTTATTTTATATGGGATTTGATATTTTATATATAGGCCTATCATCATCAAGTACCATGCCTACTGGCGTAGGTGATCATGTCTCTCCACAACTTTCGATCTCAACAGTTATTTATCATTTCTACTGTTGACCATCTCCCAAGTCATTCTCTTAAGCTGTCTGGTATCTTTTCTCTTTGTTTCCCTCTATCTCTTCATCCCTCAACTTTCCCAGTTGTCATAATACATTCCAGCTGCTCCCTTCTCATTACATGGCCAAAAAATGATTGTTTCTTCCTAATATAGGAAATAAGCTCTCTTTTTGCTTTGGCCTCTTTCAGAATGTGTCATTACTCTTCTTAGCTGTCCATGGTATTCTCAACATTCCTCTGTAGAAAAATATATAGGCCTATAGATATTTTAAATTTAAGAACTTTAGTCAGCAATTTCAACTTTATACAGTTTTCATTGTTTAAATTTGTTCTTGGTTTAAAAGAGTTTTAGAAATTAACTTCTAATTAAATTTTATACCACAAGTTTTGTTTTTATTATCAGCTGCTTCATACTTATTTTTTTGTTTCTTCTATTTTGATAAAAACACTAAAAGAAAACAATAATTTTTCTCCATTGATGCTTGAGATGCTCTGTTGATAAGGTAACAACAAACATAATAACATTATTAAAAAATTGTCCTTTAGCTGACTGCTGGCATCAAGGTTAATGAACCAAAGCTTTCCACAACCCTAAAGCACTTCTTCAAATCCCTCTCAAGCAGGCTATCATCCTTGTCTAGTGGATAAGATTGAAAAGTGAAGACAAACCAAGTCTCTAAAATTGCCATGATGAAATAAGAAAAATTGGTCCAAAGTTCAGCATCATTGTAATTTATTGCACAAAACAGTACTTTTAGAGTGAATAATTGTGAAAATATTGTCTTCTTTACTGTCAAGATTTTAGTTAAAGTGCCTTATCATTTGTTTTATAATTTATGTTTATATTAATTTCATTAAGTGATGTCTGATTGTTTTTGCTTTTAGGATATAGGAGTGTTTTGCTTCAGAATGTTTGTAGTGAATCCCTTCCAATGTCATCATTGCTGGTACACATCAACATCAAGAATCCTAAGGTTTATAAGTACACATTTCTATTTGATCATTATTTTATTTTCCTTTTGGTTAACACTTTATTACTAATATAATATATGCTTCTTTTTTCCCCTCATTTGCCATTCAATGCTTTTTGATTAACCCCTTCTGCTTTTGCATGTTTTTAAGTTTTTAGTGTTCTATGTACTGTCTTTCCCAAGAAAAACCTTTAGGCCTATTGTTTCAATGGTTTTTGTTGATAGCTGTGTGGATTATATATAGTTAGTTGTTTATCTTGTCATGCAGTAAAACTATTTAATTTACTGTTTCTTTATAATTCTATCTATTGACCTTTCGAGCCATAGCCTGCCCATAGGGCATAGACCCAGATACTCTTTCTCTTATCTAAATTTTTATTCTAGCAGTTTTCAATCCTTCTAAAGATATTTTATCAAATCTTGCCATTTGTCTATGTTCTGTGCAAGCAACTCTATCTCATTGAGGGAGCCGATTTCTGCTGCTCTTTTATAATTCTACTGACAGGGTAATTCCTAACTTTTTTGTCAGTTCTTTATTTTACATTTTGTCTCTCAAGCTGACCTTTATGATACAGATGGTACAATTCAGTTTGCTTCTGTTACTTGTGCCTGTGTTTTCAGATGTCAGACTAATGTTAATTGGAATAGTGATTGTCACAGAGTTGTTTTGAAAGATCAATTGGAATAGTGATTGTCATAGAGTTGTTTTGAAAGATCGATTGGAATAGTGATTGTCACAGAGTTGTTTTGAAAGATCGATTGGAATAGTGATTGTCACAGAGTTGTTTTGAAAGATCGATACTAAAATTCATTTCAGTGGTTGTTTTTTTATTTGTACCTATGATAGACACTTCTGTAGAATTTATTTAACAATAATTTTTATCATTACTATTGTTACATTTTCCTGTGTGTTACCGGGGTCTCGTTATGAGGGAAGTAAAGAATAGTGACACTGTGACCTTCCAGGCATGTCATAAGAGGCGACTAAGGAGGTTGATCGATGGCTTGACAAGCTGTCATTGTAAAAAGTATTGTTATGGAAACAACGCCATATATTTTAGAGCAGTGATCTCTGCAATATGTGCAACTTTGGCACGCAAGGTTTCTGTTTTTGAAATTGTGGTTCTGCCCTATGTGGCATCTTCGGCTCGAGAGGACAATAGATGGATAGATTGTTACATTGAAAAATGACATCATATTCCCTATATACTGTAAGATGCAAAAGGAATTCTTTACTTTCAATTTACATTGCCACACACAATATAAGCTTTTATATCTCCAGTTTTAAGCAAAAATTTATTAAATCTCTTTTAATAAATGTATGTATATTATCTTTTTTTTTTCTTCTAACCTGGTAATGTTCATTTAATACAAAAATTATTTTGTTGCATTTATATCCATCTTTTTTGTTATTGTATTCTAGTACATGATTGATTCATGATTGAACAAAGAAGTTATGATGGTGGTTTTCTGTTGCCTTCCATCGGTTTGTTTACAGTTGGCTCCGCTAGCCTTTGACTAAAAAGTCTCACCCACAAGGCAGTGGGGTTGTTTTACTTTTGTTTCAACAAATAAAACAGGGTGTTAGACAAGATTGTGTGCTGTCACCAGATTTGTTTAATATTTATAGTGAGATTATTTTAAGATCCATAAGGGGCATGCCTGGAATAACAATCGGAGGTCATAATATAAATAATCTAAGGCATGCTGATGATACAGTCTTAATCGCTAAGAGTGAAAATGAGTTACAAGAAATGTTGGACATTATAGTGAAAGAAAGCAAAAATAATGGACTCAGCCTTAATAGCAAAAAGACATTCATCACCTCAGTGCAAAATAAAGACAAGTGGAACAATATTAAAACAGGTAAATGAATTTAAATATTTGGGAACTTTGTTAACCTCAGACGGAAGATGTACAAAAGAGGTGAGATGCAGAATGGCTCAGGCAAAAGCAGCTTTCCAGAAAATGAGGAAGATACTATGCAATCCATTTTTGACAATAGAAACAAGAAAAAGAGTTCTTAAATGTTACGTAGAGCCAGTCTTAACATATGGATGCGAATCATGGACAATAGGACAACAGACAAGAAAATCACTGGAGTCTGTAGAAATGTGGTTTTACAGAAGAATGTTGAGTATACCATGGATAGCTAAGAAGAGTAATGAAGATGTTCTGAGAGAGGTCAAAGCAAAAAGAGAGCTAATTTCCAATATTAGGAAGAAACAATCATCATTTTTTGGCCATGTAATGAGAAGAGAACTGGAATATATTGTAACAACTGGAAAAATTGAGGGACGAAGAGATAGAGGGAAGCAAAGAGAAAAAATAACAGACAGCTTAAGAGAATGGCTTGGCAGAAGGTCAACAACAGAAATGATAAATAGCTGTCGAGATCGAAAGTTGTGGAGAGACATGATCACATACGCCAGCAGGCCCGGTACTTGATGATGATGATTGTACTACACCAGGGCTAAAACTAAGAATAGCAAAATGTTATATCTTCTCAGCCAGCATATGCTTAATATGTAATGTATATAATGCTTTTAAAACTGCTCCTTAAGTATAACATCAATTTCTAAATGAAATTCAGTAGAATAAATTATATAATATTCCATTGTTGCATAGCCCTTTTATTTTGATTGTGCTTATTTTTAAGGTCAGCCAGTTTTAACTCATTTTTACCTTACTCACAACAGGAGGAAGAGGAGAAGAATGTATTCCGCATCATGGAGGAAACACGTAAACTGTACATGGAACTCAGCACATCAGACCAGAATGACAAAAGAAGAGAACAACTGCAGCAGACAGAACAGAAACTTCTAGAATTTCTTGAACGCAGTCGGTTTAATGGGTATAATTATAACTTTTTAAAATAATTACTGAAAGTGTTGCACTGTTAAAACAATTTAAAGAGTCATGTATAAGCAAGCACTTGTTGTGGGGGCGATCAACACACTTAACCTGACAGCTGACTTCATGTGGGAGTCTGGAATCCTACTCTGATTGAGTCCTGATCGCAGAGAGAGAGAGAGTATAAGCACTAAGAAAGTTCATGATAATGTATGACAGATATATTGCTTCACTTAATTTTGCTTAGCTTCACTACTTCAAGTAAGGGCATGAAAGGAAATTCTTTTTTCTTGTTCTGCGATCATGATGCTGTCAGAGTAGGATTCTGGACACTCTCACATGAAGGCAGCTGTCTGTTTAAGTGATTCGGTTGCCCCGTCTAGTTTCTCTTCCAGGGAGGTGGGTGTGGTCCACATTGTGCTTCTCAGGTCTGTCTACTGGGAGCAATCCTGTAGAAAATGTTTTGTTGTCATGTTGTCCAGTGGCACTGGCTGGTTGTACCTATTTTGCCACACACAGGATAAGGTTTTAAAGGAAATGAATTAATCAGCTTATAGCCTGGCTGGAACAACTTGCTTGTATAATAGACAGGTAATGGATCAGGCTGACATTCGGAATGCACTCAGGTAGATAGACCAAGCTAATAATTCAATCAATGATCATGAGTCTACAATAGGGTGACCATTCTTCCCTGATTTCCGGGGACAGTCCACAGAATGTAGAAGTTGTCCCCAAAAGAAATTTGTCCCCGATTTCAGTGAATAAATAAATGTTCATACACGGAATCGGCCCTCTTTTAAAGTAATCACTAGGACTCAGGATGTTACTGAGTTGTGTTTCTTTATCCCAGACTGAGAGGCATTAGCAAGAAGATAAAAGAGAAAACTTGGACGCGTTGTGTCGGAGATAGCTCTTTGAACTCTTGAAGCGCGGTGCAACGTCACTTCTATTCCCACCACTCACTTCTATTGGGATGGGTTTAATTTTAAAAAAAAGCAGACACTCTCTCTCCCCCCAGCCCTGCCTTTCCGGACATCTCCCGCCAAAGTATCTCGCCAAAGTCGCCAACAGTAAAAACTAACATTAGTTTATCGTGTGAAAGCTTCAGTGAAAAACTTTCTTCAAATCATGAGATCTTGAGAAAGATACACTCAAAAAACAAGTACCACGCCGAGGCAACAACCTCTTCATTATAAATAAGGTACTGTAAACATTACTTTAATACTGCATTTGATGTCTATATTTTGTTTAAATTTTTTTTATTTTAAATATTTTTTTTTCATTGAGAAACACAACTAGCTATTGTAAAGTCATTAAGTGCGTGAATATTAACAAAAATAAAATCAAACAGCAAATGAACAGTTATTATGAAATTTAAAGTTATCTTTTTTTTTTTTGCATCTACAAAATTTCTTGCGCACACACAGTCACACACCCACCCACGCATATTATAAATATATATATATAAATAAATATATATATATATGTATACACACACACACACATATATATATATATATATATATATCGTTCACCCCGATTTTGTGGGACAGTCTCAGAAATAAGCAAAAAAATCCTCCGAAATGTAAAAAATATGACAAATGTCCCCGGAAACCATGGGAAAAAAAATGGTCACCCTAGTCTACAACCATGTCCAGACTGCATGAACATCAGATCTAAATTGGAGATGCCAGAAAGGAGCACAATGTGAGGAGACATAGAAGACAAATAAATCAATACAGAACTGGAGTCCTTATTCTCCACATACTGGGAAGGAGATCTGAGCACTTATGGGTATGTCCAATGTGTAATTAGGATGATCTATTGGCTAAACTAAACTAAACTTTAAATGAGCTTTCACTTGGCTGGGGCGTCATTTTTTTCAAGTTCATCTTGCTTATTTCCCTTTGATGAGATCACGTTTTAACTCATTAGCAGCTAAGTTTAAAAGAAATGACTGTGTAGCCCAGGTAATTCTTTTCAGCTCCTTATTAGATTTTTTGGGTCTCTAACGAAACCTTGCTGGATCATTATCTGGTAGAGCAATCTATCTAATAGTTACCGTTGAATTTCAGTTGCATGAAACAGCAATTTGGGTATTATTATTCATTAACAAATACTTCGTTATGATACTTAGAATATCATTAATACTTTCGATTGATATCAGCATGTGTTATACTTTTGATATATCGCATCTTTTGCTAATTTTATAATATTTGTTTTGATTCTGAAGTCATTGACAAAAATGTACATAAATCAGTTTTTGTACACAAATCAGTTTTTGTACACATAGATACACTAAATAGACTGTATTTTGAACTTTGGATACCTTTGTGCAAAATTTTAAGAAAAATAGATAGCAACATAACACTTCTAACCATGCAAAAAGGTATGCGAATTCAAATAATTAAATTATATACCCATGAAAATTTGATGTTTTATAATATTTTTTCCTTGAAATAATAAAATATCAATAATTTACTTACATTTATTTTCATTTTCTGTATCCTTTTTCATTTCTAGTAATATGTAACATGCACCATATTTATTTATATCATTGTGTATAGTGGTAAAGTAAAAAGGGGGCATATGATGACATTTTTCAAAAACTGAAAATTAATTTGGTCCAGATCTAAAAGTAAAAATCCGGGAAGAATTAATTAGGATGTGAAATTTACATTCTTATCAACTACTTGCATATAGAGTATAGTATTTGAGGTGGAGACAGTGGCATACTTTAACTATAAAATTAATCATATTTTATTAATCTGAACAAAATGTTATGATTTCTTTCTAATTTTTCTTCTTTTGCTAATTCTGTATTTTAGATGTGAATATTTGTATGAGTTGCATATATTTTTTATGTGTGTTTTATATGCATCTCTTTTGTTTTATCCAGATATAGAAGAACATGGCGACACTAGGAGATGTGAGCAGCTGAAAATGTTGTGCATGGTGTCTAGTATGTTTGGGCAGACATGTGATGGTTGTAATGCATGAAAACCAATATCGTGATGCCCTAATAATTGAAAATCAATTGGATTTTGGGATTGTGGGTATTGTCATAACTTTGAAGTGGTGCAGTACCAAGTTTAAGGAAAGTATTGTGAAAGCAAGATTTGTAATTACCATTTTTGTTACATTTTTTTTGTTACATTCTGTAATGAACTTGAAATCCATTTATGCATTCATAATGTTACCAGTGGAAAGCATGATGAAACATACTTTAATTCCTTTTCATATGTAGTTTGAACATAACTAGTGATGAAAATAAATGTTTATGTTGTTTTCAAGATTTGTGGCAAATATTTTCTTGAATGTTATGTCATCAAAAACTACTTTTTTTGTGTTTTACTAAAATGCTTCATGTTTAAAAAAGAAACAATTACGTGCTGTAAGATTCATAAAGATTTAGCTTACTTTTCAAATGCAAATAAGAAAGGATTCCAGTAATGTTTAGAGGTGTTTATGAGAAATATGGCATTAGTTAACCCTCATATTTTTAGTGATCATCAACATATTTATGGGTAATGTGGTCAGTATCATGGCAAACCACCCAACTTTCTCAGAGAACATGGCTTGTACCAATTTATAGAGGCTTAGTAAATCATGAATCTGTGTTGGTCTGAAAAGCAAATCACCTCATGTACATACGTTATGACCACAAGTAGCGTGACAATGGAGGTGATGGCAGTGACCAGGGCATTCATCTGGTTAGAGTCACAAGACTACATCCACACCTGCATACTGAGTGATTGGATGAGCATGGTAAAAAAAAGTGGAGACAGGCTCTGTATGCATGCATTGGGTAGAGTCATTGCACAAGTCAAAAATATGTAAGGTCACCTTTGTCTATGTCCTGAACATGCAGGAGTACGATGAAATGAAAGGGCAGGCAAGTTGGCTAGCTGCACTGTCATGAAGACGGTCAACCAATGGATCGGGTGGATGTCATCAATGCCCTCCAAGATGTGGGAAGGGCACAGGACTTTGACATCCATGAGTCCACGTCACTCCTTCGAATGAAAGAGATGGGAGTTAAGATGGCACAGCCAGAAATGACAAACTTAGTGGGCGCATAAGAAGACTTATGAACCAACACAGAACGTCAGTCGCTAAACACTGCGAGACTTGCTGAGGAGGGGATCTGAGCACCTATGGACATGTTCAGAGTGCAATGATGATGACCCGCAAATAACTCAATAAATCACTACATTTGGAGAATGAACCCAGTTTCTTATGATCAGTGGACAAAGGCACCATTCTGCTGCTTCTTTTCTTGTGTTATGTGTGCAGCTTGTCTTTACTATCATTAGAGTAAGATACTCTTATGTTTTTATGCTAAATATCCCATGCTTATAAGGCTACTCAATGAGATGAGTCTCCCTCCTGGATCTCATGGTTTCAGATTTATCTTTGTTATTCCAAACAAGTGGTACAGGATTTCAGATATCTGGCTGTAGTTAACTTCAGTTTCTCAACATGTATGGCTATATTGCTGTAAAAATTTAGATTTATATTTGTTTATTATTTTTGCTATGCTCTCATTTGTTTTGCATTATTCTTGTTCTTTAAACTGAAGATGGCTTAGATTATATTTTTTGCCTGGCTTTGCAAATTATTCAAGTTATGAAAATTAATTGATGTCAAATTCTTTGCTATGTTGGAATTTGACATTTTTTAGGTAGTCTAAATTGTGGTAAAAATATAAAAATATATTATACACGCATTTTGAAATCTATTTTTTATGTCTATTAAATTTTTTTTAAACATAGTTATGTGTTAAATTTGCCTGCCTGCTTGATTCATTGCACCCTCAGAGGCTTTTGACTTTATAATATATGAGAACATATGATAGGTTTTTCATGGTCTTTCTCCATTCTTCCCTTTAGTGTACTTATTTTTAGTTGTGTTCCCCATTCAGCTTATACACCAATCCATTGTCTCCTCTCTCTACCTGTACACTCTTCACTGATGGACATGTTCAGAGTCCAATGATGATGACCCGTTAATAACTCAATAACTCATCACTGTTTCTGTATTATGATTTTGGATAGACCATTTGATCTTGTCACAAGTCCATAGATGTGCATGTGGTTTTTATATATGTATAATATATTCTTGTCCCTTAAACAACTACAAAATTATGGGTTTAAAATGCACCTCAGATAAATATTTATAATCTTCAATTTAAAAATTGCATCACCAAAGTGATAGTAGCTGTAAATAACCAACAATACAATTTTCGGCTATGGTATACAGCATATATAAGATTTGCAAGTTACCAACCCTAGACAGACTTAGTGATCAACACACAATACGTTATGTAGGATACTGACACTAGTCAATTTATGTGTTCTCGTAAGATGCATATGGAATTTAAAGGGTTTGGTCTTGGTAGCATAAGAGTTAAGATATCAAGTACCACACCTTATGTTCTCATAACAGAGCTAATGATAATCAAGTATTAAGCCTTATGTGCTCATAGAGATAAGATATCATGTATTATGCCTTATGTTCCCTCATTTAAATTATTTTTTGTCATAATCTAATGATTGATGATGTTCAGGTACCAATTTCACATTGCATCAAATTACACTGTTGACACATTCTGATAGACTGCAGTATATCTTTGATGCTCTTCTCCCATCTGTACTGCTTTTATCTTCTATTCTTCAGCTTGCTTTTTAAGGTAACCTTTACAATGATGCTTAGTTTATTTTAATGCCCAAAATGCTTTACTCCTTATTTTCATCTTTAAACATTTCTCATCTGATTTGTAGTTTTTTGTGTGTTTTTCTTTCTAAAAACTGCTTTTGCTGTTTCCTTTCTTTGAGATGTCTATATATCCATATCCCAGGGACCATAATTCTGCCTTTTTATTTATTCTATTGTAAAATGCATTAAGAATGATGAGTAGCAGCTCTTGTAACCCATTTGTTCTTCTTCCTTAACTCTTTCAGTACGGAAGGCTTTTCGTCAATGCAACAGAGGCGATTTCAGAGACAAAATTATTGATGGACCTTATGGTTTTAAAACATCAATCTACATATTTATCTAACACTTAACATATTATATATGAATTTTTAGATAATTGAACAAGGAATCAGATTTCATCAATACCAAGATTATACAAAACATGTAAAAAGAAAAATTGGAGATAAACGACCAACAAACAAAAAATTGACAACTTACCATCATATAGATCTGATCATAGTAATCCAATTTGAATTATTTTGTGAAAAAAACATATAGCAATATGTCTTTAAGCAGCCATGAAAGTTTGGTTGATGTAGCATAACAATAACTGATATTTTGCCATCCACAATCACAAGTGACAAAAATGAAATTTCAACTTTTTGGGTGAAAAAAATCACTGTGTACAAATACAGACATTTGTGTTTGATTACACACACAAAAATCACATGATATACACAATATATTTACACTTTTTTTTTTCAATTACACAAAAAACACTTTCTCCATTTATTGTTAATGAAATGCCTTGAAGCATGCATTTGAATGAAGATGTGGTCTGAAGGAATGTATTCCTCATCGCTGTCAATATTCAACATGAGACTCTCATTTTCCTCTACTAAAAAATTGATATCTGGATCACTGTCATCACCACTGTTGTTATCAACACTTACAGTATCTGAACTATCATCGGAATCATCAAGAAAAATTAATTGACAAGCTTCTTCAGCCATCAACTACTGACTTTTAGCATTACAATCACTGCTTCTTCTTCTACCTTTTTAGCTCCCTGTGGAGCATACGTCTTCAACAAACACTTTCCAAGTCGTTCTGTTTTTTGCCATTCTTTTAAGATCATTCCATGTTTTCCCCATCATCTTCATCTCTGCTTCTATCTGTCTTCTCCAAGAATTCCTTGGTCTTCCTCTTTGTCTTTTCCCATGGGGATTCCAAAAAAGGACCTGTTGTGTAATACTCTCAGTTGGCTCCCGTAGTGTGTGTCCTATCCAAGCCATCGTCTTCGCTGTATCTCTTTATCCACTGGAATTTGACTGGTACATTTTCATAATTCTATGTTAGTGATTTTGTCCTGCCATTTCCACCCTTTTATTCTGCGTAAGCATCCATTTATAAAAGTCTGTATCTTCGTGATTGTCAATTTTGTTGTTCTCCATGTTTCACAACCACATAATAGGACCGCCTTAACATTTGAGTTGAAAAATTTTTATTTTTGTATTTAACCTAATTTCTTTGGATTTCCATATGTTTCCCAATGCAATGAAAGCTCCTCTTACTTTTGATATCCTTATTTTGGTATCATTTTCTGTTCCTCCCTCTTTATCTATTTACTGCCCAGATATATGTAAGATTGTACATCTGGGAGAGGTATTTCTCCTAGTTTTATTTGGTTATTGCCAACTGTATTAATTCTCATAATGTTGGTCTTATCTCTATTAATCTTCAGTCCTAGCAGTTGTGATCTCATCAAGTATGCTCATTTTATCCTGCATCTGTTGATGGCTGTGTGATAGGAGAGCTATGTTATCAGCAAAGTCTAAATCATCAAGTTGTTTGATCAGTGACCACTGAATTCCATTTCTTTTGTTTTGAGTTATTTTATAATCCAATCTATGGCTAGTAGAAAGAGAACAATCACTGCTACTGGAAGCCATTTCGATCAGCTGATTTTTGTTTACAATTTTTTTTTCGATAAACACTAAATCCAAATGAAAAAAATCACATGTTAGAGTACGTCTTTCAGCTTGAACCTCGTGGGGAAGAAGGAAGGTACACTCCAGTGAAGGAATCTATATAAAATAGTCAATCTAAAATATGGGGATACAGTTTATTGATGATTATACACAAAATAAATTGAGCATGGCGCACTATGCGGCTGAACGTACACAACCGAAATGGAAATGGCGCACCATGCAGCGGAACATACGGAAAGAGTTAAACAAATTTATGTAATTTTACTTGCTATGCCTCATTTCATGGACACTGCCACTTCGTAACAAGAGAAAATGAAATGTTCATGTCAAAACTCTATCATGCATCCCTTGCATGGTGCTCATTATGTTTGATATTTCATTGATTCATCACCTTTTAGTTCTGCTTTTACTATTTTTCAAATCTTCTTCATAGCATTATTCACCCATGAGGTGGGCGGGGATGCGTTGTGTCACTAGTTTACAGCAAAGCTGCCATATCTGTGCCTCTTGATTTGACACATTCATCTTCTGCATGGATAGATTTAACAATTTTTGCTTTGGCAGGAGCAATTCTTTTCCAAATGATTTTGTGTTATTGCTCCCTGGAGAATGCTGTCTGGTACATATTTAGCCTACATGAATAACCTTGTAGAAATCTTAAGAATTAGCATTTTTATTTTGTTTGTTTTTTTTGTGTGTCAGTTGAAGACTTCTGGTTAAAATGTTGGTTTTGTTTTTGTTGTTTTCACAAAGCTATAACATCCTTAGTTGTCTTTTATTGTGCATATCAAGCTAGTCATATCTTAATATAATTTTCCTACTTTGAACATCAGCACACACTAGTTGAAACAGATGTAAATAATTGTAGAAGTAACTACCAATAAAAATGGCTGAACCAGTGGATCACTGCCAAAACTGATAACTCTGTTCAACATATCAAGCAGGACCAAACCCCCATGACCCAATAAAATTACTAACAATAAGGGCTCAAAGTTTGATATTCCAGCTTAGAACAGGACTTGTACCAATCAAAAAACATCTAAATAAACTAAATTCTTTGCACAAACAAAATTGCAGGGACTGCAACTACCATGTTACTTCTCTCACCTCACAGATGTGTAATGCCACTGTCTTCCAATACATCCAACCATTGACTAAATGCTCTTCTTGCCAGCAGAACACTGAAAAATGACATACACCTTTGTACAAGAGCCACAGGTTATAAAAAGCAGCCAGCTCACAGCTGAGAGAGATTAAGTCAATCAAACCCAGCACTGATTTAACCCAAACTGTATTAAACTGTTATCACTGATTCTGTCTCTTTCCATCAAGATCATAAGTCATTAAAATCTCATTTCTATTGTGACAATTTATTATTTTTTTTATGTCCATGTTTGGCATTGGTTGCAGAATTTGAATGTGGAAGGAATGATGAGTCATATTGAACTCTTTTCTATAATGTCAAAATAAATATTTCCGCTTCATATAACTAATATACAAAGAAAAGTTGGATGCTAAACTATTGGTTCACATTCTGTGAATTCTATTTCATTTATAATAGTCAAAATCTCATATTATTTGTTAAGGGATGAATTTGTTTTACATATACAAACAAATTACATTTCAAATATTTAAAAAAAGCTGTCAAATCAAGAACTGACAATTCAAAGTTTTATAACATTTTTGTTATCACTGTTATTTTTATTTATACACCAAACTATTTTCATACAGACTGATATTATGTTGTAATAAATTTAGAGGTTAGTAATTGGTTCACATATATATTTATTTGTTGCATCACATTTATGTATTTTATTAAGACAGTCAAGATTGTATATTGTAGTTTGTTTCTGTTTTTTTTTCTCTTGTTTTGAGTGGGGGGAGAGGGAGGGGAAGAAGAAATAAATGTTTAGAAATAGGCAATATAACTTTTTATAAGGATAGCAGAACTTTTTTTTTTAAGTCCCTTACAATATTTAAAAAATGTGTTTTAAAATTGTCTCTGCTTCATGGATGCTCAAAAACCAATAAATTAGCATACATATTTAAATAAGATACAATATCGTGTCATGACTTTAACAAAAAGCTGGTATTAGCTTTGCCATCACCATTATAATGGGAGCCGCGATAGCTCAGTGGTTAGTGAACTGGACTACAAAGGACAAGAGGTAGGGTTCGATCCCAATCGACGGCTTCCGGTTCACCCAGCCTTTAATGGGTACTGGATTTTTTTCTGGGAAAGTAAAGCGGCATGGGCATAATATCGACCACATTACCCCAAAAATCATGTGCCAAGGGTCTGTAAAATTTATGGTCACTAACACCATATTCCCTATATGCCACTTGGCGTGATGGGGGTACTTTACTTTTTTTTTTTTTTTTTTTTTATTTATCACCATTATAAATTATACAAGGTGCAATGATAAGGTGGTATTTCCTTCATACAAATCAGTTCAATTTATTATAAACATTGTGTTTTATCTCTACTTCTGTTCAGTGTCATAAATAATTATAAATATCTATCTCTCTATATTTTGTGGACTGCAGTTTTTTTCATTGACACCATGTGTCTTGTACAACTTCTTATATAGGTCTCACAGTGTAAGTAAATGTATGCTCGAATTGTTGTATCTTATGTGTATTAGACTCAAATATTCTGCATTATTGAGTATGACATTGGTATAAAATTGCTTTATTATACTTATAAGACTAGTATACCTTATGCAGTGTTTCCGCAATGTGATTTCTTTAAGGGTTATTATCATTATGTCATCATCATCTAATATTTCTTAATGTTTTTGTGTATTTTTTTATGAATAGTGAAGGAAAGATCAAGGAATCTTTCACAAATATATCTTGCTCAACTTTATAATAATCTTTGCCACCATGTTGCTTGCTTATTGTTCATCATCCTATGGTTATCTAGATTGTGCAGGCAGACTAAACATTTCCTTTTCTTTAAAAGTTTGCATCTTTATTTTTTTTTTCTAGTTTCTTTTTAGTTGAAACATGCATCTTTAAGATGTCAACTGTTTTAACAATTGTAGTGCGGTTTATGATGGATTATGCCATCTTTGAACATTGTCTTATATTAGACAGCTGCTTCTTCTACATATGTATACTGTGTTGTAGTTTGCAGCAGTTGTGCTATATCTATACCTTCTGGCCTAGCACATTCTATTTTGGCATTCAACCTCTTTATGATTGTTCATTTTGTTTGAGGATGCCTGTCCCATTAGATCTTTCTTTAACTGCCTTTCTGATATTTGAGGGATATCATTAAGCCAGTTCTTAGCTGAAACCTGCAGATGGAGACAGTTGGTGAGACAGACTTTTGGATAAAGTAAATTAGGTATTTACTTTGCTGAAGTCTGTTTAATATTAGCAATATCAGAATAAATGCAAATTATTCTACATAGTTTTATGCCTAAATGTTGTGTATGTAAAGATCAAAGAATCACATAATGCATCCATGAATAAATGTGTGAATATCAATCCTCTTTTTTTGTTGTTACGTATTTTGTATGAAGATCAAATCTAAACTATTTTCTTGTAGCATAAATGTGAAGATCAGAATGTAATCAAATGTTTTTTTGTAGTAGGCCAACTTGTAAAGTGGAAGATCAAACAGCAAATAGATGTGTGTCCCACTATATGTGATGATGAAATTAATACCAAACAGCAAATAGATGTGTGTCCCACTATATGTGATGATGAAATTAATACCAAACAGCAAATAGATGTGTGTCCCACTATATGTGATGATGAAATTAATACCAAACAGCAAATAGATGTGTGTCCCACTATATGTGATGATGAAACATTAAATGAAGATCAAACAACAAACAGATGTGTGTCCCACTATATGTGATGATGAAACATTAAATGAAGATCAAACAACAAACAGATGTTTGTCACAATATATGTGATGATGAAATTAATACCAAACAACAAACAGATGTTTGTCACAATATATGTGATGATGAAATTAATACCAAACAACAAACAGATGTTTGTCACAATATATGTCATGATGAAATTAATACCAAACAACAAACAGATGTTTGTCACAATATATGTGATGATGAAATTAATACCAAACAACAAACGAATGTTTGTCACAATATATATGGCATTTAGCATCTTGACAGATGGTTTGGTAACAAGCAATCATCATAAGTCAGTAGTTTGGTAAAGCATTAGTGTCATGACAGACGGTTGGTAGCAAGCAATCATCATAAGTCAGTAGTTTGGTAAAGCATTAGTGTCATGACAGACGGTTGGTAGCAAGCAATCATCATAAGTCAGTAGTTTGGTAAAGCATTAGTGTCATGACAGACGGTTGGTAGCAAGCAATCATCATAAGTCAGTAGTTTGGTAAAGCATTAGTGTCATGACAGACGGTTGGTAACAAGCAATCATCATAAGTCAGTAGTTCGGTAAAGCATTAGTGTCATGACAGACGGTTGGTAACAAGCAATCATCATAAGTCAGTAGTTTGGTAAAGCATTAGTGTCTCATACTGGGTTCTGCTTTACTGAACATCTTCTCTCGTGGCTGAATTTGCCAATCCTGGAGAGACAGATCCATCCACAGAACGAGCAAAGTGTATTTGTGATACTTGGCCTTGTCTCTTTTCTCTTGCGCCTGTTATCTTCTGAATTTTATATCAGCACTGTCTTGAAAGTTGATGTGCCATTTTTTTTATTTTTGCTCTCCATGTGCTACGATTGTGGAGTTGCGATAGCTCAGTGGTTAGTGAACTGGGCTACAAAGGACAAGGGGTAGGGTTCACCCAGCCTTAGATGGATACCGGATTTTTTTCTAGGAAAGTGAAGCGGCATGGGCGCAATACCGACCACATTACCCAAAAATCACGTGCTGAAGGTCTGTAAAATTTATGGTCACTAACACCATATTCCCTATACGCCACTTGGCGTGACGGGGGTACTTTACTTTACTTTTTTAATATTCTACGATCCGCAGCCATATTTGTCACAATATATGTGATGATTAAACAGTAAATGAAGATCAAACAACTAGCAGATGTTTGTGACAATATATGTGATGATGAGATGAAGATCAAACAACAAACATTTGTCACAATATATGTGATGATGAAACATTAAATGATCAAACGACTTTAAAGAACGGACGCACCAAGATGGACGCTTGTTTAGGTTTGAACATAGCCCAACGGCCAAGATCTGAATTTGCAGAATTTTGTTCATTCTCGAAGGCGGTCGTTATAGTTTAGCTTTTACTAGCACAATGCCTGGAGAATAAGCTCAGAACACAATCTTGTCGTGCTTTCTCCCTGCATCGAAGGTTGGCGACAATGTAGATTCATTTCACTCTGACTCTTGTGGACGCTGTCTTAAATGAACCAAATTAGTAAACAACCATGCGTCCACTAACGCAGGATGAGATCAACACCTTCTTTGACAAACTATCCAAATAGTAAATTACATGTTTCATCATATATTCGTATATATCTGGTAGAACTTTTAGTTTAAAATACTTGTCATAACATGACTTGTCAGCATCGGTGAGACTGAGGAGGACTTGTAGTCTGTTTGATGTGTGATGGTGATGGTCTAATCACCAACTAATTACTACATCAAGCTTGGGCAGATGGTGCTCATAAGCCTGGGAGGGCCGACCATCTAAGGGCAGAATCCCCCTACAGAAAAGATCATCTGCTGCCTTGCAGGAAGATTGGGGACAATCAAAGGCTAAGGAAAGCAAACCTGAATAAAATGCTGGCTGAAATCGGATGCACTGGGCCACTGGCGCAGAACACAGTGCAACGTTTTAACGGGTGTTCAATCAGAGTGGATCTGGCAGACTCTGACTTCATGTGAGAGTCTGGAATCTTACTTTGAGTCCTGATCGCAGAGAGAAAGAGAGACAACACAACTTGGCGGGCATTTTACTCTTACTGTTTCGCCAAATGAACAGCCAGTTCAACTTTTTAAACATTTTCTAAACAACAACGGAAATAATGTATATTTTTTTAGTCAAAGAGACGTTATTGAGTTATTTGCGGGTCATCATCATTGCACTCCGAACATGTCCATAGGTGCTCAGATCCCCTCCTCAGCAATTCCCGCAGCGTCCAGCGACTGACAACTCCAGTTCTATGTTGGTTGATAAGTCTTCTTACGCGGCCATTAAGTTTCTCATTTCTGGCTGTGCCCACCTTAACTCCCATTTCTATCATTCGAAGAAGTGACGTGGCTCTGTGTTTGTCGAAGTCCTGTGCTCTTCCCACTTCTTAGAGGGCATTGATGATGTCCGCCCGATCCATCGGTTGCCCGTCCTCAACGACAGCGCAGCTAGCCAACATGTCCACTCTCTCATTTCCCCGTACTCCCGCATGTCCAGGGACATAGACAAAGGTGACCTTACGTATTTTGGATTTCTGCAACGACTCTACCCATTGCATGCGTACAGAGCCCGCCTACACTTTTTTTATCATGCTCATCGAATCACTCAGTATACATGCGTGGGTGTAGTCTTGTGACTCTAACCATTTGAATGCCTTGGTCACTGCCATCGCCTCCATTGTCATGCTACTCGTGGTCACGACGTATGCACCACTGTCTTCGTAGACTATTCTGCCTGCCGAGCGTGCTGTAAATGCCCATGCACTTCTTTGGTGTCGTCTTACAGATCCGTCTGTATAGATGACTGCATCTTTCTCATCGGTGTCATCGCAGATGAGACCGTTGACCTCAGCATTAACCACGACCGGGTTCTGTTCCCTACTTTTCCTGTTGAGTGTGACAATACACGAGAAAGTCCCCTTGAAAGACGTAGGCACCGGTATCCACTCCTCACCAACGCTGATATTGGTAAGCCCACAGACCTGTTTGATTACATCTTCTGCTCGGCCCACCCATGGTTTGCCTCTTTTAGCCTGGCACCTTTCACTGTGTTGAGCACATGGTGCAATGGATGCTCTTTATCTGTACTAATCTTCAGGTATGCTCGTGCTCTCCAGATCTTGATTCTGTCATCCATGGTTGGAAAGAAGAGACGTTTACCATATTGGCAAAATTGGTAAACGTTTGTGTCACTAATGCATTTTTTTTTAAAATACGGGACAAAAGCTAAAAAATAGGGACAAAGGTTGAAAAAAAAAGAGTAAAAAATCGGGACTGTCCCGGAAAAATCGGGACGCCTGGTCACCTTATGAAAGACCACTTTTCACCATGTGCAGGTCCTTCCTCTCACTGCATCTTACAGATCCAAGTGAACGACTAGGTCGATACAGCTTGACTGAAGTCAGAATTAAAAAAAAAAATAAACAAATATTTATTGCGAAAAGCCTCAAGGTGAGACAATAATTTTTACAACACGCTGAAAAATTCACAATCCCAGAATCCTTAGAATAAATGAGCTGACAGTTTTTGCTAGCGCATGTAACTGTCTACTACTATCTAGTGGCAAGACGATGTATCAAAGAACACGGATTTTAATTATGGTTTCCTGTGGCTTTGTCCGAGTTGGCCTACTGTAAAAATACGTGTCTGTATATTTATGTGGTAATTTACGAGTTTAGCGTTCTAAATTATTTCTGTTCGGAGCAAATGAGTAATGTCCCCGTGTACTTCATTCGGCCGTTCTTTAATATGTCATTAGAAGGCACCTTGGTTAGGTTTAGGAATACCCTAAATCTAACCTTAAGGAGGTAATTAGGACGACCAAGTACTTTATTCTCACATGCGTATTATGGCGCTGTATTATAAAATTGTCCACAGCCCCAGCAAAGGAAATCTATCTACGCCTTTTGCTTCTACGCTCGTAAGATTACAAAGAATAAAAAAAATTATTTCATCTTGAGTAGTGATTACAGATTTACTTGCATACAATCATGAAATCATTATTATATACTATAATATAGAAAATTGAAGCCTTTGAAATGAGGATTTATAGAAGAATAGTTACAATTGGATGGAAAGCAAAGAAAACAAAAGATGAAGTTTTAAAATAACTAAAAATTAAAAGTGAACTACTAAACACAATTAGAACAAGACACATGGCATTTTTGGGGCATGTTAAAAGACACAACAGCCTACTAAAAGTAATACTGGGAAGGGAAAAAAAATAAGGCAATAGAGGGAGAGGCAGACCAAGACTAACATGGACGAGTAACATCAAAAGATGCACAGTTCAGCCTATGACAGCCTGCATCATCAAAGCAAGAGACAGAGCAGAATGGCGCTCTATGGTAGCCAACCTTCGATGCGGAGACGGCACTCAAAGATGATATTATTATATACAACAATGTACTTAGCAAGTATATGAGTTAGTAATCACTCCATTTTTGGTAATGCCTAGGATAAGATAATATAGTCAATTTTAGTTTTGAACAGTCCGCTCAAGAAGCTGGCAGTTTTATGGATATTTACAACTTAACTAAACATATGTTACCTCTTTCTCGATCTCCCCACATAAATAAACATAAGGAGAAAGGAATACTCAAAACCCACAAGTGGATATCAAAATTGAAGGAATAGACCTGGAGACAGTTCAGAACTACAACTACCTTGGACATACTATAACCAGTGATGGAAAATGTACAACTGAAATAAACAATAGAATAGGAATGGCAAAAAGTAATTTTAATGTCATGAAGAACATACTAATATCAAAACAAATAACACCAGGGCTAAAACTAAGAATAGCAAAATGTTACATCTTCTCAATATTCCTATATGGTGCAGAAACATGGACATTAGACAAGAAAACAGAACAGAGAATTGAGGCATTTGAAATGTGGATATATAGAAGAAGAGGTAGAATTGGATGGAAAGAAAAGAAAACAAACGATGAAGTCTTAAAACAACTACAAATGTAAACAGAATTACTAAACACAATACAAACAAGACAAATGCGATTTTTGGGCCATGTTAAAAGACATAACAGCCTACTAAAAGTAATCCTGGAGGGGAAAATACAAGGTAAAAGAGGCAGAGGCAGACCTAGACTAACATAAAAAGATGGACAAATCAGCCTATGACAACCTGCACCACCAGAGCAAGAGACAGAGCAGAATGGCGCTCCATATAGCCAACCTTCGCTGCGGAGATGACACTAGATGATGATGATGAAGGAGAAAAGAGACGAGGCCAGGCACCACGAATACATCTTGTTCGTTTTGCAGGTGGATCTCTGTCCAATAGTAGCAGACTCAGCCACGAGAGGACCTGCTCAGCAAAGCAGCATCCAGCATAGAACACTAATATTTTTACCAAACTACTGACTGATCAAGATTGCTTGCTACCAGCCGTCTGTCAAGGCGCCAAAGGCCATATAAAAACATTTATTTGTCACATTTTTACTTCGTATCAATTCAGAGGAAGAAGTATGTTTACAGCACTCGGAAAAATTGACAAATAATCAACAACAGAAAAAAATATGGACCAAAGCAGGATCGAACCCGTACTCAGTGGCCATCGCCTTGCCACGAAAAGCCAAACGCTAGGGAACACTGCCACTCAGCTAAATAACATTTTACTTAGTATAATGGTTGTTCTTGCAAAGTGTTTGTTAAAGACTTATGATTCACAGGGAGCTGAAAGGAGGAAAAAATGGTTGTTGAATCTTTTTTCTTTCTGCGTTATTATTTCTACAAGATTAGAAAAAAGGCTAGGAATAGCCCCCGCCATAGAATTTATAAAGAAACAACAGATAAAATGGTTTGGCCACGTGACAACGCAAAGTGATCAAAATACAACATAACGAGCCCTCAATAAACGTTGCGTGAATACCAGACCCAAGGGTCGACCACGAAAATGATGAATTGACGGAACATTAGAAGCACTAGGAAACATAACAGCAGCAGAGGCGAACAGAATAGCAAACGGCCGCAAATTATATCTCCCCTCGACGCTGAGAGGCAACTGAGGAAGGAAAGAAGAAGATCTACGCAACTTTACCACTGATTATCTACTTTCCCCCAACTCTTTTTTTGTACGCATGGATAATTCTTCTGTTTCCTCACTTCCAAGACTAACATGGACGAGTAACATCAAAAGATGGACAAGTCAATCTATGTCAGCCTGCACCATCAAAGCAAGAAACAGAGTAGAATGGCGATCCATGGTAGCCAACCTTCGTTGCGGAGAGGGCACACGATGATGATGATGATGTTCCTCACTTCCGCTTCATAATTTGTAGGAACAGATTTACACAGCCGGTCAGGTCTATTGGGGACGGAGTCTAAATCTAGTAATTATTTACATTTACTATTTAGATTTTAATTTGAGCAAAGATAGATGGCAGATGTAGATCTAAGTGAAGCCGAGAAGACTTTTATTCTTCATGGTATTCAGGTATTGACATCCACATGTTAATGTTTCGTCGTGTGTTGGTACAACTTTTTACCTTTTATTTTTTTTACTCAAAATCACACTAATCACAGCAACTCGCCAACTGTTTTGACATTTTTATTTTTATCAAAATCAAAATGAAAGAAAACTTATAGAAAAAATAGACATACAAATTAAAATTACATCGTATTAATAACAATTTTTTTTATTTTTTTTTTTCACCTCTTATGTTCTAAGTATTTTTGTTATCATGCAGTTGAGTTAAATAATTAACTTTTACTAGTCTTAGTCTTAGTCTTAGTTTAGTTAGTAAGTTAACAACTGTTTACTGTTTTAAGTAAGTTAAAGTATAAGTTATAGTTATAAGTATAGTTTAAGTGTTTAGTAAAAAAAAGCCATACCTCTTTACTTTTCCAATCTTGAAGAGAGTGAATGTGTTGTTGTTGTGTACTCACTCAGTTCACTTCTTAGAAAATCACTATACATCACATGATTACATTACTGTACTGTAACTGTGTACTGTATTTTTAATTTATGTCTGTAGTTGTATTGAACAGTATTGTATATTATATATAAAAAATGTAAGCACAATGGGTATCTTCTACCTTTCAGCTCCCTGTGGAGCATGCATGATAGGTCTTCAACAAACACTTTCCAAGCAGTTCTATTTCTTGCCATTATTTTAAGATTATTCTGATTCCATGTATTCCCCATCATCTTCATCTCTAATTCCATCTGTCTTCTCCAAGAATATTTAGCAATTGTGGTCTTCCACTTTGTCTTTTTCCTTGGGACTTGGGGCTTCCAAAATGGGTATCATATTATATTATTCATATGGATTTCACTTCGACTTCAGACCTTATCTATTCTTCTTGCCCATGGAAACTAAATGTAACTCAAAGGGTTAATTTGTATGTCCAAGCGCATATGGATCAAGAGGGAAGGCCAGAGGGCGCCATAAAAATAAAAATTACCATGGCAAAGAGAAGTGTGTGTTAATGTTGAAATGTTGCGCCAGCATAAAGTTTAAGTCCTTGAGGTGGAGTGTTGTCTGAATGAACTCTGTTGATGAAAGAAGTGTCGAAGAAGAATTGATGAAAGACAATTGATACTATGAGTATCAATTGTCTTGAATATGAATAATATTAGTATCTTGATTATACTCAATGATGCAGTCTGAGTCAGTTGTCTAGTGTCAGTCCTGACTTCTCTATATTTACTCTATAATGTCTTTTTTTTTTCAAAATAAAAATTAAAAGTGGAATTATTCTTGAAGTATGATATAGCAAATTGTGTTGAACACTGTTTTATTCCTTACTAGTCAGTAAGTGTAGTTATTTGGTTATGGAAGGCCCGGTATCACTGCAAATGAATTAATATCAATAATTGCTCAACCGCCCATGCCAGCGTAATCATCCGAATTAATATCTCATCTCCCAAACAAAGAAAGGTAACTGTAGTCCCCATCGTAGCAGTCTCAGCACACGCCACATGACATAAGGCAAAACCTCGCAGAAAGTGAACACAGCCAACGGTTCCCTGTCAAACGATGTCATCACTCATCGTAAACAAACAATTGGAATACCGAAACACGATCAAAACGGATGAGACACACACCTCACGGTGTGCACAGAGCACTTAACTCAGTAGTTCCTGCAACAAGCTGGACTTGGAATATAAGGAAACTGCAACAAGGAACACTTTTCATGCATAGCCTTCAATTGTTCCAACCGCCTATCCACCATATACCATGGAAGTTCACGTCCTCTTGAAAATGATGATTGTCCTATTTTTTTTTAAAATGTATAGCGCTTGATGATGTTAGGCCATCGTTGTTGACTCCAATTCCGAACATATAGACACACAGTTCATCGTCAGATTATCCCCGTCGCACATCAAACAACAGACATTAAGATTAGTGTACGGCTGGTTATCAGACGTGATCTTGTCAACTGTATCTTCAAACTGTATTGTTGGTTTTGTTCCTCAATGAGATCATAGCAACATGGACAAATACAAATTAACTTAAGAAAATTTGCACAACATGGACCTTTTGACTTTGCTTTTAGAACGGAATGGCTTCACTGCAGGCGAGGCACTAAGTGTAGTATCTGTCTTCATCACACAATTGGTTCTTACCCATCTTACCCATGCAATTAGTAATTGAAATACAGTCATACATTATACATTTATTAAAGCTGGAAATAACATTGAAGAACTCTTTTTCTCATTATTATTTCCCTTTAGCCCTAGATTATGATACCATAGTAAAAATTGTCGCATTAAAACACAAATTCTTCAAAATTTTATAGTTTGTCATTTTCAAAAACAAAGTTTAGCAGTTTAGAACTAAAATCCCCACTTTATATGGGATTCATAGATTGCGAAAAGGCATTTGATAGTTTAGACAGAAGAATGCTTTGGAAGTTGCTGAGTCATTACGGAATCCCCATAAAGTTTATTAACCTGATTAAAAACAATGTATGAAGGAACAAAATGTAGTGTGGTGCATGAAGGACAGCTTACAGAAGCATTTGAAATAAGAACAGGAGTAAGGCAGGGGTACCTTCTGTCTCCATTTCTCTTTCTACTGGCCATAGATTGGATTATGAAAATAACTCAAAACAACAGAAATGGGATCCAGTGGTCACTGACCAAACAACTTGATGATTTAGACTTTGCTGATAACATAGCTCTCCTATCACACAGCCATCAACAGATGCAGGATAAAATGAGCATACTTGATGAGAGATCACAACAGCTAGGACTGAAGATTAATAGAGATAAGACCAACATTATGAGAATTAATACATTTGGCAATAACCAAATAAAACTAGGAGAAATACCTCTACTAGACGTACAATCTTGCATATATCTGGGCAGTAATATAGATAAAGAGGGAGGAACAGAAAATGATACCAAAATAAGGATATCAAAAGCAAGAGCAGCTTTCATTGCACCGGGAAACATATGGAAATCCAAAGAAATTAGGTTAAATAGAAAAATTAAAATTTTCAACTCAAATGTTAAGTCGGTCCTATTATATGGCTGTGAAACATGGTGCTGATCAACTTCTTGTGTATATGTTACAGAGTGCTGATCAACTACTTGTGTATATGTTACAGAGTGCTGATCAACTACTTGTGTATATGTGTTAAAGTTATTCTTGCATTAATTTTTATAGGACAACTTTCGAGAAGATGGACGAGGATGCGAAGATTTCCGACACATGGAAGTGGAGACAGGCCTCATATCCAACACCAATGGCTCTGCACGTGTCAGACTGGTCAGTATACTAAATGGTAGTTTATCATTTGTTTCTATAGGTATAGAAGCTTAAAGTTAAAGTAGGTAAAACAATACAATACACTTATTTTTTGCTTGTTCTTTAATACATTTTTAAGGAAGACATTATTGTAAATCAGTTTTACATTTTGCACTTATTTGATAATTTTAAGCAAGACTAAAGAAGGTTGTGTATGGAACTAACAAGTTCATCAAGTGCAACAAATTGGTTCAGTGACAAAAAGCAGTATAATGGATACATGACCTGGTGTAAACTTCTTGCAAGAAGAGCTCAAATATACCTGCTTGTTTAATTAAGAATTCTGACTTCTTCTTTCTTCATTTGTCTTTTAACATCAAGGAAAGATATAGTTTGCGACCTTTAGCTTTTTGTTTTTTGGCCTGTTCTGCTGTTTTATTTTCTAGTGTACCTAATGTTCCATCGATCTATCTTTCCCATGATTGGCCTTTTGATCTAGTACTCTCACAACATATGTTAGTGATTTATTGTGTCACATAAAGCTCATTCTGTATTATTGCATCGCTAGACCGTTTTACCTGTTTTCTCTTTATGTGTTCTGTTTTTGTTCAACCAATCACTGTTCTTCATTGTCTGTCCTTAATAGGATGTTAAGTGGGCATGGATGTGTTATGGTACTAGTTTCCTGCAAGTTATAGTATATGACCCGAAGTGTGTTAAGTCACTAGTTTCCTACAAGTTATGATATCTGCATCTTGTGGCTCTCACATTGTCTTCTGCATGGCATTTTTTAATACCATTTTTTGCTTGGCCAGACTTGGCCAGTTTATTTACAGACACAACAGAGACACAGAGTAGGATTTGCATCAGCTTTCTTGTTCACCAATCCTAATGCATGCAGCCATGCCTAGTGCCTGGGTGCTAGTGGGCATCTTGATCCCCATTATGTATTCAGTAGCAGGCATTATTCATAGCTTCTTTCTCACTTCTTCACCTCTGATTTTATCTCTCAGACTGTTTCCTGTCATACATCTCACTCATTTTAATTCAGTGGTTATTATTTTTCTGATTGTTCTTGAGTCTAGCATCTAAATTTGGCATTGGTATCACAATTTTGGATTCAGATTGCTTTGTAGAGTGCTCATTTTACCTCAAAATATACACTTATACTTGAATATATAATCAATGAACATACACATACATTTATTTTGTGCCTGGAAAAACAAAACTCACTAAATAAGCAAAAAGTAAGAAACAGTATAGGCTGAGAATAAAACTTCTGTCTAAAGAAAAAAAGCATTGCCACCAGACCAGGGTACTATCTGCTCTTCTATCTGCACCTATTTAGCAAATGTTGACGTAGACTTTCAGCATTTCATCCAATTCAGCCCAGAAATTAATTTATAGAGTCAGTTATTATTCTAGCTATCACATTATCATAATATTGGGCTTGTAAGGCATTGGATTATAGTGCTTCCTGACTTTGTCTGTTTACTGATCATGTTATAAAATGCTGAATAAAATGCTGGCTGAAATCGGATGCACTGGCGGGTTCTAATTGTGATGTTCTGTCTGTGGGGGCGATCAACACACTTAACCTGACAGCTGGCTTTATGTGAGAGTCTGGGATCCTGCTCTGATTGAGTCCTGATCGCAGAGAGAGAATTCAAAACAAACGAGGAAATTAAAGAAATCGCCAATCAACCACTAATATCTTCAGTAATAAAGAAAAGACGATGATCGTATGTTGGACATGTGATGAGAAGAGATAATAACTGAATAGCAAAGCAAGCCCTCATATGGGAAACAACAGGTAAGAGAAAGAGAGGAAGACCCAGAGAGACACTGAGAAGAACATTGATGAGAGAGGCAAGAGCAGCAGGATTCGACTCCCTCAATGAGATAGAGCTGCATGCACAGAACAGAGACAAATGGCGAGATTTGATAAAATATCTTTAAAAGAATTGAAAACTGCTAGAACAAAAATTCAGAGAAAGAGTATCTTGGTCTACGCCCTATGGGCCGGCTACGGCTCAAAAGGTTTGGGGGGGGGTGTAATTAATGAATGAACTTTGTATCTCCCTCAACACCCGAATGAGTACATGGGGAAATGAAGGAGAAGAAGATAGTGTGCTTTAACTTAATGACATTATGTACTTCCCTCTTGTAAATAAAGAAGCCCTGGCCAATGAGCACAATAATTCCAGTTAGATTCACATTCTTCATATATCTTGTTATTTATTTTTGCATGTTATTACTTTTTTTGAACAAAGCTCATGAAAACAGTCCGTAAATAATTGAATATTGACAGAAAATTATTTTTGGCAGGAATTTTGACTAAATAAAATTAACTTAACTAAATTTGACCCACCAAATATTTGGTAACAAAGTTCATTGCTATCCACAAGAACATGTTGGAATCTAGTAATTCTATCTTTCAGTTATATTGTATAACTGGACACGGCTAAACAATATAAAATTTATCAATAAGGGCCTGAAATCCCAATTATTTATGATATTGTTTATTCTAATCACAATATTATGGTAATCTTAAGTTGTTTCAAAGTTAAATACCTTAAAATGTGAGATTTTCTCATTTGCAGGCCAGCACAGATGTACTTGTGGGTATAAAAGTTCAGCTAACGCCAGTTAATCCCAAGAAGCCTGAAGTTGGGAGACTTGAATTTTTCCTAGATTGGTAAGAGATCATTTTTGTGTTTAAACATCATGTGGGATGGTAGCTAGCTGATATCATTATGGGTGCACACAGCTGCCTGTTCCTAGTGTTGTCTAGCAATCCTGTTGTTTTAACAATTCTCCTATGCAATTACATTTCCTTTATCTTAATATTAACCTACACACAGTCCATTACATGTATTTGTTTGACAAAACTGACTCAATGTAATATTGAAGGGTTGTGACTTTGAGGTTATGAGGCTCGATTCTTTCGTTTAAAGTACCTGGTTTTAATCTTGTGTGGAGCAGTCATGCTTTTGATCCTCAATTATTGCTGATTTGAGAATATTCTATTCTCTCCATGAAATCAGCTGCAATGCAGTCAGCACATTCCCAAATCCACTTCACCATCTGTCCCAACATCCTTTGAAGCATTTAAAAATAGAATAGCGCAATTACTAGCATTTTAAATATGGACAATAAAACATGGTTCTCATGTTCAATTTGAGTGTTTGAAAGAACCCCTGGCGGTTAACAATCATTAATTGTTGGCAGTATACCTTCTTGATTCTTTTAATACTGCTAGAGGTCACATAAGTCATCTCATACTGTTTTTGGTATCCATCTGTATTCTGGAAGAGATGTTCGATCTTATCCAGTGAGTCTATGCTTGCCAACTTTGCTTCTCTTATAAGTGATCTTTTCGGTGTCTTTATCTCTTCCTCTTTTTCTGTAACCTGATGTTTCCCATAGAAGAGTCTATTTTGACATTCTTTTGTTGTCTCTTCTCAACACATGCCTGATATATTTCCATCTTCTTCTAAATGTAGATGAGATCATTAATTGCATGGCCATTTCTCTTATCTCTTTATTAGATTTGAATTTATTTAGAATATCTTATATCAGAAGCTTTTATTTATATATCAGACTTGGGGGAGATTGATCAGTTTAGCAAACTTGAAATATTGTGTTGCTGTCCAGAAAATTACTGCACAGTATGTTGGCACTGATCTGGGAAAGGAAAGCGGCACAGGCATAATACCGACCACATTACCTCAAAAATCATGTGCTGAAGGTCTGTAAAATGTATGGTCTAAAAATAACCTAGAAATAGTTCAAGAATATAGCTATCTGGAACAGTAACAAATGATGGAAATTATAAGACAGAAACAAACAAAAGAGTAGAAATGGCAAAAACCAATTTTAACAACATGAAAAATATAACATCAAAGCAAATAATATCAGAACTAAAACTATGAATTGTAAAATGTTATATTTATTCAACACTCCTGTATGGTGCAGAATCATGGACATTAAATAAGAAAACAGAGCAGATAATTGAAGTCTTTGAAATGTGAATCAATAGAAAAATGGGGAGAATTGGATGGATGGAAAAGAAGACAACAAGGAAGATCTGAAACAGGTGAAAATGTAGAAAAGAACTACCTAACACAGTTGGAAAATGGAAACTTAAATGGGACATGTTAAGAAACACAGTACCCTACTGACGGTCATCTTGGAGGGGAATGTACAAGGTAGATGAGGCAGAGACAGACCTCTTCTAAAGTGGGCTGATAACATCAAAAGGTGGACAAATAGGCCTATGACAACATGCACCATCAATACAAGAAACAAAGTAAAATTGTGCTCCAGGGCAGCCAGCTTTCAATGTGGAGGTGGCACCCAATTCTAGAATTTATTGAAAGACACATCACAGCATTACTCTTAGTTTTATATGTAGAAGTTGTTTTCACCACAGTAATTTTTACTAAGCACAAAAACAAAGCTCAGTATTTTCAAATCAAATGTATTATCCACTATTACTTATGTGTGCAAGAGCTGAAAAACAACAAAAGAAATGTAAAATAAACTGGATGCATTTGAAAACAAATGCCTGAGGAAAATAATTCATTTACCATGGAATGAGTTCAAAAGATTAGTGCAGAAATAAGAGAAACGACAAGTATCCAAAAATATCAACTATATTCAAGAGAAGAAGGTGGTCATATGTTGGCCCATGTGATGAGAAGAGACAACAAAAGAATCTCTCAAAGCAGGCCCTCAAACGGGAACCACTAGGCAAAGGAAAAAGGGGCCAATCTAGAGAAACACACAAAAAAACACACAAAAAAAACATTAAGACGAGAGTCAACAACAGCAGGTATCAGCTCCCTCACAGAGATTAAGTAACTTGCCCAGAACAGAGCAGTGTGGCAGGACACAATGCAGATCTTGTGCACGGTATGACAGTTGAAAGATCGTTGGACACAAAAGTCTAGAAATTCTGCCCTATGTGCCATCTTCGGCTCGAAAGGATAATAGATACTGAAGGGAGGTAAAAAAGTAATGCACACCACTTTTTTTCCCGGAAACTATTCGGGCAAAATGTGTGAAATTTTCACAGATTGTAGCTGAACATCCCCCTTGACACTACCTATTTTTCAACATAATCTCCGTCCAAGCGTATTGCCTTACGCCAACGCGAAACTAGGTCATGAATGCCTCGTTTGTACCAAGTTTTGTCCTGCTCGCTTAGCCATTTTTTAACTGCACGGATCACATCCTCATCATTGTCAAAGTGTTTCCCACGCAGGAATTTTTTGAGTGGTCCAAACAGATGGAAATCTGAGGGAGCCAGATCAGGGCTGTAAGGAGGATGGGGCAGTACAGTCCAACCAAATTTGTTGATTGCTTCCCGTGTTACCAGACTTGTGTGAGGGCGTGCATTGTCATGTTGAAGCAACACATCTGCAGATGGCTTATTATGCCGAACTCTGTGGAACCGATTTTTGAGTTTTGTCAGTGTATTCATGTAAGCTGTCGAGTTGATTGTCTCACCTCTTGTCATTACATCAACAAGAATCACACCATCAATGTCCCAGAAGGCAGTGATCATCACCTTTCCGGCTGATGGAGATGTTTTGAATTTTTTTCTTTTTGGTGACTGCGGATGATGCCATTCCATTGACTGCATTTTTGTTTCAGGCTCATAATAATGTGCCCACGTTTCGTCACCGGTAACAATTTTTGACAAAAACATTTCTCCTTCAACACCGAAACGCTCCAACAATTCAGAACAGAATGTTTTCCTTTGAACTCTGTGATCATTTGTTAGGCACCGAGATTGCGATTGCACTTTCCTTGCTGACTGTAAGCTGTAATGCCAATTGCTGACTAGTGATACGCCTATCCTTACGAATAATGGCATCAGCCCGGTTTAACATGTCTGTGCTGGTAGCCGAGGCAACACGCCCAGAACGCGGTAAATCATGCAGCTCCACTCGTACACTTTCTGCAGCTTTAATTCTCTGAACCCAGCGACTAACTGTGCTCCTATCGACTGCAGAACATTTGTACACTGCACACAGTCGTTTATGAATGTTTGCCACAGTTTCTTTCTCCGCAACCAGAAATTCTATGACAATTCGCTGTTTGTAACGGACATTGTTGACAGGCTCCATTTTAACGGTTCATAGATTGCGTAATATTTTTCAGAATGCTGTGCAATTTGGTGCACATAATTGGAACATGTCATATTCCAAGTGTGCAAAATTTCATATTCCTATCTTTATTATTAGCCGAGAAAAAAATTGGTGTGCATTACTTTTTGACCTCCCTACGTAGATAGAGAATTCTTACTATTTTATCTATACTTTTCACTGCATTATATATTTTTTTTCTAACATTCGTTAAATTATGTTTTATAGATATATATTTGTACCTTTTACAAAGTCATTTACATTGATTTGTGCTGAAAGGCATCATGTAAATTCATAACCTTCGATCTTGTAACTATGTAACAGTTGTACCATTGATCTTTTTCCATTGTCTACCTCTATCTCTCTGACCTTCTGTTTTTCCTGTTGTTAGAAAGTATTCCAACCCGTCTCTTCTCCACATATACCCTACAAATCAGGACTGCCTTTCCA
Organism: Megaustenia siamemsis; assembly: GCA_032433765.1. Lineage (NCBI taxonomy): Eukaryota > Metazoa > Mollusca > Gastropoda > Stylommatophora > Ariophantidae > Megaustenia > Megaustenia siamemsis. Next base: position 58,479,225 of record JAVIAB010000106.1, read on the forward strand.
TTCTTTCTTTCTCTCTTTGGTAATCACCCGATGGCTGCTAAAGGAATTGATAGCCCTCTTCATCATGCATTTTCATAATTTATTTTATAACCTTACATTTTTTCAACTGCTTCTTTTAGTACTTCCTCATTGAACTTTTTGGCTGTACACAGTACCTTAAACACAGCACCTTCTAATAAACCACATCTCAGCTCATTCTACGCTGCATTGCATCTCTTAGTTTACTGTACATTATTCACAACCATAAAGCAGCATAGTGGAACTCTCTTTCTAGCTTTCAATGACAATGACTTGTTGCATAACATATTTCTCATTTTATTAAAAAAATATTCTTATCCTGCACAACTCTACTTTTTACCTCGGGGAGCAGACATCTTCCACCTGATGGTAACACCATTCCCAGATATTTAAAACAACCTACTTGTCTGAACTATCATTTTTACATATATATATATATATATATATATATATATATATATATACATAAAATTTATATTACACGTGGGTGAAATCCTGTCTTTTGAGACCACAATTACTTGTTTTCTTTTCACTTAAAATGAGTTCCTTTTTTTTTCACTTTATTCAATATCTATGTTTATTAATGATTGAAATTTTCTTGATATTATATTCCTGATCTATCTATCTTTCGTTCGCCTGAAGCATTGTCTATATCTGCAATGTCGTTTCCTGTATAAATGTTACTGTCTTTTGTAATTCTTGCAGTGGCCCATATAGTTTTGTCTGTAGTGTTGTATCTATGGGCCAATGGATTTTCCTCAGTCTACTATATTCAGTGCAGTCTTGAAGTATGTGTTCAGCAGTCTGGGGCGCCTGTCCACATGTACAAGTAGTTGAGGTGCCGATCTTGAATTTTGTATACATGTGACTATGGAGTCGATTGTGTCCTGTTCTGAGACGTATAATGATAACTTGTTCATATCTATTCATATTATAAAAGGCATCCTGATTTGGGGCTTGTGGTCCTCTGATTGATTTGATTATCTGTTTCTTATGATGGTATGTAACAGGTGTATCTAGTTGTGTGCCTGTTGAACCTTCCTTTGCCAACTGATCTGCTTTCTCATTTCCTGGTATTCCACAGTGAGATGGGATCCACTGCAGGGCAACCCTGTGGTGCTTGCAGAGTTCAGTCAATAAGGTCTGCAGATGTGGTAATTTTCTGGATTGTAGTGCCTGGAGTACTGATCTTGCATCTGTCAAAAACACTACAGGCTGCGGGCTAAGATTAATGTTCAGCAGTTTTTCTATTGCTAACTTTATTGCTTGTATTTCTGCATCATAATTGTGACAATATTTCCCTGTTGCTATTTTATTCATATCCCTAGTGTTATTTGGGTATTCTATATATGCACCTGCTCCCCCATTTTTTACTGCATTCTGTGCTGATCCATCTGTATACACACGAATCCATAGGTCTTGTGGGTATTCTTCATCCAGGAAACTGAGAGTTATTGTTTTTCGCTGTAGACTATTCTGTTCCTCTTTATCAACTATTCCTTTCACTTCTGTCCGTATTTGAACTGATAATCCAGATTCCTCTGTCCAGGGAGTCTGTTCTGGTATGGGCAGTAGGGGGTTAACAGCTCTTGGCATGTCTGGTGTTTGTCTACTAATACGCTTGGCTTGGTGGATAAAACTGCTTCTCTTAAGTCGTCCCAATGCAAGATTTTGGAATCGGTCCTTCATTGGATGTCTCGGCATGCAAGCAAATTTTTCTGCCTGTATCAGCACCTTTGTGTCCCTCCGTTCTCTCAGTGCTGGTATCCTCCACAATTTCTCCATCTCTAATATTGGTGTTGATTTCATTGCTCCTGTGATGACCCTAAGTGCCTGGTTTTGTACTTTATCCAGTTCTTGAAGTGTGGTGTTTGATGCTGAACACCATGCAGATGATCCATATTCTAAATGTGGGCGTATACTCTGTTGGTAAACTTTACTGAGTATTTTCCCACTCGCACCCCACGTAGTTCCACACAGCTTTCTTAGAATAGCCAATTTTCTCCTTGCTTTTTGGGTTGCCTTATTTATCTGCTGTTTCCAAGATAGTTTGTTATCAAATGTAACTCCGAGATACGTAGCCTGTATGTCTTCTTTCACAGGCTCATTGTTTATGATGATCATTATATTCCTGAGATATTTATAATGTTTTAAATGATTTCATCTCTTGTTTTATAGTTCAGCAAATGCAACTCCTGCTTTTGAAGGACGAGGTGGAGAAGAACTAGCATCAGAGATTACAGCAATGCTGACTAGAGCATACAGTAGTTCTGGTGTCATTGATTTCTCATCACTCTGTGTATTGCCTGGACAACAGTGCTGGCTCTTATATGTGGATATTCTGGTATGCTGCTTTCTTTATTCACTGTAATTTATATATAAGATTAAAATGTTTGTAATTGCTCATATTAGAATGGGAGCCACGATAGCTCAGTGGTTAGTGAACTGGACTACCACAGACAAGGGGTAGGGTTCGATCCCAACTGACGGCTTCCGGGTTCACCCAGCCTTAAATGGGTACCGGATTTTTTTCTGGGAAAGTAAAGCAGCATGGGCGTAATACTGACCACATTACCCCAAAAATCATGTGCTGAAGGTCTGTAAAATATAGGGCCACTAACACCATATTTCCCTATACGCCACTTGGCGTGACGGGGGTACTTTACTCATATTAGAATGACCATGCTGAACGCTTACTTTAAGACTGCACTGAATATAATACACTGAGGAAAACCCATTGTCCCATATATACAACACTACAGACAAAACTATATTCTGGGCCACAGCAAGAATTACAAAAAAAACACTCACATTTATTCAAGAAATGACATTGCATATATTGGCAATACTTCAGGCGAACGAAAGAAATGTGGAGAGAGAGTGACCATACTTATATTTTTTTTTTATATAATGGAATTTATTATGGTGTTTCTAATTATTTAGCTACCAGCAGTGTGTACATATAAATGCACATAAAACTGTGCATAGCTACATGAACCTGGATTTGCTAGAGGTGTTTTTGTATTTAATTTCCAAAATAAAATCTATACAATTAAATGATATTTCAAAGATACTTATTTCTTGCATCCCACAGTTGCTAGAATGTGGAGGAAACTTGTTTGATGCTGTTTCTATTGGAGTCAAGGCTGCACTTTTCAATTTACAGTAAGATTGATATTTTTCAGTGTTAATGTCTGCTTGTGAACAAGTTTGTTGCTAGGAATATTTCTCTCACATACACACACACAGTAACACTAAAGGGAGTGGAGAAAGAATATTCAGAAATACAGCAGGAAAGATAGCAATAAGATGATGTAACATTCTAAGAGGAAACAATGCAAGAAGAAAAAAGTTGGTAGACCCAGTGAGAGGGCATTATCTTCCTTGTGAGAAAAATGGATCCTGTGTGAGGTGCAGATTAGGTACCATGTTGTACAGAAGATTTATTATTTGTACAAAGCAATTTTGTTCTAAATATTTATCTCTTTATTCTCATGCTAACCTGAGAACTACTAAAGAAATAAATATATCCAGGATATAAATTATTTATATAAATATATAAAGGATATAAATATATACAGGAGCTGACATTTCAGATCTGATATAATGGGGCAATGTACTAATACATGTTAAACTGTCCATATCATCTTGATAGTGCCCACCGTTTAGTTTTTGTAAAGGGTCCTGATTGTTTAGGTATTTGTTCACAGGAGCATGACCTGCTCACAACTGGAAAATCAGATATGTCAGATGTATAAACACAGGAAATAATCAAATTTCCACGTCACTCCTTCGGATGAAGAGATGGGAGTCAAGATGTGCACAACCAGAAATGAGAAACTAAAAATATCACAGAGATGCCAGGCCTAAATATTAATGGAAAGATAATCAATAACCTAAGATATGCTGATGATACTGTATTACTAACAGAAAATCCTGAAGATCTACAACAATTACTCAATGAAATAAACATGACAAGTAAAAAATATGGATTAGATATGAATATCAAAAAGACTAAAACTATGATCATAAACAAAGATAATGCTCAAAACCTACAATGGATATCAAAGTTGAACATGGAGACAGTTCAGAGCTACAACTACCTAGTAAAAAGTAAAGTACCCCCGTCACGCCAAGTGGCGTATAGGGAAATATGGGGTTAGTGACCCTATATTTTACAGACCTTCGGCACATGATTTTTAGGGTAATGTGGTCGGTATTACGCCCATGCTGCTTTACTTTCCCAGAAAAAAATCCAGTACCCATTTAGGCTGGGTGAGCCCGGAAGCTGTCGGTTGGGATTGAACCCTACCCCTTGTCCTTTGTGGTCCAGTTCACTAACCACTGAGCTATCGCGGCTCCCTACAACTACCTAGGACATACTATAATCAGTGATGGAAAATGTAAAACTGAAATAAACAAAAGAATAGGAATAGCAAAAAAGCAATTTTAATGTCATGAAAAATATACTAACATCAAAACAAATAACACCAGGGTTGAAACTAAGAATAGCAAAAATATTACATCTTCTCAACATCCCTGTATGGTGCTGAAACATGGACATAAGACAAGAAAACAGAAAAAAATTGAAGTCTTTGAAATGTGGATTTAAAGAAGAATTAAAAGAAAAGAAAACAAATGATCTTAAAACAACTAAAAATGAAAAGAGAACTACTAAACACAATTCAAACAAAGACAAATGAGATTTTTGGGACATGTTAAAAGACACAGCCTTAACATGCACAGAATGCAAACAGGATTTTCTGGGGTTTTTTTGCCATTATCCAAGTGGACTAGACAGCATCTGACTACTCAAGAGATCAGGGCAAAGAAACCAAGAATTGAAAGAGAAAAATTCCCATGTCTTTGCCAGGGTTTTAACCCTGGACATTCTTGTCCAGTTGCTGACATTCCACCTCTAGACTACTCAGTTCCCCACTGGCTGTGATGAGAGTAACATTCTGCAATGGACGTGCAAATAGATGAGATGATTTCAATCATAAATGAAAGTACACTCCATCCTCCTAACATGGACAGGATTAAAAATTAACCAAATGTTGTTGTTTTTTTTAGCATGCTAGAAGAGCAAGATTGTTCTTGTCATCAGCCAGATGTTAAATAAAACATTCTCATTTTCTCATTACAAGAATTCCAAATGTCACAATGACCAAAGATGAAGGAGGAATTGAACTGGATGTTTCTGATGATCCATTTGACTTCAAGAGACTTGATGTGACTGGAGCACCAGTCATTGTCACAGTAAACAAGGTAACATCTCTCAGAGTTGATATGTAGCCACATAGCATCAATTCTATTGTGTAAATTGCTTTAACCTGACATTACTAAACTTCAGTATTTGGGTCTGTTCTATGTGCACTGAGATTGGTTCTGCTAACTAATCTTGTTAACCTACTCTAGCCCTTTCTTTTTGTTATTTTAAATAATAATTTTACTTCAAAGACATTTTTCCATTATAAAGGTTGCAAGTATACAGCATGAAACACTCCTTGATTTACAAGACATAGACTGTAACTATTGGAATATCCTTTCACAATGATGACTACAGTTGCATTAACTCATAAAGTTTCATACGGTATCAGTTGTGATATCGGCGTGATTGAGTTTTTAACATCAGTGATGTATTCCAGCAATGGAGATCAGATCATCCAGGGTTGCAGGTACCCCAATTGAAAATGTCACAGTTAGGTCCAGTGATCTCTGGAGGCCATTTGCAAAACATCTGGTCATTTTGTCCAGCGTTGGCCGAACTATCTGTTTGGTAGGTGCTAGTTGATAAATTTGCAGAGAGCTAGATACCAGTGCAGCAGTGCTCAATTTTTCTGAAAAAGGTATTTGCCGCCCTCAGTAGCTAGTTTTGGAATCAACCAATCTCCAGGTAAATCAAGGAGTGTTTTTGTGTTCACCCTGTACTTTTTTGTATATTGTGCTTTTGTCCTTATTTGTTGCAATATTTATTTACACTCACACAAGCGGCAGTTCATGAAGAAACACACTTTTTTTATTTTAGTAACTTTAAAACAACTTTATTTTCATAGTTAAAAAAAAAAAAAAAAGTAAAGTACCCCTGGGATGATGATCCTTTCCTGGGAGTATAGGGAAATATGGTGTTAGTGACCCTATATTTTACAGACCTTCAGCACATGATTTTTGGGGTAATGTGGTCAGTATTACGCCCGTGCTGCTTTACTTTCCCAGAAAAAAAATCCGGTACCCATTTAAGGCTGGGTGAAACGTCGGTTGGGATCGAACCCTACCCCTTGTCCTTTGTAGTCCAGTTCATTAACCACTGAGCTATCGCAGCTCCCTTATTTTCATAGTAATATTGTTAAATCATCTTTTGGACATGCCAGAAGTATATTCTGTTATGTTTTAACTTGCATAAGTCATTGATAAGATAGTGTACATTAAAGGTTCCCTCCACACCTTTGCTGAACATATAGGGAAAGTATGGTGTTAGTGACCATATTTTTCATTTTTAGAGACAGAGCAGACCTCATATCCTTATTGATTAAAAAAAATGCCACTTCTGGGAATTGAAGCAATAACCCTTCAAATCAGGAAGCAAGTGCAGAAACCATTCAGCCATCGAGGTTCTCACAGTGTGTTTAGCAAGTATTTATTTATTAATTTCTGATAGGATAAATTATGGTACTTTGCTTTAAACTAGTTTCCCCAGGAGATATGTGGTTTTGTTGCTGTTAATGTTTTAAATAAAATACAAAATTTTGAAATTGTTATCAAAATACCTGTGTTAATGAGCATATATGCATTAAGTTGAGGTTTACAGCAACCTGTGGTTGAATATGCATCTTCTGTGGCATTACACTTTTTGGTACTCGATTGACATCCCTTTAAATTCCTACCCACTGGACCAGACCGACAATAGCCACTATGTGGAGTTGGAGTAGGATCTTGATCAGCTATTGCTACTGGCACATGTAGTCAGCTATGAGTCACTGACCATTTTCAGCCCAGCTACTGTCAGGCATCTGATTTTCCGAGTATAATTAAAACACCTAAAGCATATACAGTCGAACCTGTCTAAGGCGACCATTCACGGGACTTTCAAAAACTGGTCCCATAGGACAGGTGGTCCTGCCTCACAGGTTTCACATAATAAATAGAGCGATAAAAAAAATTTTATCCTAAGCACTATGAAAACTAACCTGCAAATCAGCGTAATCCATGAGTAGAACATAGTGCACATGTCGGTCTACAATTGCCACTGGTTGGACACTTTTCATAAAACACGATAGTTAAACACACAAAAATATTTTGTCGAATCACTGATATTCGTTCTTCCAGCGTTAATGCTTTTGGTTTTACACTTTTGACACTGGCCATTTCCTATATTGTGTGTAACACTTTTAAAATCCACAAAAATAATTCACTGAGATACTGTACATGTACGTGAATACACTCTAAGCGGGCAATGACTAATTCTTTAGTTAATTCCTGTAATTTATACGGGCCACGCAATGGTCTACTCTGGTCTAGACGGAACCGCGAAGTGATGTCACTTCACGAATCATAGATCTGTGTCTGCCGTGTTTCTCACACCAGTATTGACTGATAAACGTAACACGTCCCACTGTAATCTGGGACTCACTAAATACGGGAAAACTTCAACACCTATAGACACCTGTGTCGATCGTTTATGGCTCCCAGCGAGACGGAGAAGGACTGGCTGGTCAGTGTATCGTTATTACCCGCGTGTCGTAAACGGGATAAATAACATTGGCGGCGGTTAATTAGCCTGGTCTCTGGTCGCGTCATACGGTGAGCGCCGTAATCAGTGTTAGCATATAGTAAAAAACTCGGGGAAATTGTAGACCCGGTCCTAACCAGGGAAACGCTTTAAACAGGTGGTCCTAAGACCAGGTTCGACTGTAGTTAAATTTAAGCATTAATTAAAATACCAGAGCACCAGCTGTATACACATCCTAATTGAACAGTTGAGCTTTTTTCTTACTGTCCTGCACTTGATGAAACAAGAAAGGCACTTCTTGTAAGACCTGATAAATATAACACTCGCACTGGAACAATGTAACAGCTCACAGTCACTTCCAGACAACACTTTATGACATTGAGAAAAATGGCAAGGGTCCATAAAGTGATGGTTCAATAACTAACCAATCCTTTCATCTATATAATAATTTGTCCAGGCTGAAGTGGGGTATTCTACCAAGATTATTGTTGTTTGTGTTAGATGATGTTGGTTTCATTTTTTTTAAATTGTGACTTGAGTTTGATGCATTACTGTAATATCAATGTTGATTGACTATTTAATATTAAACCATTTAGATTGGTCGCTGTCATGTTGTAGATGCCAGTGAGAAAGAAGAGGCCTGTACTTTGGCCAGGTATTGTACCATTTATTTGTTGATGACTTTTTACAACTTATTGTACACAACTGTATCATCAGTAATAAAATTGTATCAAGACATCATTAGTGTTTTAAAGTACTGAGACCAAATAAAATTAGACTCACTAAATGTGTTGTCTGTATTATGAATAATTCTGATAGTTTTAACAAAAAGTAAAAAAAAAAAAAAAAAAATCTACAACTGCAATCCAGTTGTATCTAATTATCTCTACCAGAAAATCTGCCTTGTTCTTTAAGAAACTCTACATTGAAATACTTTCTACCCTTATTCATTGTAGTATATCTTTTTAGTTTAAGTTTAAAACTGTTCTGGGTGGACCAATCCTTCTATATAAATCTACCTCAGGCTACCTTCATGTTTTAACTACTTGGCTGATCACTCTATTTCGTTTATAACAGGAGGCGAAGGCGTGCCTCACAGCACCAGAGCTGAAAGTTATCAGCGACCCACAGCTGATGGCTTGCGCCAGGATCGGTGAACCAGAACCATCCAGACCCTGCTCCACCTCTCCGTGGTGCCTCTAGTAACAGACTAACCTGTCTAGTCTGGCCAAGCGAGTTGGGATCGAAGAGGGAAGACAACCACGTACTCAAAAATGTCATGCTGAAGTTGGAAGTGTTGGGCCGAAAGGCGCAAATATCACAGTTATACTGCAAACCACAACACAACGTAGACATGCCCACTTAACGTCCTTTTCAGGGCGGATGACAAAGAGGTATACTCCTTTAGTCATCGGGCGAATGCAAGCAAGCATTTCTAACAGATTTTTGTGACCAGCTAATTCTTTCCTAGATAGTTTCAGTCTCCATGGCACCATTCCTGGTCTAAACGATCCTACCTGCTAGCCGAAACCAATGAGAACTGATTCAATTCTGGACTCTTTTTCCCTCAACTAGTTTTGGTCACATGATAACTTAGTCATACCACCACAGGATCGCATCAGCAGTTGGCAACATAACTTAATGTCTCAGTCATAACCCTGTTAATTCTAATGACTCCCACTCTCCAAGAACACTGTTTTAACCCTCTAAATCTCACAATACGGTACATACTGTTTTGATATTCAATGTTACAGTTTTAATAGAAGAATAAAGATTTTGGAGATCTGAATTTGCTGATAGGAAGCAGTGGCTAGTCTCTGTTGAGGTCAACAGGTCAGGTTCATTCCACCAATCATCTTCTGGGTTTGTCAGCCTTTAAATAGATCTATCTATTGACCTTTCGAGCCGTAGCCGGCCCATAATGCGTAGACCCAGATATTCTTTCTTTTATCTAAATTTTTATTTTAGCAGTCTTTTCAATCCTTGTAAAGATCTGATTAAATAAATTATTATTATAAATATTTATTAGTTATTATTATAAATATTTATTAGTTGTTAAGATTAAATAAATATTGGAAACATTTTTTATGGAAAAGAAAGAAGACAGTAAAATTGATGGCATTAATTAAAGACATAAAAATTTGTCGATTCACTTTTCAAAGAGTAGTAATTGCATCTGAATGGGATGGGGGTTATTAAGAGTTGAGGATATTCTGGGTTAAGTGTTAATAAAAGAAGTTTCTTTATTATAATTCTATTTTTGCATTTCTTCTTTAATCTTGCATGCAATTTTTGTTTCAGAGTTATACTGGGAGTTACAGAAAATGGGACCATAACTGCTATAAGAAAGGAGGGATCTGGAAGTTTGGATGTTGATAGTGTATCTGATATGATCGATGTAAGTGACTATCTATAGTTTGGTCATGGGATGTAATTTTCAGTGATGTATTTATATCAATGGTAGCAGAGACAGACAAGTCTATGGAAATTTAGCATTCTCCAGATAAGGTGGAAGTAGTACAAAATTGGCATCAGTAACCGAGTGGTTACAGTGATCTTCCTGATCAGAAGGGTTTGAATTCATATTCCAGAAGTGGTGGATTTTTTTTTCTTCAACATGGCTTCATTGTCCGTCTATCCTCTAAAAAATGGATAGTAAAAAAAAAAGAGCCTCTTCATGCCAAGTGGCCTATAAGGAATATGGTGTTAGTGACTATAAATTTTACAGACCTCCAGCACATGATTTTCGGGGTAATGTGGTCGGTATTACGCCCACGCCGCTTTACTTTCCCAGAAAAAATCCAGTACCCGTTTAAGGCTGGGTGAACCCGGAAGCCATCAGTTGGGATCGAACCCTACCCCTTGTCCTTTGTAGTCCAGTTCACTAACCACTGAGCTGTCATGGCTCCCTAAAAAATTGGTAACAGGGAATTTTTCTGAGGAGTGAAAGCGGGTTGTCATGATACCAACTACATCACCCAATAAATGTGCAGATGATCATAAAAATAATTATGGACACTCATGCCATTATTACCTCATATCAATAATGGGTACCTTTTTATGTTTTATTTTCATCATATTTTAATAAAACACTTGTTTAATATCTTTTTGCAGAGTGCAAAAAAATTGGGTGTGGAACTGAACAAGAATTTGATAAAAGTTCTGAAAGAGGAAGAGAAGCTGGGAACTAAACCTGTTGGTTTTCTTAGATGATCATTAAAAATTATCAACTTAAATGTGACTACTTTTTGTGTATTTGTGTGGTCATTGTTAGTTTTCGTGAGAGTTACAATATAGAAAAATGATTCATTTCTAATGCTTTTTTTTTCGGCAGTGGTTCCCAAACTTTTTAACACCTGCAGCTCCTTTTCCCTGTTGATCATAACTGCCAGTGTCCTTTAGGTAGTTACAATTGTATAAGTTGAGTAAACTTTTATTCTTATATTTATTTTTGGGTAGGTTTCTACTTTAGATACAGAATTAACACTATCATGTAGAAACTCGTTTATGTACTAAAAAATATTACGTCTGTGTTTTTAGTTTTCATTTTATAATTTCTAACCACTGGGCAAGTTCACAACAATATCCTTGGCTTTGCGTCAATCCCATAGTTTAGTGGTGACATGATGCAGACTTTGGGAACCACTGGCTGTGATGTTGTGACTTGCTGGTTTAAGAGGTAGTAACTTTTCAAAGTTGGAACATAATTAGACTGAAAATACTTAATACAAAGCTTGTCTGCATTTGTTTGGTCATGAGAGCTCGTCTACATAAGATAGAGCTCACTTACTCTGCAACATATGACTTTGAAGCATCTGGACAAACTACAGAGCATATGCTACAGGACTGCAGCACTCTCAGCACCCTAAGAACACAAATATTGTCCATGTGTCATTCTTTGAAGAGACCACAACAAACTACAATAAACTGTCATTCTTTGAAGAGACTACAATAAACTGTCATTCTTTGAAGAGACTACAATAAACTGTCATTCTTTGAAGAGATACAATAAACTGTCATTCTTTGAGGAGATCACAACAAACTACAATAAACTGTCATTCTTTGAAGAGACTACAATAAACTGTCATTCTTTGAAGAGACTACAATAAACTGTCATTCTTTGAAGAGACTACAATAAACTGTCATTCTTTGAAGAGACTACAATAAACTGTCATTCTTTGAAGAGACTACAATAAACTGTCATTCTTTGAAGAGACTACAATAAACTGTCATTCTTTGAAGAGACTACAATAAACTGTCATTCTTTGAAGAGACTACAATAAACTGTCATTCTTTGAAGAGACTACAATAAACTGTCATTCTTTGAGGAGATTCACAACAAAGAGACTACAATAAACTGTCATTCTTTGAAGAGACTACAATAAACTGTCATTCTTTGAGGAGATCACAACAAACTACAATAAACTGTCATTCTTTGAAGAGACTACAATAAACTGTCATTCTTTGAGGAGATCACAACAAACAAACTACAATAAACTGTCATTCTTTGAAGAGACTACAATAAACTGTCATTCTTTGAGGAGATCACAACAAACTACAATAAACTGTCATTCTTTGAGAGAGATCACAACAAACTACAATAAACTGTCATTCTTTGAGGAGATCACAACAAACTACAATAAACTGTCATTCTTTGAGGAGATCACAACAAACTACAATAAACTGTCATTCTTTGAGGAGATCACAACAAACTACAATAAACTGTCATTCTTTGAGGAGATCACAACAAACTACAATAAACTGTCATTCTTTGAAGAGACTACAATAAACTGTCATTCTTTGAGGAGATCACAACAAACTACAATAAACTGTCATTCTTTGAAGAGACTACAATAAACTGTCATTCTTTGAGGAGATCACAACAAACTACAATAAACTGTCATTCTTTGAAGAGACTACAATAAACTGTCATTCTTTGAAGAGACTACAATAAACTGTCATTCTTTGAAGAGACTACAATAAACTGTCATTCTTTGAAGAGACTACAATAAACTGTCATTCTTTGAAGAGACTACAATAAACTGTCATTCTTTGAGGAGATCACAACAAACTACAATAAACTGTCATTCTTTGAAGAGACTACAATAAACTGTCATTCTTTGAGGAGATCACAACAAACTACAATAAACTGTCATTCTTTGAAGAGACTACAATAAACTGTCATTCTTTGAGGAGATCACAACAAACTACAATAAACTGTCATTCTTTGAAGAGACTACAATAAACTGTCATTCTTTGAGGAGATCACAACAAACTACAATCTTCTGTCATTCTTTGAGGAGATCACAACAAACTAAAATCTTCTGTCATTCTTTGAGGAGATCACAACAAACTACAATCTTCTGTCATTCTTTGAGGAGATCACAACAAACTACAATCTTCTGTCATTCTTTGAGGAGATCACAACAAACTACAATAAACTGTCATTCTTTGAAGAGACTACAATAAACTGTCATTCTTTGAGGAGATCACAACAAACTACAATCTTCTGTCATTCTTTGAGGAGATCACAACAAACTACAATCTTCTGTCATTCTTTGAGGAGATCACAACAAACTACAATCTTCTGTGTTCGTGAAGGAGAGCACAACAAACTACAATCTTCTGTCATTCTTTGAGGAGACCACAACAAATTACAATCTTCTGTCATTCTTTGAGAAGATCACAACAAACTACATTCTTCTGTGTTCGTGAAGGAGAGCACAACAAACTACAATCTTCTGTCATTCTTTGAGGAGACCACAACAAATTACAATCTTCTGTCATTCTTTGAGAAGATCACAACAAACTACATTCTTCTGTGTTTGTGAAGGAGAGCACAACAAACTACATTTCTCTTGTCTTTCCTTGAGGAGAGCGCAATATAATACAATCTTCCTAAATGAGACAAGCACAAGAAAATTCAATCTTGTGCCTTCCTTTGAAAAGAGGACAACAAAATACAATCTCCATTCATTCTTTTGTGAGAGCACACCAAAATATAATCTTCTGTCATTCTTTGATGAGATGATAACACACTAATATCTTATGTTTTTTTTGGTCAGATATTAACAAAGTACAATCTTCTGTCTTTCTTTGGTTAGATTATGTAACAAAGTACAATCTTCTGTCGTTCTCTGGTGAGATCAAAACAAAGTACAATCTTGTCTATCTTTGGTAAAATCACAATAATGTACCAAATTCTGTCTTCTTTTTGTGAGATAACAACAAAGTGCAATCTTCTTTCTTTCTTTGGTGCGATCACAACAAACTTCTACAATCTTCATTTTTCCTTTGAGGAGAGCAAAACAGACTGTAATTTGCAGCTTATGAAGAAAATATCGTAAACTGAACTCTCATATCATTCATCATCATGTACCATGTCAGCTGGCATAGGAGATCATGTCTTTCCACAATCTTATATCTACCAAGCATCGTATCAGTATTCTGTTGTTGACTGTTTTCCATGCCATGACACCCAGCAATCTAGTATTTTCTCTCTCTGTCATCTGCGATCTTTCCTTCCCTATATTTTGCCACATATATAACCAGGTATTCCAACTTTCCTCTTGTCATGATGTGCCTGAAAAAATATTGAGTGTTTCTTGGTAGATCCCTTTTTGAGTTGGCCTCTTTGGTCCTTTCAGCTGTCATGAAAACTTTCAACATTCTTCTGAGAACTGCCATCTCTGTGGCCTCTAATCATCCTTCCATTTGTTTGTCTACTGTCCATGATTAGTTCCATAGGTCAGAACTGGCTCTATATAGCACTGATGAACTCTCTTTCTCACTTCGATTGACATAGATTTGTTGCATAAGATGGATTTTCATTATCTGAAATGGGTTGAAATGAATTTGGGTTGAGCTATTCTACTTTTTATTTCTGTGGTGCATCTTCCATCTGATATTATTTTGCTTAAGTATTTGACGCGCTGCACTTGTTTAAGATTTGTCCTGTTTATTTTTTTTATGATGCATGATGGAGATGATTGTTTTTTCGATATGACCATTACTTCTTTTTCTTATTATTCAGACTGAGACCTTCCTTGTTGCTTTCTTTTACTATTATGTCTATCATTTCCTGTAATTCATTCTCTGTCATGGCCAATCTACTTGTTGTCAATACGAAAGCAGCATTGTCTTCCTTCACAATTCTGCCACCAACATAAGCCATGAAAGCACACGAGCTCTGTATGTGCTAAATAACTTTGGTCCAATCAGAAGAGTTCTCGAAAATCAAGGCCTTAATTTCTGCCTCAAGGATCAATGAATTTTGTTGCCTATATTCTCTGTCTAGTGTGATGACAATGAGAATGGACGTACTACCCTCTGACGGCACTCGTACCAATTTTTTCCCCGGTTCTATGTCCTCGATTGAACACACCTACTGAATAATATTCATAGCCTGCCTCTTCCATGATTTCTATACACATTTCTATATAGCCCAACTCTATCGTCACAAGACTGCTATTTCTACATAACCCAACTCTATCGCCACAGTTTATATTTCTTTTACATTTCTATATAATGAACTCAATTAGACCGAACTAGTTATACCGCTCCCTTCCAGGCGTCATGTAAAAACTAACGAAGTGGGAGCGGGTGTTAAGCTGTGACAGAAAAGGCTCAGCTATACCAGTGGGTTTCACTAATAGTTCAAGTCAAACGGAGACAACCCCGAATAAACCAATGAAAAGACACGAAACCACAGTGTTTATTTCCCTTGTACAAACTTCTCGAACCGTCGTCAATGTAATGTTACGATCCACGTCATTTGGGGCTTAAATGAAACCAGTTAGTCCAGTAGGCAACAACACTGGCTACAGCGGATGTTCAACCGACTGTCATCATGTAATTCTATAGAAACAACTTCCTGCCCTTCCTCTTCAGCCAACGTTTGCTGCACATAAAGGTCGTCAAGGTCACAAACTTGGCGGTGTGTGTTGCCTTGACGACAAATAAAATCACGCTGTGCCGCGGCTAATACGTAATATGAAAACTCTATATATAGAGCTTTACAGCAGGAGGCAATCTGATCATCATCAGATGACCCCGTCGAGCAAGTGTTTCGGCCCATTAGCTTCTTGACACTCTAAGGGAGGTGGGCCCGTCTGGGTCATGACTCCCAGGCGTCGACCTCCTGCTGCATTGCATCTTGAGCTTACAATATATATTCGGCACAAAATAACTACACTTTACTCTATGTAACATTTCTGTTCGAATACAGTCTTCACTAGCATGGTATAGTTACTTGTCTTAGCTTTGACCCAGCACGTTGCTGTCCTCTTCAATCGTCTAAAGTGGCTATTAATTGCAACAACTAGGTCCGTTACCACATTTAAATATCATCTGGAGGCGAAGGCGCGCCTCCCGGCACCAGAGCTGGAAGTTGTCAGCGACCCACAGCTGATGGCTTGCACCAGGATCGGTGAATCAAAACCATCCAGACCCTGCTCCGCCTCCAGTAACAGACTAACCTGTCTAGTCTGGCCAAGCGTGCCGGGATCGAAGAGGCAAGACAACCCGGTACTCAAAAATGTCGTGCTGAAGTCGGATGTGTTGGGCCGAAAGGCACAAATATAACAGTTATACTGCAAACCACTACGCAGACACATCCACTACGTCCTTGTAAGGGCGGATGATGAAGAGGAATATTCTAGTCTACCACGATACTCTAGAATACTTTAGTCATCGAGCGAACGCAACCAAATATCACCTCACCGTTCATAGGGAAATGACCGGAGAAATCCAGTTAATGGTGAAGCTACTCTTGAGTTTAAGAAGCTGAAACAGAAAATCCAGAGGCACTCTGTTTAAATGTATCCTCTAAATCAATTGCAGCAGCAAAAAAAATGGTTTTAGTGCCTGCTGGAAGCCTTCATATGCAAATATATTTGGGGCCAAAAATCGCTTCATTTACCCGAGTCTCTCTCTCTCTCTCTCTATTGATGATATCCTCCGATTGTAGGTGAAAGAAGATGCAACCTTTTTAGCTGTTAAGTTAATGTCCTGCCAATGATTTTCTCCAATAACTTATCCACCGTGTTTTACATGCGGTTATTATAGGATAGCCTTGTTGTATCGTATGGTCTCTGCCCAGCTTCGGCATCAAAAATAAATATGAAGCCAGCCTTCCCTGACAGTAGCGCCCAGGATAGTGATGTTATTAATACTTACTAGTTCCAGCAAACCCTCAGTAGAAACTCGCCAATGTCCTCATACCGATACCATTTGGGCCTGTGCACGTTTTAACGCGGCTCTGACCTCATCTACTGTAGCATATTAGAAAGAAACGATCAAACATTTTTTGGGCACATCATGAAAAGAGGAAAGTTGGAATACTTGGTTACAACTGGCAAAATAAAAGGAAAGAGAGATCGCTGACGACAAAGAGAGAAAATACTGGATAGCTTGGTGTCACGGCATGGAAAACAGTCAACAACAGAACTGATACGATGTACTGTAGATAGAAGATTGTGGAAGGACATGATTGCTTACGCCAAACGGTATGGCACGTGATGATGATGACTGTAGTATAATCATTATTCAGGCCATACACATGTCTGAGATAGCCGCAATGGCAACTCAACGACTTGCTTCACCCTTTTGATCGCTCTGCTCCAGATAGTGAGAGAATAGCGTTCTACTCTTGTTTTCATGCGTTCTCTGTCAAGTAAGATCTCTGGAAGTCACAAACACAATTATTCTTCACTGCACCATTCATACTCCCGTGAAGCTACGTGAGCAACTTCAATGACTTGTCTTGGCTCACCCTTTCGCAAAACTCTGCCAATTTCTCTCCTTTTACTTTTTTTGCTAACGTTTTAACCTTCATGCCCATGTTTTGTTTCAACAAAAGGATATAGTCAGGTATTCAGGTTGGGCTTTTATAATACAAGTTTTATACACAACTTCCTATCATTCGTACTTTCAAAAGAAAGGCCATGATTTGTTTAGAATTTATTTTATTATTTATTTTAATGTCTTTTATAAATACATATCATTGTATGTGTGATACTCCTTTTTCCCCCCTGCATTCTTCTTATGTTGGTTTCCTAAATGGCGTAAGGAATTAAAACAGCTAGTGACTTTAAGAGGACTGCTGGCGCCAACGTCATTGTGCATGCTGTCAGAGGCCTTCACTTCAAGAAACAGATTATTAAAACCTAGCCAATTGTGGAGCAAAGAATAGTAATACCGTGACCTTCCAGGCATGTCGTAAGAGGCGACTAAGGAGATTGATCGATGCTTGACAAGCTGTCATTGTAAAAAGTATTGTTATGGAAACAGCGCCATAGGTTTTAGAAGCAGTAATCTCTGCAATATGTGCCATTTTGGCACACAAGGATTGTGTTTTTGAGATTGTGGTTCTGCCCTATGTGCCATCTTCGGCTCGAAAGGACAATAGACAGATATAATTGTGAAGCGAGTTAACTAAAGATGGGGATAACTTCTGTCCCGAAAACACGTCCCCCGTCAGGTATTACGGACTGAATGGCTAAAATATCGTAATTTGGTTGTAAACTTCAATGTAACGCAAGAAGCGCCGATTTCAGGACAAATAACGAGGATATTCTATAAATATGTACCGGTCGCTCTTACCATGAAATGAAACATTTTAGAGCATCGGGTTTCTCGTTTGATGTTTACTACTGTGATGTCTCCAAACACTTCTTGCCTATAAAGTTAAGCATTGCGATTGCTGTAATATAGTACATGTGTATTGCTATTATTATTATTATGTCTAATCAAAGCCAAAAAATATAGTCCCTATATATATAATTAAAATAAACAATTTCCGTAAGTGAATTTTATAAGCGCTGTTCAATAAAAAAAATTTTAAAAAATCGTCAACATAGAAACACGTCTAATACAGAAATAGTGTGAGCTCAAACGAGAGATTAATTTGATGAAGAAAATGGGTACTTTGTGTATGCGCGAATTTTCCTATAACTTGAACCTATGTTTCACACAGACTGATAGAACTACACATTTTATTCTGCTTCATATCACTCAGAATCCAAAGCTCTTCATTGATGCCAAGTTTCCTTGCTCTACCTAAGGTAGTTTTTGTTTTACATTGAAACTCTATGACAGGTGTTTTGCATCATATTTTTTTCCATATATTACTAAAAGATAAATAACACATAAAGTAAACAAACTCATGCAATCCAATCAGTGTCAGTAATAAGTATATAAGTCTAAATCCAAAGTTTCAAGATAATTCATTTGGAAATTACATCATCATCATCATCGAGTGCCTTCTCCGCAACGAAGGTTGGCTACCATGGATCGCCATTCTACTCTGTTTCTTGCTTTGATGGTGCAGGTTGTCATAGATTGACTTGTCCATCTTTTGATGCTACTCGTCCATGTTAGTCTTGGTCTGCCTCTGCCTCTTTTACCTTGTATTTTCCCTTCCAATATTACTTTTAGTAGGTCGTTGTGTCTTTTAACATGCCCCAAAAATGTCATTTGTCTTGTCTTAATTGTATTTAGTAGTTCTCTTTTTTTTCAGTTGTTTTAAAACTTCATCGTTTGTTTTCTTTTCTTTCCATCCAATTCTACCTATTCTTCTGTAAATCCACATTTCAAAGGCTTCAATTTTCTGTTCTGTTTTCTTGTCTAATGTCCATGTTTCTGCACCATACAGGAATATTGAAAAGATGTAACATTTTGCCATTCTTAGTTTCAGCCCTGCTGATATTTGTTTTGTTGTTAGTATATTTTTCATGGCATTAAAATTACTTTTTGCCATACCTATTCTTTTGTTTATTTCAATTTAACATTTTCCATCATTGGTTATAGTATGTCCAAGGTTGTTGTAGCTCTGGACTGTCTCCAGATGTATTCCCTCAACTGTGATATTTAATTGTAGGTCTTGAGAATTTTCATTGTTTATGATCATTGTTTTATTCTTTTTGATACTCATATCTAGTCCATATTTTGTGCGTGTTATGTTTATCACATTAAGCAATTGTTGTAGGTCTTTAGGATTTTATGCTAGTAGAACAGTATCATCAGCGGGTAAGGATAATGGAAATTACAGGCTTACTTAAGATCTATAAATATATAGGCCATAGGCCTATATATGCCTACTATACATATCTATAAATATGCTATGTACATACATTCTCTGCCTAGCTCGTTTTAGATATTATTTCGGCCTACCTTGACTATTTTCTGAAATCTTGTTTCATTTTCTTTTACCAAGACCACAACATCAACAAATTTTGCGTGGATTGCTTTCACTTTCACCAAGTAGTCCTGGTTCGATACTGATCGACGGCATCTGTCTTCAGTCCGCGTCTATTTTGGGTAAAGTTCTAGTTTAGTCAGATAAATGATTCGAATGATCTCCCCGTAGTAGACGTCGCAACAAAACTACAGTAGTTCTCAATTACTAATAATTATTATATTTGGGTTGTGACTTTTTATCTTCGCGTGTTGCTTCTCTTTTCTCTACAATTATTAGATAGGGCGTCGAATAAAGTGCAATGTTACTTAAGGGGAAGTTACTCTTCCGTACTTTAATTTATGTGACTAAACTTGGACTTTATCCTATTTTGTTGTGTCCATGATGTGCAAAAATCACGTGAAGTTATAATTGTTTAAAAAGCAAACTAGTTTGAGTACTTGGTTCAAGTATGTACTGCCAGTAACCCCTGGTCTACCAAGAAAAGGTGGAGATGTGGACAAGACAAGCTCAACAACCGTTGCTGATTTCTTTGTACTTGCACATGAATGCATTTAATTAATCTGAAACTATAAATAACTAGCAAATACTGACTAATTAACTAAAAATATAGATAAGATAACATTTAATCGATTAATGAAATACCCAAACAAATGAGAAAACAAAAATGGGAGTACTCCTGAACTAAGGAGTCGGGTTGTGAAACAAGCACCGTTTCTAGGAATTCCTGTCAATATTTCCTGGAGCAGGACTAGTTACTAGTTTTATTTTCGGGTTTTAATATAGTTCTGACACCACAGGGGAGAGATGAGATAGTACGATGTCGAATGTTACTTCATTTTGGCTGCCAGGTTTGTATTATCACACTTATCTTATATTTTGATTGGTAATTTGTGATAGTACATATGTTAACTTATTGTACAAGTCGATGTAAATAATACACAAACACATTTACTTTACTATTTAATTTAATTCATTTTCATTTTGTGTAGTCAGTAATGAGTAGATATAGTATTATAGTATAGTTATATAATTTATAGTATATATATATAATATATATACTTATATACTATAAATATATACTATACTAAACTTATATACTAATCATACTCATTACTATTACTACTCAGTTATACTATCTCAGAGATAGTAGTCGAAAGTCGGTTGGAGAATCAAATAATCAAAATCAAGGTTTGGTTTGTTATGGCGAATTACAGTTAGTAGATTAGTTAGAAGAGTAGACTAGAGTGTTCAGAACAACGACAACACTGTGTAGTGTGTAGTGTAGTGTAGTGTAAGTGTAGTGGATAAGTAGTAGTTTAAGTAAGTGTACATGTAACTCAACAGCTTTTACTTTAGAGTTAAATTTACTATAATTTAGAGCTTTCTTTCCTTGATGATTTATTTATTTTATTACTTATTAAATTTATATTTTGTGTTTATTTATTTAATTATATTGTAACTGTCTAGATCAAAAGTAGAGACATGATCACCTACGCCAGCAGGTTCGGTGTACTTGATGATGATGATTTATTATTGTGTTTACTAGTTTTGGTAATTTCCTAGTTTGATCAGATATAGTATTTCAGTTTGGAAGAGTGATGTCCCCTAAAATATGTCTGCCAAAATGCAGTGGTTCTACGCATTCTTGGCGTTGGGGTCATTACGTGATTACGCCGATTGGTAATCAACCGCACAATTCCCTTCGATCAGAAGATCATAATTAGGCCGAGTGGCGTCGTTTTTGTCACGCGTTATAATATATTTATAAATATTTAACACTAAAGCTAAACCTAACCCCTGGACCCAACGCCCAATCAACAGATACTCCGAAATGATTACATGCCAGCGTAATGACCCAACGCCAAGAATGCGTAGAACCACTGTATTTTGGCAGACATATTTGAGGGGACATCACTCTTCCAAACTGAAAGACTATATCTGATCAAACTAGGAAATTACCCTAGTTTTAATAAAACAATACAATGTAATAGTATTATCTATCTATCTATTGTCCTTTCGAGCCGAAGACGGCACATAGGGCAGAACCACAATCTCAAAAAAGAAACCTTGGGTGCCCTAAATGGCACATATTGCAGAGATTACTGCGTCTAAAATCTATGGCTCAGTTTAATGTTTAATATTATTATAGCTAATTAATTTATACAATAATAATATCGACTAGAAAGAATTAATTATTAGTGCTGTTAACTCAACTGAGTTAAAATTAAAGTGTCAGTTAGTTAGTCAGTCACAGTCAAATTATTTTAAAATTAAGATGAATGAAAAAAATTACTAATTACTGTACTATTTACATTTAATTATATTATATTATTATTGTAATATTTAACTTTTTGAATGTTTTAATTTTTATTCATTAAATAAAATAAAGTTGAAAAATAATGATGTGGCTGATAAGTAGAGTAGTGGCTCAGGCTCACTCAGTGGCTGTGAGTATTAATAAAATTATAATTATTATTAAATTTTATAATATTATAATAATATTATAATTTATTATAATAATTATAATTTATGGTGATGTTGATCTAACGTTATCTTTTATATCTAACTAATTCATAATTTTTGTTTAGGAAGGACCTGGAAAGTAGTTCACTGTTGGACATTGCTACACTTATATTATATAGTTCATTTCAAAACTTGTCACATTCACTACCAAGGGGACATTTGCTACCAAGGAGTTTAACACGCTGTGTCCATGCCATTTTTTTCAGAATTTATTTTTTATTTGCAATAACAATGAGAAAAAAAATGAAAATTGATCTTTTTTGATCTAAAACACATGATTTGTTTGGACAATGGCTCAGGAAGTTGAAAAAGATCATAATTTTAGAGTTACATTACAAGATTCTGATGAAAATAATTGCGGAAATGTTAATAAATTAAAAGTCACAAATCGCTGCTTCTGGGTTTCTCTGGCTATTAGAGCCACATATGTGGCTTTTAGCATGAAATGTGTTAAAAAGCTATAACTTAATAGCTGTTTTAATATTTGTTAAAATTTTGTATATAAAACTGTTTATTGTCATAACGTTATATAAAAAAAAAATTCATTGGAAACGGATAGTTTTTAATTTGTCTAATTTGCAACTTATGTAAACAAACACACATAATTTTACTAGTGTAATGAAAGTAATATAATCTTTACAGCTTCAAGTTGTCATTATTATTAGTGCATTTATAAAAACCTTAATTTGTGCTATATAATAATATATTGTGTAATTGTTGTGCTAGTTATCATATATTATATATAGACATCAGTCGTTAATTATTGTAAAAAAAAAATATTTAATAAAATAATAATTTAATTAAAACAAAAAATCATTATTATAATTAGAATCAACTCAAATCATGATCTATCTATCTTTCGTTCGCCTGTCTATATCTACAATGTTGTTTCCTGTATAAATTTTACTGTCTTTTGTAATTCTTGCAATGGTCCATATAGTTTTGTTTGTAGTGTTGTATCTATGGGCCAATGGATTTTCCTTAGTCTACTATATTCAGTGCAGTCTTGAAGTATGTGTTCAGCAGCCTGGGGCACCTGTCCACATGTACATGTAGTTGAAGTACCGATTTGAATTTTGTATACATGTGACAGTGGAGTCGATTGTGTTCTATTCTGAGGCGTATAATGATAACTTGTTCCTATCAATTCATATTATGAAAGGCATCATTATTTGGGGCTTGTGGTCTTCTGATTGATTTGATTATCTGTTTCTTCTGATGGTTTGTAACTAGTGCATCTAGTTGTGCGCCTGCTGCACCTTCCTTTGCCAGCTGATCTGCTCTCTCATTTCCTCTTATTCTACAGTGAGATGGGATCTACTGTAGAGCGACCCTGTGGTGCTTGCAGAGTTCAGTCACTCAATAAGATCTGCAGATGTGGCAATTTTCTGGATTGTAGTGCCTTGAGTGCTGATCTTACATCTGTCAAAAACTCTACAGGCTGTGGGTTAAGATTACTGTTCTGCAGTTTTTCTATTGCCAACTTTATTGCTTGTATTTGTGCATCATAATTGTGACAATATTTCCCTGTTGCTATTTTATTCATATCCCTAGTGTTATTTAGGTACTTTATGTATGCCCCTGCTTCCCCATTCTTTACTGCTTTCTGTGCTGATCCATCTCTGTACATACAAACACATAGATCTTGTGG
Organism: Megaustenia siamemsis; assembly: GCA_032433765.1. NCBI lineage: Eukaryota > Metazoa > Mollusca > Gastropoda > Stylommatophora > Ariophantidae > Megaustenia > Megaustenia siamemsis. The sequence continues at coordinate 58,503,345 of JAVIAB010000106.1, forward strand.
ATATTCTTGATCCAAGAATCTGAGAGTTATTGTTTTACGTTGTATACTATTCTGATCCTCCTTGTCAAGTATTCCATTCATTTCTGTCCATATTTGTATTGTCAATCCAGATTCATCTGTCCAGGGAGTCTGTTCTGGTATAGGCAGTAGGGGGTTAACAACTCTTGGCATGTCTGATGTTTGTCTACAAATACACTTGGCTTGGTGGATAACACTCTTCTCTTAAGCCATCCCAATGCAAGATTTGGAATCGGTCCTTCATTGGATGTCTCGGCATGCGTGAAAATTGTACTGCCTGTATCAGCACCTTTGTGTCCCTCCATTCTCTCAGTGCTGGTATCGTCCACAATTTCTTCATCTCCAATATTGGTGTTGATTTCATTGCTCCTCTAATGACCCTAAGTGCCTGGTTTTGTACTTTATCCAGCTCTTGCAATGTGGTGTTTGATGCTGAGAACCATGCAAATGATCCATATTCTAGATGTGGGCGTATATTCTGTTGGTAAACTTTACTGTGCTTCCCCCCTCGCACACAATATGGTTCCTCACAGCTTTCTTAATATAGCCACCTTCCTCCTTGCTTTTTGGGTTGCCTTATTTATCTATTGTTTCCAAGATAGTTTGTTGTCAAATGTAACTCAGACACAAGTAACTAGTACGTCTTCTTTCACAGGCTCATTGCATATTTAAATGGTGCCTGCTTCTTGTTTTAGGGAAAGAGTGAAAAGTTTAGTATTGCTTTTGCCTGTATTGATGCTGATACACCATCTGTTTACGTCCATCAGTTTAGTGCATTTATAGCTCTTTGCAACAATTTGCATACTCCTCTATGCACCATATTACCAGGTCAAAAGTCAGCCATCAGCTAATCAAGAGCATAGCCCACACACTTATTGAACCAAAAGGCACAAATATCACAAATTGTAAACCACAACACAGTGCATCTATGTTTTTACACCCTTTTAAGGACAGACAATATAGAGGAGTTGGAGCTTAAAGAAAGAGAAGAATGTAGAAGAGTAGTCATATGAATGCAAGAGGGAATGAATTAGACTTTATGAAATCACTGTGGTATTAATGTTTTGGTTCACATTTCTCACTCAAAAGAATCAATTTTAAATACTATACTTTGTTGAGTTACGTTTTTTTCTTTTCTATCCCAAATTTTAATGTAAGTGAGATTGAGTACCCAGTCAAAATGGAAAGAGCTGATAAAACTAGATATATTTTTCATGTTGTGTACATAACAAATTATTTTTGAAGATTATTATTTTTTTTTTTAAATAATTTAAAAAAAACATATCTCTCTGGGTACAATTTAAAAATCAAATAATTCAGACCAAATGTTTATCAAATAATATGATAGTATATTGTTGGAAACAATGTTTCTGTTCTCTCATGATAATTGTACATTGACAACCTCAATGAATTTTAAGAGTTTATTACATAGAGTTGCAAAATACCATTTTATAGTACGTAAAAAAATATGTCATGTGATGTGGTAAGGAAAGAAAGGAGGAATGGTTATAATGTTATGTAAAACAGCAGAAAGGTACACAAAAAGTAATTTTAAAAAAATAATAATTGTTTAAAAAAAGGGTTGACATTACTCCTTTATGATAAAATGACACCACAATATACTAAACCTACATTATATACAATTTCAAGGATGGTACTCAAATGCTAATACTAATACATATAAATGTTTTGTTGTCATGTTCAAGGTCCTCTTGATGTCTTGAAACCACCTTCTTTTTGGTCAGTCCCTGTCTCACCTTCCTGAAACTACACCTTCCATTATTGTTCTTTCCAGTCTGCTGTGTCCTTGACATGGCCATAGTATTTTAATTTCCTCTGTAAGATGTTTAATAAGTCAGTTCTTTTCAATTTTTAGATCTTTTAATATATGTTCATTGCTCTTTTTCATTATCCAAGGTATCTTAAGGATTTTTCACTATTTTTGTAGCATAGAACAATCACAAAAAATTTCCACCCAATCCTGAAGCAAGCATGGACAACTCTTGCCAGGACCTGCCAGCCTCTTTCATTTCATCATGTATGGTTTGTTACCATGTCCCCAGTGGTCTGCCTCTCCTTCGTTTGCTAGGTGGTGTTCATTTTAATGCTAGGTGCAGAAGCCTAGTTAGTTCAATTCGTAGAACCTGCCTAGCCATTTGAAACATCTTCTTTCACTTCATTTGATTGATATTGTTAATGCCTGATCATTTGGCGACTTTTTTATTTGTAATGTGTTGATCCAAGTGAATGTATCAAATCTTCTTAAGACAGTGAACTTCAATTCCTCTAGGTCGATTTTCTATCTTATGGTTCATTCTCCATGTTTCTGCTGCATATAGGAGTACATTTGACTTGTAAATTCTAAGCTTGATGCTGAGATGGAGACTAGCTGAATGGCAAATTTTAATGAACTGATTTTCTTCATTGTTGTTTGTCTTGTTGTCCATGGTTCACTAACTTATGTTGCTTTTGGTAAGATACATCCCCTCAGTAGTTTTTATTTTACTGCCTCGTTGGTATTGTGTCAAGTTCTTCATGTCATTTCATTTTTGTGTTGCTATTGCTAGCTTTCTTTTGATTTCTTTCTGGCAGTCTCCATTGTTAGCTACTATAGGTAGAGTCTGACAGGTCAAAGTAAATATAATTTGCTGTTAAGTTAAATGAAAAAGAGGGGGTGGGGGGGAATTCATTAACTATTTCTACAGCATTTAACTAATTTTCTGAGATCTGCTGAGTGGTTGCTGGTGGGGTCTGGAGAATAAACAGCACATTCTCCAGCGCATTTACCACATAGTGTATTGATCAGAATTCTTAATTTTACCTTGATAGAGAAGAAAATATAAACCTCCAGAAATTAGACCCACGTTTGTCTAATTATAAAATGAACTGTCCATTCCATCTCCCCTGTAAAATTAATTAAAATCTTTAAAGAGAAAAAGAGTTAAGGATGAGTAAGGAACATAATTGATGTTTTTTAATAGCCAAATTGATTTTGTTTTAACTGAGTTGAAATATCCACAGATTCAGATCATTCATCTTTTTTTAAAATATACACTGTCACTGGCTTATATTTGTTTTGTGTTGTTTAATTGAAGTATCACATCTTAGTGGATTTAAAGTAACCTTAATTTATTGTTGTTGTTTTGTTTTCATTGACAAAAATATTAGATGTCCATAATACTTTTCAATTAGCTCTTCTATGAATGTAGATATTTTGTGATTTCTTACAGTCAGGTACACATTGTTTACTCATGGACCTGAATCTTGACAGCTACATCGGGATGTCTGGGCATTATTAAAATTTTAATCAGGTAATATATTCCTTATATTTTGTATATTAATCATTTGACATTATGTTTTTCCACTTTTCAACTCCCAACGGAGCATAAGTCTTTAAGAAACTGTTTTCTAAAGTGTCTTGTTTTGTACCATTTTCTTGACTTGACTTGACTTTCCCATGTTTTTGAAGTTTTTGTGGCTTATTTCTTTTTTTAAAAACATTTTATTTGTTAAAGCCGTGCCTATACCATGGTGTGGGTGTGGGAAACGTTTAGGTCTATGTTTACTTTCAGATGTTTGATAATAGTAATAAGTCTGATGTAACCAACAATGGTCTCGGAGGAACACTTTTACACTAGGCTCAAAACATCACCATCCATAAACACTGTTTCTAATTTTTTAAGATCAGATCATATCTAAAATCCCTCTTTTGAGATAAAAAAAAAACAGCTTTACTTAAAGTGACAATAGGAGACAAAATAAGTAATGAAAAAATCAAGAATATAGTGGGAGTAACATCAATCCTGAGCTTCACCCAGAGCAACAAATTACATGGTTTAAATATGTAGGATAGTTACTAATAAACAGCAATCCACAGCAGGCATTAACAAACAGACACAAAAGCAGAAGAGGTAGAGGAAGACCTTACAAGAAGTGGACAATCAAAATTATGTGAAGCCACACAAAGTACCTAGTGTGAGGTGAACCAAAGAGGGCTGTCAAAACACTCCATTTTCCCATGATGCGGAAAAGAAAAAGAGGATAGAGAACAAGATACAAGACAAGAGAATTATTAATACGATTAAAAATATATAAGCTGACACCACTATCTTATCAAGCCAGATGGCTTTTAAGTTAAAAGTAAAGCAAATAGCCCTGTCACACCACCTGGCATATAGGGAATATGGTGTTAGTGACCACAATTTTTATAGACCTTCGGCACATGATTTTTAGGGTAATATGGTCGGTATTACACCTGTGCCGCTTTACTTTCCCAGGAAAAAAAAAGTGATACCCATTTAAGGCTGGGTGAACCTGGAAGCCATTGATCAGGATCAAACCTGACCTCTTGTCCTTAGTAGTCCTGTTCACTAACCATTGATTCATCTTGGGTCCCTTTTAAGCTAAAGCTTATTGGAAAATGTCTGATGTGTAAGATTAATGATGTGTAGATAAAGTGTGCAGAAAGGCTTCGTGGTTTATAATTTGGTCTGATTTTGTGCTAAGGATATTGGGTTTACCTGTGAAGGAAGTAAGCTCTTCTTAAAAAAAAGCTCTTTTGGGGTTTGGTAAGGCTGAGGTAAAAAAAAAAGGTAAGTAAATGTTCCCTCTACCTTATGCATGGGGTATATGTTTTAGTAGCCATATTTTTCCATTACCAATGGCACATTTCTGGGTGATATGGTTGGTAGCACACCAGGCTACCCTTGTACCATTCTTTCTCTCTTAATCTGTATAAAACTTGATTGCTTGCGTTCGCCTGATGACTTAAGGAGTGTACTTCCTCATCATCCGCCCTTAAAAGGACGTTAAGTAGGCGTGTCTGCGTTGTGTTGTGGTTTACAGTATAACTGTGATATTTGTGCCTTTTGGCCCAACACATCCGACTTCAGCATATAAAACTTGATTGATACGAGACTTGTATTGCTTGAAGAGATACTTGACTGTAAGGTCTTCCGATGGTTATAGGAGCATCTTGACTCTTACACTGATAGCACTTGAAACTGGCATGTACCGACCGCCGGATAATGCCGCCCCTGTAACATGGTAGATGGAATGACTGCTATGCTGATGTTGGCCCCGTGTAAAGAAACACCGTTCTATACTCTTCTGGTATCAATCGATTCCCTCGTGAGTGGCACACTATTAGTCTGTGTACAACGCTCTTTCCGTTATTTCTGGCTGTAGACTGTCTTGTCCTTAATTTCTGCGACAACTCTAATGTTCGGTCCACCACGTGTACTTTCAGCTGTCAAGATGGTTCTGCACTGCCTTGCCTCTATTTCGCATTGTCGTAGAACTGTTACTCACACTCAGCCATCAGACACACCAACCTCAGTAACTAATGGAATGCATCAGTCACTTTGAATAAACACTAAGAAATGCTTTATTACTAAGTCCACCCTGAACTGAGACATTTTGTCTAACTGTTGCCAACTATTTACATGGACAATGTCTGTCCTTTAAAGCTAACTCAACATTTCAACTACTAGGGCTATCTATCAAAGAGATGATGCTCATGGTTCTGTCCGAGGCCGTCTCCTGCTTGTCCATCCCCTACACTGACTCTCTCTCTAACTCTCACTCCAACTGCCAAAAAAATCTCCTTGACAGCCATAGTTATTTCATGCATCATCACTTTATGACCGGTTCGCACCGCCTTGCACTATCCCAGTATCTAATCATTTTTCCGTGCAATTCCCCTTTCTACACCCTTACCTTCCAGAAAAATTTCTGGTACCCATTTTTAGAGACTGGATGAATTTCAAAGCCTTGTTACACATTTTTTTTTTAAACATCTGGGAATCGAATTCACACTCTTCTGATCAGTATCAAATGCACAAACCACTCAGTCACTAAAGCGTCTGCGTTGGCTGTGAGACTAGGAATAAAAGTTGCATATCCATGCCGCAGCCTTGTACTGCAGAGGTTACAGCTTTTATTTCACCTGTGATTGAGAAATTGTTGACCCTGGTAGAATCATTCCTCATTCACTTGATTGGAAAACATCAGTTGAAATCACCCAGCCACCTGTTTCCATTCTCAGTACTAATAAATCTTAAATGAGGAAGTAGATGGTTTATCTAAATCCACATATTAAACAAAGAACAGAGGGTCCGAATGGTTTAGAGATAAGATGTTGGACATTGAATGAAAAGGTCCCAGATTCAAATCATGCAACAGGCGGTGGGAATTTTTCTTTTCAAATACTTGGTTTCTTCGTGGCTTTACCTTTCCTTTGTCTCTGAGTTGTGATATCCATTGTCTTGCTCTCATAGGCAATAGTGAAAAAAAAAAAACAAAGATGTTGTGTGCACTGCGTACATTATAGAACCTTGGCAGTTGAAGGAGTAAGCCAAATGGTCATTACCTGGGACATAATTGCTAGGAAAAAAGTTATCTACCCAAAATGCACTTGTTGATAAAAGTAGAGATACCTCTGAAGTCAGAGAATAACTGCCTAAGTGGTGAAGGACACCTGCTTCTAATGACACTCACAGCTGAGTGCTGAGAATGCGTATGTGTACTGGAAACAGAACATATGTCAAAGTAACATTCAATATCTGAAAAAACAGGCCTACAGGCACTTTGCCAGTTAAAAGCTGGTGAACACAAGTAAACAAAGAACATACAGAAAAACTTCATGCAGTTTGTGAATGTTGTTAACCATAAAGATGCTTTCTTGGAAAGAAAAATTATATTGGCATAGTGTTGACCAGGTTACTCAAAATTGCTAAAGAGTAAAAAAATATTGAGACACTAATACTACATTCCCTATGCACATGTTAGAGGTGTGATGGATTTGTCCTTTTTTTTTTTTACACATCATCATGTGCCATACCGGTTGGTGTAGGCGATCATGTCCTTTCACAATCTCCTATCTACAGTGCATCGTATCAGTTCTGTTGTTGACTGTTTTCTATGACATGACACCAAGCTATCCAGTATTTTCTCTCTTTGTCGTTCACAATCTCTCTTTCCTTTTATTTTGCCAGTTGTAACCAAGTATTCCAACTTTCCTCTTCTCAGGATGTGCCTGAAAAATGTTGATTGTTTCTTTCTGATGTTTTTTCAGGAGTTCCCTTTTTGTGTTGGCCTCTTTGAAAACTTCCTCATTGGTCTTTTTTAGCTGTCCAGGGAACTTTCAACATTCATCTGAGAAATTCCATCTCGGTGGTCTCTAAACATCTTTTCATTTGTTTGTCTACTGTCCATGATTCGCTTCCATAGGTCAGAATTGGTTCTATATAGCACCGATGAACTCTCTTTCTCATTTCTATTGACATAGATTTGTTGCATAAGATATTTTTCATTTTCTGGAATGCTATTTTGGCCAGATTTATTCTGATTTTTATTTCTGTGGTGCATCTTCCATCTGATGTTATTATTGTGCCCAAGTATTTGACTTTTATTACACAAGCACATTATATTTGTTTGTTTTGCAATCACCAACTTTTAACCTCTGATGAAACCTCTGTAGGTTTTTGCATGAACCAAATTTTGTGTGAATACCTCTTTTGTTATCAGTACACATTTAGTGTAAGCAGGTGTCCCTCACCATTAAGCAGATTTTCTCCAACTTCAGATGTACTCATATTTTTATAATCAAAAGTCTGATGTTTTGGGTCAATGTTTTTGTCCTAACAACTTTGCCTGGGTAGTGACCATTTGGTCTATTATTTTAAGACTTTTAACCGCCAAGGATTTTTTAACCTGCACGTTGAGCCTCCTGTTTTTCATCTTTATCAAAGAGAGGCTGACACTATATATCAATACCCAGAGACCAGGGGATGGTGAAGCTGCAAAGAAACCATGGATTCAAAGAGAAAATTTCCCACTGCCTTAACAGAATCATAACTCAAACCTCTTATATCCAGAGGCCAACAACTTACCTCTAGACCGTCCACATTTCTACATTGTGTAATAGATTTCTCTGTTTATTCAGAGTACCAAGAATTAGTCCGATTGATTAATTGGTTGAATATAATTCTTTTGTTTTGTTGCAGATTGCAGGTTTTATAATTCTTCAGAATAGAAGTTCCAGTACACTTTCAAGGATGAGTGATATCTCTTATGATTCAGACTCTGAAGAAGAAGAGATTGAGGTCATTGTACCAAAGATCACATATGAATCACTAACTCGGTAATAAAATTATATGTCTAATATATATTTGTATAGTGTGTATAGGTGAGTGTATGAGACATGTTTATTTCTTGTATATAAAAATCTTAATTATACTTGGAAAGTGTCCATAGCACTTCAATCTCATGTCTGATTACACTGGAAGGTTTCAGCACAGAGCTCAAACTCTGTAGCACTGGGAGGGGCCCTAAAAGTTATTTTATTCTAAAAATACATGAAAGGATTCTTCGTGGATTAAAATATTAGTGTCCCTATTTTGCCTTGACCATCAACACATCTTGAATGATGTGGTCTGTATCACGCCAGCTAATCCTAATTTCTCATAGAAAATGTTAAGTACCTATTTTCAGAGGCTGTGTGAACTCCCTAGGTCATGTCTGTTGAAAATGTACTACATTTAGGAATTAAACTTGATCAACATTTGAGTTCATTTATCACTTTGGCACTTTGGTTTATTTTGTTCTACTCTAAGCAAGAAGAAGCTACATAAAACTGAAATTAAATTAGCCATGTCATCTACATTCAAAGAAATGTGTAAGCTAAGGTGACATGGGTGAAGCAAATATGAACAACAAATAAAGTATCTCCTTGGACAGAGTTAAGTAAAGTGGTCAGTCAGAAGTAAATGGTCAAGGTGACTGACCATTTTAAGTAGACAAGATTCACGGTCAAAGTTATTTAAAACAAAGATCACAGGATGATTTGAGACCACTTCAACCTGACTCTTGTCTCCTTCTTAAAACTTTAAAAGAGTTAAAAATGCCTAGTTGATTTATAAAAATGAATAAAATTTGCTATTTATATTGTTTAACAAACATGTTTTAGTTAGGTCATTTTAAAGTTGACATGTAACAAACCTTAATGAGAACAATGTGGACGTTCATGTGCAGCAAGTTCATCAAAGTCAATGTGTAAAGATTATGATGATATTCGTAATAAATCCTGAAGGTGGCCATCAGTGAGTTGGTTTCTTTGTGACGATTTAATCTCCTTCATTGTTGAAAAAGCGCATTCACATACATATGTGCTTCCGAACATAGAAGTAATTTTCAAACTGAAATCACTCAATGCGGGATATTTTTCCTGTGGCACAAGTTTCCAAAAGTCAACTCCTATCTCCATCCTTGATTGGAAAAAGAGGTCACTTTGGAGGTTACATAACTCCAACTGAAAAGTGTCATGTTGTTGGAAAATGTCACACTTCATAGGGTTGTTAAACAATGCCAGTTCTGGTCATATACCACTGAAGTCAGAAAATCGTTCATTGAATTGCTCCAATAGTTTGTCTAACATTAATACAGAAAATTTGAAATCAGTGTCACTGTGCTCCTCAATCAATTCTTTGCATGAAGGAAAATGAATGAAGTTTTCTTTGGCCAGGGTAAATCTAAACACTTTTAGTTGACTTATAAATCCATCTAGGTATCCTACCAAATCTGAGACTGTTTGGGAACGTCCCTGTAGCTTCACTTTGAGTTCATTCATGTGCTGGGTGATATCAGTTAAAAAGGCCAATACGATGTTAAAATGTGGATCAGACATTTTTCTGATCAGTTCTTTGTTGGTATCATGTTTCTCTAAAAACTGCTTTATCTCGTTTCTCAAAGCAAAACACCGCCTCAAACAATTCCCTCTGCTTAGCCAGCATACTTGTGTGTAGAGCACCAAATCACCATATTCTGCCTCAACTTCTGATAGAAAATTTATAAACTGTTGGTGTGTCAAAGACTGATTCCCGCCTTTTATTAAATTCACACACTTTATTACAGTTTTCATAACATCCTCCACATCTAGAATCTTGCCACACAGCGCCTCCTGGTGTATAATGCTGGGCAATGGAGTCACCGTCACATAATGATTTTTTTTATTTCGCTATCTCTGCGCTTACAACAAACTATGCCATTAAGGAACTTGTTTGTTTTGTTGTTATAGTAGTAAAAACAGATTTCTGAGCACTAACCTTTTTCTTCAAATCGCACACAAGTGTAGAACGTATTGTACCAATGTAGTCCTTGTATTTAGCGGCGTGATGCTGTGTGTAATGCCGTTTAAGATTATACTCTTTATTTACAGACAACACTTGCAAACACACAAGGCACTGCGGTTTGCTATCCTTATTGTTGATAAATAAAAAATCATGTTCCCATTTCTCATGAAAAAATCAGATTTTTTCATTTAATTGACGTTTATTGTTCATATTATACCACGACCGAAGCAACAGACAATGAAAACACAGATTACAACAATAGCACTGTTTCCTGTTAAAATGGAACTGTTCACTGTAACTCAACAAAATCAGAATGATCAGATCGGATATATAATTTTGACTGATGAAAAGAGGTTTGGAGAGAAAGAAACTGAAAGTAAAATAATTGTGAGGTGAATGTGTTGGGGTGGAGGAGGTGGGTGACTGACAGTATTTCTTGGCGGAAACTGTTTGAACTCGCCGAACCGAGAATCAGCTCTAGAACCATTCGTTGGCTTCTTCCTTTGTTTAAGTTAGTCGCAGGATGATCAAAAGGAAAAAAGGATGGGCCAGGAATGACGGGAAGTCGACGTTAAACTAACTACTAGAGTGTTCCGAGTTTTAAACATAGGTCTACTAGGGAATATTTGAGTTAGCTTTCTCCACGGTAGAAGTTAATGTAAAAAATTTTTAATCAATTTTACGCAGGACATTTTGCTCAATGCAACCTGATTTTATTTTTTATCCACCGTGGGCCACAAAAAGGACGTCACGGGCCACTTGTGGCCTGCAGGCACTTAATTGGCCATCCCTGGTCTAGTGCATTAAATTTTATATTTTATTTCTCTTTGGCAGAATATATCACAAGACTATATAGGAGAAAAGGGGACTTGTAAAACCAAAGGAAATCTGACAAAAACTGTATTAGAGGTTATCATTTAAGCAAATTCACATGATGATTCTGAAGAAGACAGCTATATAATAGACACTATGGGAGAGTGATTGTTGTCTGTGTTCTATTTGGGCCCAAAAAGTAATAAATTAAAATTGTCATCTGAGAGTTGATGTAAAGGATGTCAAGACTTTTTAATGAATGAAGTTTTTTTTTCAGATGTATATTCTTTGTTTATTTGATAATTCTATTATACCAATTTTTGTATGTCCTAGTTTTGATGATTCATTACTTTTGTTTTATATATTCTTCAGTAATTCGAAAACACGTCAACCACAAACTCAACACTCTGAATCAATCACAAAATTGCCTGAAAGTAGAAATAATGATGGAGGCCCATCAAGAAAATCAAACTTTCCTCCAGATTTTGATGAACGATATAAGGCAATGAACTTTGTTGCAAGTTCTGGACCACGTTTCACGCAAAGTCACACTCAGGGGAATGCACCCAATACTCAAATAAAATTTGTGCATGGCACATACAACCAACAAAGTTTTAATCAGAAAAGTCAGCAACAACACTCTAAGAAAGAGCATGATGTGCCCAGTTTAGCAGTCAATAATACAGTAGATTTTAAGCAACTTAAGAAAAGCACGTTTGTTTCTAAAGAACCTCGACAACTTCCAGGAAATGAGTATACGCATGAATATTCACAGTCATCCCAAAGGTCAAGACTGTTTACAGAAGGAGAATATTTTAATGATCCCACTCAGTCATTTTCTCACTTGTCCATGCCACCTCCAGGAAATGCGGATATATATACATATTCACAATCAAGCCAGAAGTCAAATCAGAGATCAAAAAGTGAATTCATAAATGTTCATCCACAGCCATTTTCTGGTGTGTCCATGCCACCTCCAGGAAAGGATTTTATGAAAACACATTCACAGCCATCTTTTCATGGTGACAAATCTCCAGGTTACACCAATCGCAATCCAAATTTCAAAAGTGGTCTCAGTAGAAGATCTAATCAGAGTGAATTTACTTCTGAGAAGAGCTTTCACCAAAGTGGTCCGAGCAGTGAGAAAAGTGTAAGTTACAATAAACTATTGGAGTGGTCCAGAAATGGTAACAACACTCTTTTGATCTTTGACATTCACCTTCATTTAGGTGGACTTTCTAAAGTATTGAAACAAGACAATATTAAATATGACTGGATGCACCTGCTAGTAGTTATTTTGAAGAAAATCATCACAAATGAGTCTCAGAGGGCCTCCGTGAATTACATCTTGAAGTGTGTTTGTGAATCCAAGTTTCTACAGGTGCATTTGGATAGATTCATTTTAGAGTTGCAACAAAAGACTAACCCTGATGTCTATGGATACTTCCTGAAAGTAATTGATATCCTGCAATATGTGATAAAGAACTTAAAAGCATATACCATACATTGCAGACAATCATTACAAACTCTTATGGATGTTGGAAAAAGGTTGAATATTCTTTCAGAAGGCAAGGATCTCACCAAATGTGTTCAGCATCTGTTTTGGCAGACTCACAAAGAGGATACTCTTCAAAGTGTTAGAGTTCCAACGAACACAGAAACAAGTCATTACCAGCGAGAGAAATCTGTGCCAGTGCCAGATGATGCAAGTCCGCCTGATGAATACTTTAAAATGACAATTTTTCCAGACACAGATGAGCTGGTTTCTTCAGTAGAACCATTTTTGAGGGCAAATAAAACAAAAGGAGAGTACAGAGATCTAACACATTACCTTGACATTCACTCTAGATTGATGAAAGAGGATTACCTGTTTCCTATAAGAAATGGTTTAAAGAACTTCAAAACTGCGTTACAAAACAATAATAGAACAGTTAGAGAAGATGACCTAAGATTTTATTATGATGTCAAGATTGTAAAGATTTTGTTTGAATATGATGAAGGCATTACACATTTAATTACTTTTGACATTTCACCTTTAGAAGGAATAGAATGGGAGTTCTCAAAGCGTTTGATGTTTGGATCCCTGCTAGTTTTCTCCAAAGACAACTTTGAGTCAACCATTTTTGCCACAGTTGCCAACAGAGATGTCAGAAATCTTGAAAGAGGAATCTTGGAAATCATGTTTCAGAATAATTTGGAGGAAGTATTCACATCTTCTGAAAATGATATTTTTATCATGGCAGAGACTACCGCCTACTTTGAGTCATATCGTCATGTTCTTGAAGGTCTACAAGAGATGGAAAGAATACCTCTTGAGAGATACATTATTTCCTGCTTGCGTGAGATTAACACACCCAAGTACCTGCATGAAAAAATGAAATATAACATAGCCTCTGTTATGAGGAAAGTATATGATAATTACCCTGTTTCTGTTTTAGAGGACAATGACTGGCCTATGGCTGACTCAACCATACTAAATGATTCTCAGCTTGAAGCACTGAAGCAGGCCTTAACTAAAGAGATGGCTATCATCCAAGGACCACCTGGAACTGGGAAGACATACGTGGGGTTGAAAATCATGAGAATCATTTTGGAAAACAAGGTCAAGCAGCGTAATATTGAATGCAAAGGCCCTATCCTTGTTGTATGCTTCACAAACCATGCTCTGGATCAGTTCTTGGAAGGAATACTAGAATTCTGCTCAACAGGAATTGTCCGTGTTGGCGGAAGAAGCTCTAGTGAGCTGCTAGAAAATTTTAATTTGAAAAAACTTCGTCTGTCCTTATCTCGAAAATTTAAAACTAATATTCGAGAGAAGGTTGACTTTTACAGAAAACAGCTTAAAGCTGTAAGTAATGCTATTAATAAATTTTGGCAAGAAGTAATGCGACTGGAGACAACTATTTTGGATGTGCAAGATCTTGCAGATGAGATGAGTGCAAGGCATGAAGAATCATTGACTGACCCAAGAAGACACACAAGCACAGACATTGGTGTTCATGCAGTGAGCACATGGCTCAAAGCCTCAAATGCCAACATGGATAACCACTTGAACAAAGCTGCCAGAATCCACTTAGGAAAAGTCATTGCTAAAGGTGGTGATGTTATGAGTGATTGCATTTTGACAGATCAGAAATTAGCACTCAAACTTGACTTTCAATCTCGTATCAAAATGTACCACTACTGGGTCAAAAGGTATGAGACTTTCATTGAAGAAGAAATTGAAAAACTCACTGCTGATGGTGGTGCAGAAAATGAAAGAAATATTCAGGTACTACTAGATGCCAAAGATGAATTAAATAAAGACATTTTGTCTGATGATATTTTGATGCCATATATGAGTGATAGGGTGTATAAATCCATTAAAGAAAGTGTCAAACTTCAGTTCAAAACAGAGATTGAGAAATCTTCATTTGTGCGACATTGGCTTCTAGATTGTCTTAGCAGAACTGAACAACTCCTGGATGCCATTGAGCAGCTTGTAGTGGCAAAACCCATAACAAAACAGTCTCAAGGGCGAGGTCGAACTGTCACAAGTGATGAAGTCAGAGGTCATAAAGAACGGTGGATTATTGATGACAGTGAAGACAGTGAAACAAGCAGTGAAGAAAGTGATGATGATGATGATGATACAGAGAATGAAGAGCAAAATGGCAAAGAAAAGGTAAAAATGTCTGATATTAAAGAGCTGGAAGACAGTTATAAGCAGTTTAGAAACAGGGAAATTGTCATGTTGCAGAGAGCAAAATTGCTTGGAATTGACCTAAATGATCGACAAGACGAGTCTGAGCAATGGCAAACAGTAAACACTATGTCATACAGCAAAGTCTTTAGTCTTTACCACAGTGCTGAAGCCTATACAGAGGAAGATGTATCCACGATCTTGGATGTTTGGAGCCTTCAGTTGCGTGACAGATACAGACTCTATAAATACTGGGTCCAGAAACGAAAAGATAAACTGACAAGTAGGCTGATAGACTTGACTGATGAGTACAAAACTATATCAAAATGCAAAAAGGAAGCCTATTCAGATAGAGATGTTGCCATCTTGAAGAGAGCGAAGGTGATTGGCATGACAACAACTGGAGCTGCAAGGCACAGGGCTGTCCTTCAGGAAGTTGGATGTCCCATAATTGTTGTGGAGGAAGCAGCTGAAGTCTTAGAAGCCCATATTGTGACTACCTTAAATAGTAAATGCCAGCATCTGATTTTGATAGGTGATCATCAACAACTACGACCAAGTCCAACTGTCCACAAACTAGCCGTTGACTATGAACTGGAAATCTCACTATTTGAGCGCATGGTGAAGAATGAAATACCTCATGTCACACTTCATGAGCAGCACAGAATGAGACCAGAAATCTCAGATTACCTCCAGCATATTTACCCGATGCTTCAGGACCACATCTCTGTGCTCAGGTATGAAAATATAAGAGGAGTTCAATCCAATGTATTTTTCCTACAGCATGACTATAAGGAAAGTGATGTTGAGGACACCACAAGCAAAGCCAATGTACATGAAGCCAGGTTTATTGCAGGTCTTTGCAAGTACTTCATTCAGCATGAATATACTGGCAGTCAAATTACTGTCCTTGCTGCATACAGTGGCCAGGTGAAGACAATCAGAGAGGTGATGGAGTCTGATGAAAATCTTTACACAAATGTCAGAGTAACATCCATTGACAACTACCAAGGAGAAGAAAATGACATTGTTCTCCTGTCTTTGGTTAGAAGCAATGAAGCTAATGACGTTGGTTTCCTGAAAACTGACAACAGAGTTTGTGTTGCTTTATCCAGAGCAAAAATGGGTTTGTTTGTGATTGGAAATTTTAATCAGTTGACAGCAAAAAGTAAATTGTGGAGAAACATTGTAGGCACAGCTAAAGAGAACCGTGTTTTCGGTATGGGGATGAAAATGGTCTGTGTGAACCACAAACATGTAACATACATAGTAAATCCAGAAGACTTTGAAAAGGAAGTGCCTGAGGGAGGTTGCAACAAGCCCTGCAAAGCTCTTCTTCCATGTGGCCACAATTGCACTAGAATGTGTCATTCTTCTGACCTTTATCATGAAGAAACAAAGTGTATGGAGCCTTGCCTTAAGATATGCCCAGAGGGACATCAGTGTCAAAAAGACTGTTACCAGGAGTGTGGTGAGTGTGAAGTTCGTGTACTGAAAAGAATCCCCTGGTGTGGCCATGATGACAAGGTTCCATGTCATCTAGATGTGGATGATGTCATTTGTTCACAGAGCTGTGGGGAAAAAATGGCATGTGGTCATATTTGTAGAGGACAGTGTGGGGTTTGTAATAAAGACAGTGTCCACCAAAAGTGCCTTGAGAAAGTGGACCGTGAATGGCCTTGTGGACACAGAAGTAATGTTGAATGTCGAACTGACATTGCAGTAGATCCCTGTCCATCAAAATGTAATGAGCATCTAGAATGTGGCCATAGATGTAGAGGAACTTGTGGTAACTGCTTGTCAGGTCGTGTACACAAAGCTTGTGGAGAAAAATGCAAAAAGCCATTGCCATGTGGACATCCTTGTGAAGGTCCATGTGGAGTTACATGCCTCCCATGCAAATTGCGATGTCTCTCATCTTGCAGACATGGGCCTTGTAACAAGTCCACTTGTGGAGAGCTTTGTGAACTGTGTACAGAAAATTGTGCCATGATTTGTCAACACAGAAAATGTTCAGCTCTTTGCTTTGATGACTGCACAGAGCCTCTATGTAATAAAACATGCATCTTACCAACTGCATGTAAACACAAATGTGTGTCTCTTTGTGGAGAAGTTTGTGTGTGCTACAATTGCGAGAAAGCAAATTTTGAATTCATTGATACAAGTACAAAGAAGAAATCTCATTGGGTAGTTGCTCATGAGAAACAAGAAAGAGCTAAAAAATTTGATGTAGGAAAGGACACCATTTTCATGAAAATACCCAAATGTAAGCACATCTTTACATTAACTCAACTTGACAGATATATTGAGTCTTGTGAGGTCACAGGTACAAGCTTCATTCGTTGCCCTGCATGTTCAACCTCAATTCAAGGCATCAGTAGATATGAGACTGTTAACAAACGTCTGGCTGAGAGAAGAGAGAGCAGAAAGAGAGATTTAATTGAAAATACAAAAGTTGAGGAAAGCAAAATTCGCAAGATTATTGAATCAAAGCGTTTGGTGGCACATTTCTGTGCTGTAGATGAAGGAGAGTTCCTTTCACGAAAGTCTGATTCAATAGACTCTAACCATGCTCTAGCACTTACAATGCAGATGCGTTTTGCTTTTGCCTTAAATAAAATTTATGAAATTCATAAAATGTTCAATCAGGAAATCGAATTCAAAATCAGAAAATGGAAAAATATAATTTCCTCAATCCATCACAGTATGCCATCACAGTTAAAGACGGAGATGAAAATGGAATTTTATAGATTGTTGCTTTGTGAACAAATTTCATTTCTGAGCAAGACATTGAAGAATATGGACATCACTTTGAAAAATGAAGTAAAATCTAGCCTCCGAGGCATTAGAAAAGATATTGGCAAACAGCAAAAACTAACCAAAGAAGAACACATTAAGATTCAGCCCATTATTGACAATCTTTATGAAGAATTGTATCACAATGCCCCCAGTGAAGAGTGGTCAAAAGATGCAAAGAACCTGCAGGACCGTATCATATCAGTTACCAGAATACTTGAGCAACCACCAACAGAGGTAAGTAATCCGGAAATAAAAACCCATGTCGTCATCATGTATTTTGCTCTTTGGCATTTATAGTCATTTCCTTTCATAACCTTTTAATAATCTTATGTTTTTTTTCCAGCTCTTGTTCAAAAATAATTCTCTGTTAGATTTATATTACCTAAAGAATTCTTATTTTTGTTACTTATTAACTCCAAATTTAATCAAATGTCTACAATCAGAAAGTTACGTTTGCAAGCAAGACATGACCAGATAGAGAATTAACATTTCAACCAAAAAGTCTTCAACCTGTAAAAAAGCAAGCAAAACAGAATGCAAATTTTTTTTTCATAAAAAGAAATCTCAGGAAAGTCATATAGTCCCATCATGATGGAAGTCCAATGAAATGAGCTGATAATAGACTCCTCTAGCATATGTTTTACTTGCATATTGTTGTTGTTGTTGTCGTCGTCGTCGTTGCGTTCGCCAGCTTTCAACTCTGACGAAGTCCCTAGAGACTAGGAACTGAATTTTGCATGTTAATCCATTTTTCCCTGGCAGCCGTGTGCACAGGGGTCCCTCGCTGCACAGGCAGATAACTCCGACTTCGGAGGTACTCATGTTTTTTCCGTCGATGAGTAACTGATGTTTCAAGCTGGGCCTCACTGCTGAGACCAGGGGTGGTTGCCGCAGAGAGAAATCATAAATAAAAATCCCAACCGGTCTAGCCGAGATTTGAACCCACAATCTCTCTGTCTCAAGACCAACCAGTCCCCCTTGGACTTGGAATATGAGGAAACTGCAACAAGGAATACTTTTCATGCATAGCCTTCAATGGTTCCTGCCACCTATCCACCATATACCGGAAGTTCACGTCGTCCCGAACATGATGATCGTCATATATTTTTTTTAATGTATAGCGCTTGATGATGTTAGGCCATCGTTGTTGACTCCAATTCTGAACATATAAACACACAGTTAGTCATCAGATTATCCCCGTCGCACATCAAACAACAGACCGTAAGATTAGCGTACGGCCGGTCTAGGGTTTTACAATGAGCCATTACAATGACGTAGCACACATAACAATGTACTTTCATATTAAAATGCTTTTCTTTATATTGTGTATACTGTAATTGCTCAATAGATCAACAACACATGAAGATCATTTTAATTTACAAATTTACATGTGGTTTTACAAAATAGTGCTGAGATGCCATGAACAGCCAAGAAAACTTATTATGACGCAAGGTAATGAAAGAAGTAGAGTATGCATAGAATACATGCAAAAGAAAAGAGGTGTTTTATTTTGACAAACTATGTACATATTATGAAGTTTAAAAATATGTGACACATCCTCCCCATCTCTCTCTCTCTCTCACTATTGTTCCTCTCATTACCACCTTGGGTGTTGAAGTAGATACTAAGTTATGGTCTTGCTGTTCTTTCAACCTCAGCCATTGTCATTTGATAAAGGTAATGTAAAGTATGAGACTTGAATCGGCATCTTAGCCTGCGAGTTTTCACCCATATGTACTTGGCCGCCTATCCAGAACTGTTTGGAGACTTCTGGATAGTATAGCTTCAATTGATGTTGTTATAGAGTTAAATTAGTGATAATGGCAAAATACCTGGAAAATAAAAAGGGACAATTTAAAAGCATGCCAGATAATCTGGCATATTTTTTTTCGTTCTCCAGTTTTCACTTCTGGCGACGTCCCTAGAGACTAGGAACTGAGTTGTGCTTGTTAATCTATTTTTTCCCTGGCTGCCATGTGCACAGGTGTCCCTCGCTGCACAGGCAGATAACTCCGTCTTCGGAAGTACTCATATTTTTTTCCGACGATGAGTAATTCATGTTTCAAGTTGGGCTTGCCTGAGACCAGGGGTGGGTGCCACAGAGAGAAATCACAAATAAAAATTCCAACTGGTGCAGTCGGAATCTAAACTAACAGCCTCCCTGTCTTGAGACTGGTGTCTTGCCTCAAGACCAACCAGTCATCTGGCAGATAAATTCTTGGAATTCTTCTTCTTTCTTCTGCGATCATGGCTCATTCAGAGTAGGATTCCAGACTTTCTTATGAAGACAGCTGTCTGTTTAAGTGATTTCTTGGAATAGTCAAGTATAAGAATGATAACACAAGATCAAGAAATTCTGAAGATCCTTTATCACTCTCTCTTGCCTCCTCCTTTCACCAAGCGGCCTTCATTTCTCTGGTCTCATCAAAAACTCCCGACATACACCGTCTGATGTATATAGTAAATGTGCTGTAGGATCGCTTTTTTTCTTGCCTCAATGACGCATGATGTAATGTTGATAAGATGCACAGCAACAATTGTTATTAACTTTAATGTACATACAGTCGAGATAGATTCATATGATGAGGTTGATTTGCCTGATTTTTTTCTCATCAGGACCTGATCACAATCCTTCGTCAGAATGATCCTCAGGAACTGACAGCCCACTCTACAAGACTGCCGGATGTGGATTCTGACACTGATGAAACAGATGAGGATTAGCATATTTGTTTCTTTGCTAATATGTTACATGTATGTTGATGTTTTAATAATTTCTTCCAATTTGAAGGATCCATTAGGAAAGACCATGACAACACTATGTAACATGGAATTGTTCTAAAATAATGGAAAAGCAAGAAGACCATACAGCATTGAAACTTCAGTTTTCATGTTTTTATCTGAAAATGAAACCATATTCCACTTAATTATGACCTTCTGCTAATGACTAGATTCATTGAGGCAACTAAGCTGTCTGTATTATGTATTGAGTACGGACGAAGAGCTAAAATCCACCTTTGTTCAAATTTTGTTTATTTATGTTTGCATGTCACATTTTATTCACTAACACTTGTTTTGCCCTTAAAATTATTCCTGACTTTTGAAATATTATTATTTATTATATTATTATTTAAAATATAAATAAAACTGTCATCCAATATTTCTTTTTGTTTTTAACTTGTCACAAAAATGCATATCTATTATTTTTTTAAAATAACATGCATTTTAATTTTGCATACATATCTTCTTACAATCATGAATATAGAAGTAAATTTGCATCATGAGATCAATCAATTTTATTTTCTCAGCCTTTTATTACTAGTTATATATACTTACAATCATATCATTGTTTAGTTTAAAATTAGATCAGTGATTCCAGACTTGTATGTGACATAGCTACAAACATATACACATATGGATACTTTATAATCATACTTACAGTCAGAATTGAGAAACTTAGTGGATGTGTAAGAAGACTAATTAACCAACACAGAATTGGAGTTATCACTCGCTAGACACTGCTTGCTGAGGAGGGGATCTGAGAACCTATGGACATGTTCGAAGTGCAATGATGATGACCCACAAATAACTCAATAACTTACTGTTTCCTTGGTTGTATAAGCTGATTTTATTTATTCAAAAATAAATTTTCTACATTCCGATGAAGTTTTTGTGGACATAAAAATATAATCATCAATTTACATAAACAACACCAAGATATTACAAATGTGGATATATAAACACTTCAAAATGTGGCATGTAGGGGCACAAAGATAGGTTACAGCTAGAAACAGAAAAAAGTCAGTGACAGCAGGACAGACCACATTGAAATGCTGGCATAATATACACTTTTTTTTTCAAAATACTCCATTTGCCCTGAAATAGGTATATCAGTTTCTCACATGAAATGTATCACCCGCTTGTCATAACCAGTCTGTCTTGTTGAGTGTGACTGAATTATTGCTACACTTCTTTTATGAAGCTTGCAGTCTTGTAAGATATAATCTGCTGTTTGTTCAAATGGTATGAGTTATCTGTTTGACCCATTTATATTGTTTGCATATATGTTCTTTTTCTGCTTTCTCTCAGACCTCAATATTAATAAGTTCAAAGTGTAGCATTGGTCAGCTCAGGACTAAAGACATCTCCAAACATCTTGTCTTGGTATGGTACTCATGTGACTGAATCTGAATAATTCTGAACCTTTCCATCATAACCTAATTTAATATTGATAATTAGCATGCCTTTGTTGCATTTGGCTTTAGATGTTCTTTATTTTATATTAAATGAAACTCATTCCATGACATCTATGCAATAATCTTGTTACTGTATGCATTGTTCAACCATTAGACCTTTCAAATTAGACCATTCAAAGGCCCTTCTAGATTACAAACACCCCCACTGTAAATCCTTGAACATCAGTATCACCTGATGTGGGTATTTTGTTTGGCTGAGATAAGCATCTTAATGAATTAATGTAAATATTTATATTATTGCGCATTCTGTAACAGAACTGTGTAAATTATGCATGTTTTACTTTTATTTTGTACTTTAATGTTCCAACTTATTGAAAGTCTTTCTTTAATTATTTAGTTTAATTGAACACTATGAAAGTAAAATAAAACTCAATGTTTGTAGAATGTAGGTATGTTGTAACAAGTGCATTAACTTAAACAAGGGGTTGGAACAATTATTTGTCAATGTAGGGCACCAAGTACTTTCCTAGTTTAGAATACATTCCCAATTACTAGCAATAACCATTATCAGTAATATTTGATGATATGGTTTGCACAATTGAAATGACTATCAGTTATTTTTAAAATGGTATTACTTTTATATGCATGTTTTCTTTTTGTATTTTGTATGTAATAGGTGTCTTCTTTATATAACATATGATGACCCACAAATATCTTCATTTGAGTAGGGTAAGAGATTTTTGAAGAGTTACAGAAGCTGAGACAACATGAACGATTTTTCGTACTTTCAAGATGCTAAGACTTAGTAAAAGGTTTTTTTTTGTCAAAGTCTCCTGTAACAATAACATTTATGCTGAATGACTACATTTGTTATTTTGCAATGTCTGATTAGTTTATGTTCAACATCATAAGTTATTTAATCAAGTTTATAGTAAAAACAATTATTATAACTTCTTGTGTGTATCAATAATATAATTTTTGCACCCAGTATTCTAATGTGCCATTAATATAATTTTTGCACCCAGTATTCTAATGTGCCATTAATATAATTGTCAGACAGTCTGCAAAATAAAAAAAATAGTTTAACACTTCCTTTAATGATCTGCTCTTGTTTACATCTTCGTCTTCTTTCTTCGTTGGTCACAGAGTGGCATAGTAGACAGCTGCCAGTATGTCATGTTGTGGCATCTTTTAAGGTGAAGACAAGGTTCTTCCACTTCATATTGAATATGTGGCCATTCTTCCTAGATTGACAAACACTATTCATCTATTTAATTCTTAAATGCTTCATAATATTTTAAAAAATTTAATTCTTATGATGTTTTAAAAGTTTGTATAATTTTAAGTGCTTTAATTCAATAACATTTTTAGGTTATATTATTTTTATTAGTTCACTTAATTAATATATTTACAGTGTAAATCAAATTGTGTGCCATTGAAAATCATACGATATAAACATAATTCAATAATTGTATGTTTTTACTTTTATTATGTGACTTTTGACCCTGCACGGAGGTAAATGTTTCTGTAAATTGTTTCTTTTCTCCTCTTTTTTGAATATCTAATTTCTACAGATCCCTTTAACTTTTTCTTTGTGGGATTTCCATTTATACATGTGCAAAATCCAACCAATTTAAAATAAAATATTTGTCACTTTTGCTTTTAAATGTAACTTGATTTTTTAAAATGTAAATAATTGACTTATTTATTAATATGAAAAAAGGGTTCAGTTTAATATCACAGAGATAACTTTGAGCTGTTATCTCTTAGAATTAAGAATGTGTACATTACAGTGAGCTACTGCAAACATATTTGTGTACTCAACTCAACAGCTAATGAAAGCCTCTCAGCACCTATGGGATTGCCTGTAGTGTTGTAACATCAGCTCTAATAATAAGGAACTTCTTTTTTTTTTTAGTTCTTAGACCCAGTTGCTGTAGTGAACTTTATTTACTTTTTTGACATTCTGGTTTCTTTCTAATGGATTTTCCACCTTGAATAAAGATGGTGCTTCTTCGTTGACTTTTTCCCACTACTGTTGAGATCATTAATGTTTATATAAAATTATACACTGTGATCATTTATCAATTTGTTTTTTTTTTTTTTAAATGAAGTATTGAATTGCTGAATATGTTTTGTATAGAGCTATTTAATCTTTTAACTCATATTTTGTAATGTGAATAACACTGATATATAATAGTGCCATTTTATATGAATATGTATAATTTTTTTATTCTTATATTATAATAATAATAACCATAACTTC
Organism: Megaustenia siamemsis; assembly: GCA_032433765.1. NCBI lineage: Eukaryota > Metazoa > Mollusca > Gastropoda > Stylommatophora > Ariophantidae > Megaustenia > Megaustenia siamemsis. The sequence continues at coordinate 58,527,246 of JAVIAB010000106.1, forward strand.
TTTGTATAATCCTGGGTCACCACTACTTTAGAATTCATGACAGCAACGTTAAGGGGGATTTCAATGAAATACCCTCGTTCGGTAGGGGACATCATGTGCAACAGGTGATACTTGATCGTCACCAAGCTACTGTAAGCAAGATAAAGATAAAACAGGCACTGAAAAAATGAACTTGGAACATAAGAACACTCATGCAAAAGGGAAAAATGGAAAACATCAAATAGGAAATAAAAAGTATGGATTTATATTTATTAGGACTGTGTGAAATGAGATACACTGGATCAGTTGAGATATATTCTGATGAATATAAAATCATCTATTCTGGAGGCAATGAACACCAAAGAGGAGCAGGTATCATCATTGATGCAGAAAGAGCAAGAACAGTGAAAGGCTTTTGGGCAATATCTGACAGAGTCCTTTTAGTGAAATTGAATGGAAAGTCAATAGATAATAATCTCATACAAGTTTATGCACCAACAGCAGACAGTTCTGAGGAAACAGTTGATGAATTTTGCCACAAGTATAATACAGCACTTCATCAATGCGAACCACATGAAAATGCCAATAGTTCTACGGGATCTCAATAAAAAAGGAGGAACGGAAAGAGTTGAAGAAGTGGTTGGTTGTTATGGTTTAGAAGAGAGAAATGAAAGAGGTGACAAACTTATTGACTGGGCAAGAACACACAACATGATGATAGTAAACACCTGGTATATGTGCTTTTTAACCAAAGACCTTTTTTTTGGGGACTCAATGAAGATATCCCCGATGGAAGAATAAATTGTACTATTAGTCCCATAAATGATTCGCTTCCAGAGGTTTATGATGTAAACAAAGCAGTTTTGTCATTGCAAGTGAATAATGTCCACACCTATAATTGGTCAGGATTGTGTAGCAGCAGCAGCTTTATAGCGAACACAGAAAACATCATAGGATTGTGCTGTTCTGAAACAGCTATGCCATGCTACCCTAGAATTGCCTTTAATGGGATTACTGTGACCACAAACCACTCTCCATGTGTGTGCCACATATTTACACCCCAGAAAGAAACACTGAATATAACAACATCATGTGCCGTCTGTGATATTATTGACCACAGACCAGGAGCCTCCAGTATGATTGATACAACTGTTGCACCAAGCATTTCATCAGCAGAGCCATATCTATGGAATGTTAATCTGACATTGTTCTTGAATGATGTCCAAGTTAATGAGACATCAGAATCGTGTGGCGGCAGCTACAAGAATGGAGCGGAGAACATCAAGTTCTGCTGCTATAAAGGAGACTTGCCTTGCTATCCCAGAATTGCCTTAATTGGGATCACTGTAGTTGAAAACTTCTCCTCTTGTGTAAACTACACATTCACATCTAAGAGTGAATCAGTGAAGGTCACAAAATCATATTCTCTCTGTGGTTTTACTAACTACAGGTCATGTGGCTTCTGTTGGATTGGAAATGATAACTTACCACCACTGTGTGTCTATATGTTTGGAATTGGAGTCATCAATGATGGCCTAACATCATCAAGTGCTATGACGATTATCATTTTCTGGAGGACGTGAACTCCCATGGTATATGGTGGATAGGCGGCAGGAACAATTGAAGGCTATGTCTGAAAAGTGTTCCTCCTTGCAGTTTCCTCATATTCCAAGTCCGGCTTGTTGCAGGAGCTACTGAGTTAAGTGCTCTGTGCACACCGTGAGCTGTGTGTCTCATCCGTTTTGATCCTGCTTCGATATCCCGCTTGTTTACGATGAATGATGATATCGTATGACAGGGAACAGTTGGCTGTGTTCACTTTCTGCGCGGTTTCGTCTTATGTCTTTTGGCGTGTGCTGAGACTGCTACGATGGGACTACAGTTACCTTTCTTTGTTTGGGAGATGAGTTAGTAATTCGGATGATTCCACTGGCACGGGCGGTTGAGCAATTATGGATTTTAATTTGTTTGCTGTGATACCGAGGCCTTCCATAACCAATAACCAATAACCTGGTATAAGCAACATCCACGACGCCTGTGGACATAAGCCAAGGAGACAAAGCATGTAACCAATTGACTACATAATGATAAATAACAGATTCAAAAACAGTCTGGTATGTGTGAAAACTAGACTAATGGCAGATTGCAATAGTGATCATGTACCAGTTGTGGGAAAGCTTAGAGTAAAATTAAAAACAGCAAAACAAGCCTCAGTTTATATCAAATTAAATTTAGATTCACTCAAAAGCAGACAAGAGATTACAAGACAAATATAATATCACAATTCAGAACTGGTACAATGCAACAGAGAAGATACAAAGCATTAATGAATATTGGGAAATGCTACAAGAATCAATGCAGCAAACATCAAAAGAGTTCAAGCCAGTGAGAAAAAATTCAAGAAAGAAATAGATGACAGATGACATTTTGCAGCTAATGAATACAAGAAGAAGAAATAAGGATAACAGAAGGTGAGTAGAAGAGTTTAAATAAAGAAATTGTGATAAAATGCAATGAAGCAAAAAAAAAAGCATGGCTGAAACAGAGATGCTAAGAGATTGAAATGCAACTAAAAAGATATGCCAAAGCTATATACAAAGAAATTGAAGAATTAACAGGAAGAAAAACGTAATAAAAAACTTAATATTTAAGATCAAAGGAAGAACTGTTGATTGAACAAGAAAGCATAAAGGAACGTAGGACAGAATATGTTAAAGATCTTTATAATGATGAATGAACAGAAGTAAATATTAAGGATAATGGGGAAGGACCAGAAATACTCAAAGAAGAAGTGGAAGTTGTGCAATATGAAAGCAGGAAAAGCTCCTGGACTAGATAATATAACTAAAGAAAGAAAGACGTCCCCATCAGGCATTCGTGTCGAAACATGATAAAAGAAAACATGGCAGACCAAGAGAATCACTATGTTAAAAAATTATGAAGGAAGGCTTAACCATGGGACTAAGATACAACCAAGAACTATAAGAACTAGCAGCAAATCATTAATCATGGAGAACTATGACTTTCACCCCTGTACCACAGGTCGGCCAGAGAGGAAAGTGAATGAAAGAGGACAGAAGGAAATATAGGAAAACAACATCAATGAACAAACAGACCTTGACCTTATCAACTCACAACAAGAAGCTGTAAACAGAAAGGATTAATAGAGGAAACTATTTTAAAGTTTGATAATAGTTAAAAAAAAAAAAAAAAAGTAAAGAGACACCGTCACACCAAGTAGCGTGTAGGGAATACAGTGTTAGTGACCATAAATTTTACAGACCTTCAGCACATGGATTTTGGGGTAATGTGGTCAGTATTATGCCCGTGCCGCTTTACTTTCCCAGAAAAATGTGATACCCATTTAAGGCTGGGTGAACCCGGAAACCGTCAGTTGGGATTGAACCCTACCTCTTGTCCTTTGTAGTCCAGTTCACTAACCACTGAGCTATCGCGGCTCCCAAAGTTTGATAATAGTATATTTTAATTATTTTTTTTAAAACAATATGTAGTGTATTAAATTGTCTAATTTCTTAAAGAAATTGTTTGATAAATAATGTACTTTTACATTTCTATTATTTTTATACAGAGCCTTTTTCAACCAGAATGGTGAAGATTGCTTTTTATAAACATTTAGGTCTTTAATCGTCCAAGATAAATATTTAAGTAATTGAAGATTATAATTGCCAAAAGTTTACATCCTCATTTTATGATGTTTGATAAGATAGAATATTAGAGTCCCCGACATTCTATTTCTATGGAAAAAGCACGTTTTTTATGGAATCGTGGTGTCTTTTATTACTTTGTGAGCAAAATATATTGGTTATTTTTCTGATAATTCTCAAGTTTTGGGGTGATTTATTATGTATCTAAGGTCTTTTTTAATGATAATTTTGCATTATTATGCTGCAGATTATACTGGACTATTTCATAATTCCTTATGATCATTATTGAAAATTCTATTTTTTTTCTCCTCATGTTGGTCTTTTTTTCTGATATTCTTTGTGATGATCTAAAATACTGTGCAAACATTCTATTTACTTTCATCTGATTTCTGACAAAAATGTACAATAATGTCTTGTAATAATGTCTGATCTTTGTACAGTTTATATTAGCCTGTTTTCTGTCTATAAGTTTTCTCCAAGTGCTGTAAGGCATATGATGAATACGGTGTAAGTACCCATTCTTTTCCCAGTGATCAATGTCATATTGATGTTTCTGTATCACACCAGACTGCCCTACTTTCGCAGTAAAATCCTGTATCCATTTAAGACTAGGTGAACCTAGGAGCCATTGATTGAGATCTCTAAATATTACTTGTCTTTAGTAGTCCGGTTTACTCACCACTGAGCAATTTAGTGCCATATTTTCTATTTATCTCTATCTATTGACCTTTCGAGCCGTAACCGGCCCATAGGGCGTAGACCAAGATACACCTTCTCCTATATGAATTTTTGTTCTAGCAGTTTTCTTTTAAGATATTTTATCAATCTCGCCATCTGTCTCTGTTCTGTGCAAGCAGTTCTATCTCATTGAGGGAGCCGATTCCTGCTGCTCTTGCCTCTCTCATCAATGTTCTTCTCAGTGTCTCCCTGGGTCTTCCTCTTTTTCTTTTACCTGTTGTTTCCCATATGAGGGCTTGCTTTGCTATTCGATTATTATCTCTTCTCATCACATGTCCAACGTATGACCATCGTCTTTTCTTTATTACTGAAGATATTAGTGGTTGATTGGCGATTTCTCTAATTTCCTCGTTTGTTTTGAATTCGTTCCATTCTATACCAAGTATTTTCCTTAGACATTTATTTTCGAATGCGTTCAACTTTGTTTCTATATCTCTTGTTGTTTTCCAGCTTTCACACGCATACGTAAGGGTTGATAGTACATTTGATTTGAATAGCCTAAGTTTGTGTTTGTGCTAATGAGTTTTGATTTCCACAACTTTTCAGGCTTCTGAAAGACATTGCTGCTTTAGCCAGTCTGATTCTAATTTCTTTGCTCGTATCCCCTTCTCGATCAATGTGACTTCCAAGATAGATGAAGTGATCGATCTCTTCTACTGGTTTGTTTTCCATGTATATTTTGTCACTTGTTGGAATTAAACTTTTCATGACTTTAGTCTTTTCATGATTGACCTCAAGCCCAATTTTGCTGGCTATTGATGATAGTTCATTTGTGTTTTCCTGCATCGTTTTTATCTGATTGCTGATGAGAACTATGTCATCAGCAAAGTCCAGGTCCTCCAAATGGTCTCCTTGTATCCATTCGATGCCTTTATTACCAGTGCAGCATTTCTTCATTATGAAGTCCATAACAATTCCAAATAACAAGGCGATAAAATACATCCTTGTTTAACCCCAGTTTTTCTATTTATGCTGTAAGATTATATTTATAAATATAGTAATGTGGTAATTCTGTGTATAATTATTGTTTTAAAATAATTTTTGTGTAATCTTTGGGCTGTTTTCTGATAATACTGCATAACATTATTATGTCTTAAACAAATTAAACAATTTTTGTTGTTTTCTGATATCCAGATACAATTATATCCTGTGTAAAGTAAAAAAAAAGAGTAAAGTACCCCCGTCAGACCAAGTGGCGTATAGGGAATATGGTGTTAGTGGCCATAAATTTTACAGACCTTCTGCACATGATTTTTGGAGTAATATGGTTGGTTTTACGCCCGTGCCGCTCTGTGTAAAGTAATAGAATCTAATCAGAACTACAAGAAATTAAAATGATAAAAGTTAAATATTTGTCTTCATGCTGTGTGTCTTTCTAGATGGTACCAGTTTACTGCAAGAATTCTAGTGAATGCACATATACACAACAGTGCTATATATATGAGTGAAAAATTTTAATAGATGAACTTAGAATTATTCTTTATTGATATCTAACGCAAGTGAATTTCACTGTCATTTTTGGATGGCAGTTGCAGTCTAATATAACCTGGAAGACTTAGGTTGAATGATCATGAAGCGGCTAAAACCACAAAAAACAACATGAACTAATTAGAAGCCTGCCAGAATATATCAACAAGGCTATAACAGTTTTAATTATTGTTCCATCAATATAATTTTTATTTATTTATACAATTATAGTGCCTCAGTTTTGTACTAATTCCTCGTAATCTTAAACTGATTACATTTTTTTTTAGAATTGCCGTTCTTTCTTCGATCAGCGCACATTGTATATGAATGCGCATGCCTTTCCATGCTAACCATTTTTTTCTGTATACAAAATGTATGTGAAATTTATAATGCTTCATCTTTTCATTTTATTTGATTAAAGTTTAAAAATAACTTGTCTTTTTTCATTTCATTTTAATAGTAGAGGTTGTAAAGTTTGTTATGAAAATGTAAGTTTTACGTAGAATTACACAGGCAGTGATAGCCCTGGCAAGACAATGGCAATGATAGCCCTGACAAGACAATGGCAATGATAGCCCTGGCAAGACAATGGCAATGATAGCCCTGGCAAGACAATGGCAGTGATAGCCCTGGCAAGACAATGGCAGTGATAGCCCTGGCAAGACAATGGCAATGATAGCCCTGGCAAGACAATGGCAGTGATAGCCCTGGCAAGACAATGGCAATGATAGCCCTGGCAAGACAATGGCAATGATAGCCCTGGCAAGACAATGGCAATGATAGCCCTGGCAAGACAATGGCAATGATAGCCCTGGCAAGACAATGGCAGTGATAGCCCTGGCAAGACAATGGCAATGATAGCCCTGGCAAGACAATGGCAGTGATAGCCCTGATGAGACTTAACAATATTGAAAAGTAAAACTACAACCCTAAGAACAAAGATCAGATTATTACAAACAGTAGTGGAAATAGTATTCCTATACATGCCTGAAAAACATGGACATTAACTGCTGATCTTGAAATAAGAGTACATGCTCTGGAAATGAAGTGATTTAGAAAGATCTTTTTTAAAATATCTTATATAATAAATCATATCACCAGTGAGGAAGTGTGCAATAAAATCTAATGATCCATAGTACCAATGAAAGAATAACTGTCATTGGTAAGAGAATGAAAATTTAAATGGCACAGACATTTTACACAATCTAGAACTCTTGTTATGACAATTTTTACAGGGCACAGTACCAGGCAAAAGAAGACAAGGCAAACATGGAAAGCAGTTAGAAAACAACAGCAGAGAATGAACAGGTAAAAGTAAAGTAAAGAACCCCCATCACGCCAAATGGTGTATAGGGAATGTGGTGTTAGTAAAATGAATTTTACAGACCTTCAGCGTGTGATTTTTGGGTAATGTGGCTGGTATTACACCCGTGCCGCTTTACTTTCCCAGAAAAAAATCCGGTACCCATTTAAGGCTGTGTGAACCTGGAAGCTGTTGGTTGGGATCGAACCCTAACCCTTGTCCTTTGTAGTCCAGTTCACTAACCACTGAGCTATCGCGGCTCCCTACAATAAACAGGATTAATCTTCATCTCATCTCAGAAAGTTGTCCTTAATCATGAAGCTTGGAAGAAAACTGTGAAGACATTATCAAGATTGCCCCAACAATTGCCATTACAGGACTAATGATAATTATAAGATTATTGATTACAAATTGTATTATTAATTCATTCAATACTAGCTGAAATGTAGGTTTAACAGTTATTATTTAGTCACTTTTTTCGTGGTGATAAAACATATATATATTACATTGTTGTCTGGTTCTCAATACATTTCTGAAAATTATATATAATTTTGAAGATAAGTAAATGCTTTATGATAATCATCATCATCATCATGTACCCTGCCGGTTGGCGTAGGCGATCATGTCCCTCCACAATCTTCTATCTACAGATTTATGATAATACAAAAGTATAAAGCAGTGGCACAAGATCTTTTTCTTGCTGGTGAATAAGTTAAAATATTGTATTGCTTTCTTTTATTCCTTCCTCATTTGCCTTTCAGCGCTGAGGGAAGATATGTATGGTTCGCGGTTTCTTGCTTTTCTGTTGGCCTCTTCTGCTGTTATACCTCAGGGTGTTTCTAGTATTCCTTTTATTCACCTTTTTCATGGTCTGCTTCTTGATCTGGTGTTCTCTTATCATTGTTGGTAATTTATATTAGATTGAGTTCTTTATGTCTTTTCACATGCCTGAACCATTTGATCTGTGGTCTCTTTATGTGTTCAATAGCTGGTTCCATTCCTAGTCTTTTTTGTAACTCTTCATTGCTGACCTTATCTCTCAGGCTGTTTCCTGGCATGTGTCTGACACTTCTTTTCTGTTATGGTTATTTTTCTAGTAGTTCTTGAGTCAAAGGTCCATGTCACTGGTAGTCCAACGTTGAGATAAAGATATTCTTAATACAGCTAGTTTTGCTTCAAACTTAATTTTTTTGTTAGACACCAGTGGTGAAATCTCTCCAATAACTTGGCAAGCTTCGTTACATTTTTCTATTGCTTGCAAGTTGTTATATGTCAGGCACTGCCTAAGTATTTTAATTCCGTAACTTTGTTTTAGGATATCTTCTTCTACCTTTCAGCTCCCTGTGGAGCATAGGTTTTCAACAAACACTTTCCAAGCTGTTCTGTTTCTTGCCATTCTTTTAAGATCGTTCCATGTCTTCCCCATCATCTTCATCTCTGCTTCTATCTGTCTTCTCCAAGAATTCCTTAGTCTTCCTCTTTGTCTTTTTCCCTGGGGATTCCAAAAAAGGGCCTGTTGAGTAGCACTCTCAGTTGGCCTCCACAGTGTGTGTCCTATCCAGCGCCATCGTCTTCCCTGTATTTCTTTATCCACTGGTATTTGACTGGTACATTTCCATAATTCTATGTTAGTGATTTTGTCCTGCCATTTCCATCCTTTTATTCTGCATAAGCATCCATTAATGAAAGTCTGTATCTGCATGATTGTCAATTTTGTTGTTCTCCGTGTTTCACAACCATATAATAAGACTGACTTAACATTGGAGTTGAAAATTGAAATTTTTATTTTAGAATTTAGCCTAATTTCTTTGGATTTCCATATGTTTCCCAGTGCAACAAATGCACCTCTTGCTTTTGATATTCTTATTTTGGTATCATTTTCTGTTCCTCCTTTTTGTCTATAATCTATTGACCTTTCGAGCTGCAGCCGGCCCATAGGGCGTAGACCAAGATACTCCCTCTCTTAGTGAATTTTTTTTCTAGCAGTTTTAAATTCTTTTAAAGATATTTTATCGAATCTCGCTATTTGTCTCTGATCTGTACAAGCAGCTCTATCTCATTGAGGGAGCCTATTCCTGCTGCTCTTGCCTTTCTCATCAATGTTCTTCTCAGTGTCTCTCTGCGTTTTCCTCATTTCCTCTTACCTGTTGTTTCCCACATGAGGGCTTGCTTTGCTATTCGGTTATTATCTCTTCTCATCACATGTCCAACATATGACCATCGTCTTTTCTTTTTTACTGAAGATATTAGTGGTTGATTGGCGATTTCTCTAATTTCTTCTTTTGGTTTGAATTCGTTCCACGCTACACCAAGTATTTTCCTTAGACATTTATTTTCGAATCCGTTCAACTTTGTTTCTATATCTCTTGTAGTTTTCCAGCTTTCACACACATACGTAAGGGTTGATAGTACATTTGATTTGAATAGTCTAAGTTTTGTGTTTGTGCTGATGAGTTTTGATTTCCACAACTTTTCAAGGCTTCCGAAAGACAGTGCTGCTTTAGCTATTCTGATTCTAATTTTTTGTAGATTTCATTCTCGCGTCAACGCAGAACGCAAGGTTGGAAAGGGTATACAGTGTGGGCCTTTGGACAGATCAGAAAGAAACAATCAACATTTTTCGGCCACATCATGAGAAGTGGAAAGTTGGAATACTTGGTTACAACTGGCAAAATAAAAAGAAAAAAATATCACGGACGACAAAGAGAGAAAATACTAGAAAGCATGGTCTCATGGCATGGAAAAGAGTCAACAACAGAACTGATACGGTGCACTGTGGATAGAAGATTGTGGAAAAACTTGATCGCCTACGCCAACCGGCATGGCATATGATGATGATGATGATGATGTGGACAGATGCGCAAGAGAGAACATATCTGTTCAATGGGGTGGCTTTCCGAGTGTGACACAGATCCAGACTTATTTGAACGTGGTAAGAAACACAGATCATCACTTGCACTCAGAATTGTGTGCGACCAAGGGCTGGCATCTCAGGTGTGGAAAATCCTGGATGGCTGAGCCGGAAGAGTCCATAAGGAAAGTATGTGGTCTGAATGACATTTATGTTGGCAAAGATTATATCTATTATCCTTTCGAGCCGAAGACGGCACACAGTAAAAAAAAGTAAAGTACCCCCGTCACGCCAAGTGGCGTATAGGGAATATGGTGTTAGTCACCATAAATTATACAGACCTTCGGCACATGATTTTTGGGGTAATGTGGTCGGTATTACGCCCGTGCCGCTTCACTTTCCCAGAAAAATATCCGGTACCCATTAAAGGCTGGGTGAACCCGGAAGCCGTCGGTTGGGATTGAACCCTACCCCTTGTCCTTTGTAGTCGAGTTCACTAACCACTGAGCTATCGCGGCTCCCTACGGCACACAGGGCAGAACCATAATCTCAAAAACAGAAACCTTGCGTGCTAAAATGGCACATATTGCAGAGGTCACTGCTTCTAAAATCTATGGCTCTGTTTCCGTAACAATACTTTTTACAATGACAGCTTGTCAAGCCATCGATCAACTCCTTAGTCGCCTCTTACGACATGCCTTGAAGGTCACAGTGTCATGGCAAGGATTTTGTAGGAGTAAAAGCACACACAAAGGACTAACCAAAGTAATCATTCATCTAGGGAGGGAGTGTCGTAACTAGGCCTACGGAGCTACTAAAGGAATTCATCGAAAAGGCGTCACCACATCAGGAGCCCATCATTTACACACGCAGTGCTGTTTCATACGGACAGTGCAACGGTCGAAGTTGTGTGCATATTGAAACAACGGATACAAGAACTTTTATTCACTACTTCATTGTTTGTTTGTTTTTTTAATTGTGAAAGTTCCGTACACGATTTTTCACTGACAGGGGGAGATATTGTAGTAATAAAGCTTAGTGGTAAGTTAGCTTTTGAAAGATTAGAAAAGATTCGGAGGGATTCAGTCAGAGAGATAAAGCATAGATAACATTCAAAATATATACACAAGTACATATGTGTACAGTACCAATAATAGTAACTCTACCACCTATATACATATGAACACATAACCCAATACCTACACATACACTGGTTTACGTATATAAAAGCACTTGAATATATCTAGGCGTTCATATATGCACCATATCTATCTATCTATCTATTGACCTTTCGAGCCGTAGCCGGCCCATAGGGCGTAGACTAAAAAAAACGAAGAACAATATATGGTCCGAAGCGGGATCGAACCCGTACTCAGTGGCACCGCGCCTTGCCACGAGAAGCCGAACGCTTGGCACACTGCCACGCAGCCAACTAAAAAATTGGCTATTGTAGCAGTGTCTTACACGAAGGCGTTCTCAAAGACTATAGCATAGGGTAACGATCACAGGCCGGAAATAAATTGTATATTTGTACTTTCCGATTAATGCAAGTATCTCCTAGTAGGGCTGAATACGTGTGTTGTAGACAAACATTTATTGGACGAAACAGCACGAATAGTAGTTTCCAGTGGTTATATACTGGGTACAAATAATAATACATAAATATTATTATATGGGGAACTTCCGAGGCGATAATAGGGAATAATAGAACAAGATACACCTTCTCCTATCTGAATTTTTGTTCTAGCAGTTTTCTTTTAAAGATATTTTATCAAATCTCGCCATCTGTCTCTGTTCTGTGCCAGCAGCTCTATCTCATTGAGGGAGCCGAATCCTGCTGCTCTTGCCTCTCTCATCAATGTTCTTCTCAGTGTCTCTCTGGATCTTCCTCTTTTTCTCTTACCTGTTGTTTCCCATATGAGGGCTTGCTTTGCTATTCGGTTATTATCTCTTCTCATCACATGTCCAACATATGACCATCGTCTTTTCTTTATTACTGAAGATATTAGTGGTTGATTGGCGATTTCTCTAATTTCTTCATTTGTTTTGAATTCGTTCCACGCTATACCAAGTATTTTCCTTAGACATTTATTTTCGAATGCGTTCAACTTTGTTTATATATCTCTTGTTGTTTTCCAGCTTTCACACGCATACGTAAGGGTTGATAGTACATTTGATTTGAATAGCCTAAGTTTTGTGTTTGTGCTGATTAGTTTTGATTTCCACAACTTTTCAAGGCTTCTGAAAGACATTGCTGCTTTAGCCGTTCTGATTATAGTTTCTTTACTTGTATCCCCTTCTTGATCAATGTGACTTCCAAGATAGATAAAGTGATCGATCTCTTCTACTGCTTTGTTTTCCATGTATATTTTGTCATCTGTTGGAATTAAACTTTTCATGACTTTAGTCTTTTCATGATTGACCTCAAGCCCAATTTTGCTGGCTATTGATGATAGTTCATTTGTGTTTTCCTGCATCGTTTTTATCTGACTGCTGATGAGAACTATGTCATCAGCAAAGTCGAGGTCCTCCAAATGGTCTCCTTGTATCCATTCGATGCCTTTATTACCAGTGCAGCATTTCTTCATTATGAAGTCCATAACAATTCCAAATAACAAGGGCGATCAAATACATCCTTGTTTAACCCCAGTTTCTATAGGGGAAACATTCGCTCAGTCCTTCCTCTGTAACACTTACATATGCGTAAATATACAAGCACACGATATCTATATATACACCTATAGAAATGTTAATAGCAAACAGAGAGATTCAAAGAAAAAAAAGAGAGTACGCTGTGAACGAAATGAAAAGTTAAACATTTCTTAGGATTGCTACAACATTCATAGTGAGCTATGATTGACGGATGTTACTAGAAATTGAAGTAAGAAAACACACCCATATAAGGATATTGTCCCTGCGTGCCCAGTCAAGTCAAGAGCCACCAGGATATATAAAAGTGCCTTAAGAAAGGAATGGGAGATATGTGTTAGGAAACGGGGGGGGGGGGGGGGGCTGATTACCCGTTACATAGATATAGAGGATTCCGCTTCCGGTGCGGCCCAAGATGGTAGTGACTTTTCGTTCGCTGGTTCGTCGGCAAGGAAGTGGGATTTCATTTATGTGTGATTCTGAATTAAGAAAATACAAATCGAACGATGTATCCACGTGCCGAAGAGCTGTATGACGGGTTGGCGCATCTATAACGTAGATACAGGTTCTGGACCGTGCGACCGAGTGAGTCTAGACCATCCACAGCCATCGACTTTCAACGACAAAATGAATAATGACGAATAGAAGTAATCAGATGAATCCTAAACGGCAACATCGAAGAAAAAGGGGGGGGCAGCAAACGTGCCAGACTGTGTATGAAACGGCAGAAGTGCGAGTTGTTAGGCCTAAATTATAGGCGCGTCACACACTGGAACTAAACAGAACGACTTGGAAAGTGTTTGCACACACTGGAACTAAACAGAACGACTTGGAAAGTGTTTGCACACACTGGAACTAAACAGAACGACTTGGAAAGTGTTTGTTGAAAACCTATGCTCCACATGGAGCTGAAAGGTAGAAGAAGAAGAGACATACTGGAACTGTGCTTCCATAATCAACGACGGCCCATTCTTGAAAAGCTACTGTGTGGAGCTAGCCCCATTCTGGCGCCTTCATCAGAGCACGAATGGCACAACACGAAACAGGGGCATACCAGATTTCCAGAGCGCATGCCAGATATAGCACAAAACTGATGAGAGCTAATGGAAGGCCCTGCTTACTCGATATATTGAGCAGACTGACCAAAAAATGAGGCTGTAAGAATAAGGATACGTGGGTCACTCTCAGAATTGAGTGAAGATGTAGTGCTGGAGAAGATCTCACAATCACAACTGATGCCATTCGCACAACACTTAAAAGGTCACACAACACTGCTCATGGTCCAAACGGTGTTCGGTACGACGACATAGGCGATTTAGCTGACGACGGCTTGAGTCAAACAAAGACCATTCTCACATCAGTGCCTACAGAATAATCACGATGCAGAACACTGCGGGCAAGCTGCTGGAGTTGTTGCCCGTGTACTCAGCTGTCACCTTGAACAGAAACTCGCATTCCCACCTACACTCGGAGGTTATAGATATAGGGCAGTCTTCACCTATGACTTCTTCGAAGGCATCCACAGAGGAGAGAAAACATATATGTTGCTATTGAATGCGACAACAATCGTACAATAAGCCTTATGAGTCACGTGACTAAGGTATTACTAAGAATCATCATGCGAAGAGTCTTTACCCCGACTGAATTAGATGTTGCCCTCAAAGGATTGAAGCTCAAAAGTTCCCCTGGTAAAGATGGAATCTCCAACGAAATGCTCATAAATCTGGGACAGAAAGCCAAGAGCCAGCTTCTAAGGATAATAAATGCTAGCTGGAAGAGAGGTCATGTGCCGGCAATCTGGAAAGAAGCTATTATGGTGCCCATCCTCAAATGTGGAAAGACCCACTAGACCCAAGCAGCTATATACCAATTAGCCTACTGAGCTGCCTGAGTAAACTCATAGAAAGGCTGGTTAACAGAAGACCTATGTGGCATTTGGAGACAAAACAACAAATCGTACCACAACAAAGTGGCTTCCGTCAGCACAGATCAACTGAAGACCTGGTCACCTACATTGCACAGGAAATAGAGGATGCTCTACAAGAAAAGAAACACACACTGGCAGTGTGGGTCAACATGGAGAAGGCTTTTGATAGGGTTTGGCGAGAGGGTTTAAAGAACAAGCTTTTTAGACTTGCATCCAGGGTCGTTTATTCAATTGGGTCTCTCAATACCTTCAGGATAGAACGGCCAGAGTACAAGCTCAAGGTCAACTAAGTAAGATGGTCTCTATCGATCAAGGTGTCCCACAAGGCGGAGTCTTGTCTCCAACACTCTTTTTAATTTTCATAAATAACATCGTAAAGGACATTCCACCCAGAATACACTCAGCAATATACGCAGATGATCTGGCGTTATGGGCTCGTGAGGAAAGTATGACGGTGGCTGGACCCATGATGCAAGATGCCCTAGGTGAACTTGAAAAATTGACGAACCATGGTTCTTACCAATCAACGAAAAAAAAAAACTACATATACAATTTTCAGCCTATCAAGAAACACATTCTCTGCAAACTTGAAGATAAAAGACCATACACTCTCTATTGACCAAACCCCAACATATCTTGGTGTCACCATGAATCGCAGAATGACTTGGAAAAATCAGATAGACAGAGCAAGGAAAAAAGCCAGAAAACGAACAAATATTATGGAGAAATTGGCAGGAACGGACTGGAGGGCAGACAGCAATATTTTGAAAAGACTATACGTAGGAAGAGTCAGACCAGTTCTAGAGTATGGAGTCACAGCCTGTGCTATGGCTTCCAAATCACACCTTAGCAAAATTATCAGAACCAAGCTGCCCGTATCATCACTGGTACTATGAAATCTATACATATCAAGACTCTAGAAACAGTAACAGGTTTACAACCCTTAGATGACAGACGGGTCACTAAAGTATTGCAACAAGCGGAGAAATATAGAAGGCACCTTAGCCACCCCATGCACCAAAGAATATCTGGTTCCGGAATTGTACGACTAAAGAGGAGCAACTTCGCTGCAATTGCCAATGAACTAACTACTGGAGACCCAGTACTTTCCCAAACAATATCGAAATCCTTGGGCCCATCTGATATGTCTCCTCATGGAAAGCATAAAATACCAGAACTTAAGGAAAATATAACAGGAATCATGAAAAAAGGCACCCAATCAGACACAGAAAGAAAACACGTAGCAGAAAAACACATACACGATACCTACCCACAGGACTCTTGGTCCATATATACACAGATGGCTCTGCTACAAATGCCACCAGAAATGGAGGGGGAGGTGTGTTCTTGACGCTGAATAATCAGGACGAGATCACCAAGTCAATAACTACTGGAAAATTATCAAACAACTTTAAAGCAGAAACTGAGGCCATCAGAGATGCTGCAACACTGGCTACTCAACACAAAAATAACATGCACAATAAATTGGTGATTCTGACTGATGCACTGTCAGTATTATCAGCTTTAAAAAGCCCTAAGAACAATGAATTAGATGACTTGAGAACAACCCTGGACCAAACAATGCAATAACTTCCAGAGAGTAGTCATTCAGTGGATACCATCACACTGTAATATACACGGGAACGAACGCGTAGACAAATTAGCTAAAGAGGGAGGGAGATTACCACAAGAGGACCATCCGCTCAGTTATGATGAAGCCAAATCCATCCTCAAAGGTCAGTTCCATGAAAAATGGAAACGAGAACACCCAAAGCATAACGAGAGTGACGGATACCACCAACTATCAAGGAGGGGTCAAGTCATCATACTTCGCCTACGCACTGGCCACATTAGAATGAGAAATCACATGTTCACCAAATTCAAAATAGGTACAACCAGCCTATGCCACTGTACACTGGACAATATGACTACAAAACATGTTCTACAAGATAGCCCCCAGTACACAGACCTGAGAAGAGCAATGTGGTCCACGACCACTTCCCTGGAAGAAAAACTATATGGGGCAATCGATTCGCTTAAACAGATAGCTGCCTTCTTGAGAGAGTCTGGAAACCTACTCTGATTGAGTCTTGATCGCAGAGAGAGAGAGAGAGAGAGAGAGAGAGAGAAAGAGAGAGAGAGAGAGAGAGAGAGAGAGAGAGAGAGAGAGATGCGAAGAGTGCAATACAAAATCAGTCTAGAAGTTAGTGATGAGCAATTTGGTTTTGTTTGAGGTAAAGATACGAACAATGCCATATACATCATATGATCTTTAGTAGAAAGAGCTATAGAGCTGAAAACAGATCTATACGTATGTTTCATAGACTATATCAACGCATTTGACAAAGTGAAGCGCCATGAAATAATCAAAATTTTAGAAAGCGTAAACGTAGACAGCAAAGATCTAAGAATAATAAAGAACATGTACTGGCAACAAACCGCGGCCATAAGAACTAGAAATCAGTTGGGAATGTTTCAACAAATAATATAAGGTGTTACGTAAGGTTTTGTACTGTTATCAGATTTATTTAATATGTATAGAAAGACTATTTTAAGATCCATAAGGGACATGCCTGGAATAACAATTGGCGGTCATAATATAAATAACTTCAGGTAGGCTGATTATAAGGTCTTAATCGCTAAGAGTGAGAATGAGTTAAAAGAAATGTTAGATATTACATGTATAATGAATGAAAGCAAAATAAAGGACTCAGCCTCAATAGCAAAACGATAGAAGTAATGGTAACAATAAAGAAAAAGGCATCAATGCATAATAGAGACTAGTGGAACAATATTAAAATAGGTAAATGAATTTAATCATCTTAAACAATGTTAACAATTCAATGTGTCAGGTTATAGATGTACAACAGAGGTGAGATGTAGAATGGTCCAGGCAAAAGCAGCTTTCCCAAAAATGAGGAAGATACTGTGCAATCCATTTTTGGCAATCGAAACAAGAAAAAGAGTTCTTAAATGTTGTGTAGAGCCAGTATTAAAAACAGTCTTTTCGCGAAGAATTCATTTATTATTTTTTGTCTCCAGTCTAAACCACTGGAAACTACTATTCGTGCTGTTTTGTCCTAAATGTTTGCCTGCAACGCAAGTATTCAGCCCTACCCTATCCGGGAGATACTTGTCTTAACAGGAAAAATATTTCCGAGCTGTGATCGCAGCCTTATGCTATAGTCACGGGAAAGCCTTCCCGAAAAGACATTGCCTACGAAGCTATTTTTTTAGTTAGCTGAGTGGCAGTGTTCCCTAGCGTTTAGCTTTTCGTGGCAAGGCGCTGTGCCACTGAGTACGGGTTCGATACTGCCTTGGTCCATATTTTTTCTGTTGTTGATTATTTGTAATTTTTTCAGAGTGCTGTAAACATACCTCTTCCTATGATTTGATTCATTAAGCAAATCTACCCGTGCTGGTGATGAACATGTCGCGAAGAAAGGCACATATATCGCGGCTTTTCCATAATCTATCGATACAGCTCGTCCACATCCCGGGTAAACGTTGAAGAAGTAGACAGTTAAATGAGATCAAAGTTTGTATATCGAGATGCAAGGCAAAACAATATGGCATTACGGCATAAATACGTTTTGTTCACCCTGTTCCCGAACCTATATATCAGATACTGAAGTATTCATCATCTTCTTCATTATCATCATCAAGTTCCATGCCTGCTGTTGTAGATGATCATGTCTCCCCACAACTTTCGATCTCAACAGTTATTTATCATTTCTGTTGTTGCCCTTCTGCCAAGGACATTTTCTTAAGCTGTCTGGTATCTTTTCTCTTTGCTTCACTCTATCTCTTCGTCCCTCAACTTTCCCAGTTGTCACAATATATTCCAGCTGTTCCCTTCTCATTGCATGGCCAAAAAATGATGATTGTTTGTTCCTAATATTGGATATTAGCTCGCTTTTTGCGCTGGCTTCTTTCAGAACGCTTTCATTACTCTTCTTAATTGTCCATGGTATTCTCAACATTCTACTGTAAAACCACATTTTTACAGCCACCAGTGATTATCTTGTCTGTTGTACTAGCGTTCATGATTCACATCCATATTTTAAGACTGGCTCTACATAACATTTAAGAACTATTTTCCTTGTTTCTGTTGTCAAAAATGGATTGCACAATATCTTCCTCATTTTTTAGAAAGCTGTATTAGTCTTAAAATAAACTGCTTTGCAACTATATATAACTGATCTGGGTAATAACACGATATTTATTTTTAACTGAGTGTCTCCCACAGCTGTCCGTTTTCATATCAAAGTGGCATTTTGCGTTTGCCAACTATGACAAAGTTCATAGAGTCTAGAAACTGAATTGTGCGTGTTAATCCGTATTTCACTAGCAGCCGTGTGCACTGGGGTCCCTCGCCGCACAGGCAGATAACTCCGAGTTCGGAAGTACTCTTACATTTTTTCCGTCGATGAGTAAATGAACATACCAATAGAAATAATAGCAGCAGCAGGAGAAACAGGAATGCAATGGCTGCACAGAATATTTAATTCAGCATGGCACCAACAACAAGCCCCAGAAGACTGGCAACAGGCAATCATCATACCAATATGGAAAAGAAAGGTAGCAAAAGAGACTGCAATCAATATAGAGGTATATCTCTTCTCAGCCATGTAGGAAAGCTATACGCCAAGATCTTGGAAAAAAGACTGAGGCCAATAATAGAACAACAGTTAAGCGATTCTCAAATGGGGTTGCGAAAAAACAGAGGATGTACCGACGCACTATTCGCACTAAAACAGCTTACAGAAAAAAACGACAGAACACAATCAAAACTTATACATAGCCTTCATTGACCAGGAAAAACATAGACATAGTAAACAGAGAACAACTGTGGGAGATACTAACAACATACGGAGTACGCCAACATCTAACCAACATTATTAGAAGCCTCTACGTCAACAGCAGCTGCAGGGTCAGAACAGCAGCAGGCTACACAGACCACCTCGAAGTTAGATCAGGCATAAGACAGGGGTGCGTACTATCCCCCCTACTGTTTATAACATACATGGACCATATATGCAAGCTAGCCAACCCATCAGAGACAGAGGAGATCAACGAGCTTCTATTTGCAAACGATCAGGCACTAATACACGAAACAATAGAAGACCTACAAGAACACTTAAACAAACTCAACATCTCAGGCACAAAATACAACATGAAAATCAACAAGACAGAAGTCATGAACGTCACCAAAAAAAAAACATAACTATAGAAGGCAGACAACTAAAACAAGTAGAGGAATTCAAATACCTAGGAAGTCTAATGACAAACGATAATTCTCAAACGGCAGTGATAGAATTAAGATGCAACAAAGCTTGTCAAATAATTGGACAGTTATCACCACTATTGTCCAACAAGGAAATAACTCTGGAGGCAAAACGAGCACTATACAATACAATTTTCATCCCAAAGTTGTGCTACCAATGCCAGACCTGGACCCTAGATGCAAGAACAATAAGAAAAATAACCTCTACAGAGATGAAATGTGTAAGACGAATGACATGAAACAGTCTAAGAGACAAGACCAGAAATGAAGAACTGAGAAAAAAGCTAGGAATAGCCCCCGCCTTAGAATATATAAGGAAACAACATATAAAATGGTTTGGCCACGTGACAAGGCAGAAAGAACAAAACACAACACAACGAGCCTTCAACAAACGTTGTGAGAACACCAGACCCAAGGGTCAACCACGAAAAAGATGGGTCGACGGAATATTAGAAGCACTAGGAAACATAACAGCATCAGAGGCGAACAGAAGATCAAAAGACCGCAAATTATATCTCCCCTCGACGCTGAAAGGCAGATGAGGAGGGAAAGAAGAAAAGAAGAAGATGAGTAAATGACGTTTCAAGCTTAGTCTCTCTGCTGAGAGCAGGGGTTGCTGCTGCAGAGAGAAACCCCATACACAAATCTCAACTGGTGCATTCGGGATTTGAACTCACAACCTCTGTCTCGAGCTCTTGCCTCTAAACCAGTCTCCTAAAGTGGCATTTTAGTTATATTCTTTGAAATTTAGCAGCGAATGGTACAGTTTACATTATCTTAAAATGGAGATATTTTATGCAAGTTGTTTCAATTTGTGACACTACATACAAAACGTAATTTTTTTTTAAATAGCAAAGGTCAATATTTATGCATGAATTATAATTTAGTATCCCGTGTGTTACCGGGGCCTCATTATGAGGGAGGTAAAGAATAGTGACACTGTGACCTTCCAGGCATGTCGTAAGAGGCGACTAAGGAGATTGATCGATGGTTTGACAAGCTGTCATTGTAAAAAGTATTGTTATGGAAACAGCGCCATACATTTTAGAGCAGTGATCTCTGCAATATGTGCCATTTTGGCATGCACGGTTTCTGTTTTTGAGATTGTGGTTCTGCCCTATGTGCCGTCTTCGGCTCGAAAGGACAATAGATAGATAGATAATTTAGTAATTAATTAACGCTCGCAACAAAAAGATTAAAGATTGATAAATCTGAGAGATTTCAGGGCGCTATATTCAGTTTTTAAGCACGATAGTTTTTTTGTTTACACGTTCTTCTTATCATTTACATTGAATGTATAACAGAAGTATGTGTATTTTTTATCTTCACGCAAAGACACAAATGAGCAAATGAAGTAAAACATCATTGACAAACAACAGTGTTCCTTATCATATTGCTGCTTTACATTTACTTGATATGAGACTTTTCTTGCCGTCACTCACAATGTTTTGCGTGTCATTTCCATAAGGCCCGTTGCACAAAATAAAATGGGAAAACCCTTCAACAAGCGTGTAAGTTATCAGCTATAGATAACCTATACGTCATTCTACCCACAACCGCCCCTGCTCGCAATCCTGTAAACGTCACGCTCGTTTGAGGTTTTCCGGGAATTTTCTGTCACCCCGTAGAGATGTGTTAATCTATATATAGCTATGGTCTTTTTTTGTGTGTGTGCCATAATGCCATAATAATTCCTCCTCAATTTTCTGTTTTATTGGTTGCTAAAACAACTGTGTAAGGGTAGTGATTTTCTGTTTGTGCTAATATGTTATATGTGTGTTATGTTTTGTCTACGCTTGTCCTATTCAACGGATACCTGGCGTATCCAGTTAGATATACCCTTCTTCTTTCCTTCCACATCTGCTTGTCAGCGTCGAGTGGAGATATAATTTGCGGTCTTTTGCTCTTCTGTTCGCCTCTGCTGCTGGTATGTTTCCTAGTGCTTCTAATATTCCGTCGACCCATCTTTTTGGTGGTCGACCCTTGGGTCTGGTGTTCTCACAACGTTTGTTGAAGGCTCGTTGTGTGATGTTTTGATCTTTCTGCCTTGTCACGTGGTCAAACCATTTTATCTGTTGTCTCCATAAATATATTATATGGCGGGGACTATCCCTAACTTTTTTTCTCAGTTCTTCATTTCTGATCTTATCTCTCAGACTGTTTCCTGTCATTCGTCTCACACATTTCATCTCAGTAGAGGTTATTTTTCTTATTGTTCTTGCATCTAGGGTCCAGGTCTGGCATTGGTAGCACAACGTTGGAATGAAGATTGTGTTTTATAGTGCTCGTTTTGCCTCCAGAGTTATTTCCTTGTTGGACAATAGTGGTGATAACTGTCCGATGATCTGTCAAGCTTTGTTGCATCTTAATTCTATCTCTGCTGTTTGAGAATTATCGTTTATCATTAGACTTCCTATGTATTTGAATTCCTCTACTTGTTTTAGTTTCTTCTAGCCGTCTATAGTTATGTTGATGTTCTGTTTATTTTTGGCGACATTCATGACTTCTGTTTTGTTGATGTTGATTTTCATGTTGTATTTTGTGCCTGAGCTGTTGAGTTTGTTTAAGTGTTCTTGTAGGTCTTCTATTGTTTCATGTATTAGTGCCTGATCGTCTGCAAATAAAAGCTCGTTGATCTCCTCTGTCTCTGATGGGTTGGCTAGCTTGCATATATAGTCCATGTATGTAATAAACAGTAGGGGGGATAGTACGAACCCCTGTTAGATATATTAACAACTGATATCAGCAGCTGGCGCGTCTCATTATTTTGAATTAAGTCCTGGTAAGCATATTAATCTTATTGTGAGGGCAGACATGCAGTCGCAACAGTGTTTAAGAACTTCATGCAGAAATAACGAGTCATTAAGATTGCCGCCACCACATAATAGTCTCGGGTAGGGTTGGACTGTTACAAACAATTGCTACTGGGTATGGACTATAAAGTTGATCAGAAGTCATGTGTAGACCAGTCTTTCCATTGAAAATTTATGTGAGCTCTCGGACTCAAATGCAGCAGGAGGCAGTCGCCCAGGTGCCCCCCCCCCCCCCCCCCAAAAAAAAAAAAAAAAAAAAAAAAACTAACTGCCTTTACAGTATCAAGAAGTTTAAAAGGACCTTTCCTAAAGGAACATTCGCTTGAATGGTTTATTTCTGATGTTCAGATTGACTCCTTTTTGTGAAGCTCTGTATATAGTTTCCTATCTTTGTCCGTTATGGTTATTTTTATACAAATGCAGACTGTCTTAATTTATAGCGAGAAAGTATTATTTTCTTGAGATGAGGTTATACATATATAATATAATTATTTGCAGTCGTCAGTCGCTGGACACTGAGGGAATTGCTGAGGAGGGGATCTGAGCACCTATGGACAATGATGAGTGCAATGATGATGACCCGCAAATAACTCAATAACTCGATATAATTATTTGTGGTGCTTATTGTCATTTTTCTCTGCATAATATATTCAATCTATCTATTGGCCTTTCGAGCCGTAGCCGGCGCATATGGCGTAGACCAAGATGCTTCTTCATCTGAATTTTTGTTCTAGCAGTTTTCAATTCTTTTAAAGATCATCATCATCATCGAGTGTCGTCTCCGCAACGAAGGTTGGCTACCATGGAGCGCCATTCTGCTCTGCTCTTGCTTTGGTGGTGCAGGTTGTCATAGGCTGATTTGTCCATCTTTTGATGTTACTCGTCCATGTTAGTCTTGGTCTGCCTCTGCCTCTTTTACCTTGTATTTTCCCCTCCAGGATTACTTTTAGTAGGCTGTTGTGTCTTTTAACATGGCCCAAAAATCGCATTTGTCTTGTTTGAATTGTGTTTAGTAGTTCTCTTTTCATTTTTAGTTGTTTTAAGACTTCGTCGTTTGTTTTCTTTTCCTTACATCCAATTCTACCTATTCTTCTATATATCCACATTTCAAAGGCTTCAATTCTCTGTTCTGTTTTCTTGTCTAATGTCCATGTTTGTGCACCATATAGGAATATTGAGAAGATGTAACATTTTGCTATTCTTAGTTTTAGCCCTGGTGTTATTTGTTTTGATGTTAGTATGTTCTTCATATTCGTCAGGTCGGGTAATTTTACCTGCTACTGTATGCAGTAAAAAGTACAACCTGAAGCTGCCCTGCTGCCTTGCAGGTTAGCTCGGGAGAGTAAAAGGCTAAGGGAGGGTACTCCAAAGTAAAACAACCCCATTACCTTTGTGGGTGAGACTGTTTAAGATACAAAGCATTGATGAACAGTGGGAAATGCTAAAAGAATCAATGCAACAAACATCAAAAGAGTTCATACCACCAGTGAGGACAAATTCAAGAAAGAAATGGATGACAGATGACATTTTGCAGTTAATGGATACAAAAAGAAGAAATAAAGAAAATAAAGATGAGTATAAGAGATTAAATGAGCCGCGATAGCTCAGTGGTTAGTGAACTGGACTACCACGGACAAGGGGTAGGGTTCGATCCCAACCGACGGCTTCCGGGTTCACCCAGCCTTAAATGGGTACCGGATTTTTTCTGGGAAAGTAAAGCAGCACGGGCGTAATACTGACCACATTGCCCCAAAAATCATGTGCTGAAGGTCTGTAAAATATAGGGTCACTAACACCATATTTCCCTATACGCCACTTGGCGTGACGGGGGTACTTTACTTATAAGAGATTAAATAACAAAAATTGTAGTAAAATGCAATGAAGCAAAAGAAGCATGGCTAAAAGAGAGATGCAAAGAGATTGAAATGCAACAAAAGGAGATGCTACAGCTATATGCAAACAAATTGAGGAATTAACAGGAATAAAAATGCAATAAAAAACTGGATGTCTAAGATCCAAGGAAGGAGAACTGTTGATTGATCAAGAAAACATAAGGGAACGATGGACAGAATGCATTAAAGATCTTTATAATGATGAATGAACGGAAGTAAATATTAAGGATAATGGAGAAGGACCAGAAATACTCAGAGAAGAAGTGGAAGACGCCTTGCGCAATATGAAAGCAGGAAAAGCTCCTGGACCAGATAATATAACTAAAGAAGCGATTGAAGCCATGGGTGATTTTGGAATCGAAATAATAACAAAAATATTGAATGATATCTACAACAGCGGATATATACCAGACGACATGCTCAAATCAATATTCATAGCCCTACCAAAGAAATCGGGTGCGATTGAATGCGATGATCATCGCACAATAAACCTTATGAGTCATATGACTAAGATATTACTAAGAATCGTCATGCGAAGAGTGCGAAACAAAATCAGTCCAGAAATTAGCGATGAATAGTGTGGTTTTGTTAGAGATAAAGGAACAAGCAATGCCATTTATATCATAAGATCTTTAGTAGAAAGAGCCATAGAGGTGAAAATAGATCTATACCTATGTTTCATAGATTATACCACAGTATTTGACAAAGTAAAGCACAAAGAAATAATCACAATTTTAGAAAGCATAAACGTAGACAGCAAAGATCTAAGAAAAATAAAGAACATATACTGGCACCAAACAGTGGCCATAAGAACTGGAAACCAATTGGGAATGTTTCAACAAATAAAACAGGGTGTTAGACAAGGTTGTGTGCTGTCACCAGATTTGTTTAATATTTGTAGTGAGATTATTTTAAGATCCATAAGGGGCATGCCTGGAATAACAATAGGAGGTCATAATATAAATAATCTAAGGTATGCTGATGATACAGTCTTAATCGCTAAGAGTGAAAATGAATTACAAGAAATGTTGGACATTATAGTGAAAGAAAGCAAAAATAAAGGACTCAGCCTTAATAGCAAAAAGACAGAGGTAATGGTAACAACAAAGAAAAAGACATCACCTCAGTGCAAAATAAAGACAAGTGGAACAATATTAAAACAGGTAAATGAATTTAAATATTTGGGAACTTTGTTAACCTCAGACGGAAGATGTACAAAAGAGGTGAGATGCAGAATGGCTCAGGCAAAAGCAGCGTTCCAAAAAATGAGGAAGATACTGTGCAATCCATTTTTGACAATAGAAACAAGAAAAAGAGTTCTTAAATGTTATGTAGAGTCAGTCTTAACATATGGATGCGAATCATGGTCATAGAACAACATACAAGAAAATCACTGGAGTCTGTAGAAATGTGTTTTACAGAAGAATGTTGAGAGTACCATGGACTGCTAAGAAGAGTAATGAAGATGTTCTGAGACAGGTCAAAGCAAAAAAGAGCTAATTTACAATATCAGATAGAAGCAATAAACGTTTTCGGGCAAATCATGAGAAGAGGAAAGTTGGAATACTTGGTTACAACTGGCAAAATAAAAGGAAAGAGAGATCGCGGACGACAAAGAGAGAAAATACTGGATAGCTTGGTGTCATGGCATGGAAAACAGTCAACAACAGAACTGATACGATGCACTGTGGATAGAAGATTGTGGAGGGACATTATGACCTACTCCAACGGTATGGCACATGATGATGATGAATGAGAAGAGAACAACTGGAATATATTGTAACAACTGGAAAAAATTGAGGGACGAAGAGATAGAGGGAAGCAAAGAGACATAATAACAGACAGCTTAAGAGAATGGCTTGGAAGAAGGTTAACAACAGAAATGATAAATAGCTGCCGAGATCGAAAGTTGTGGAGAGACATGATCACCTACGCCAGCAGGCCCGGTACTTGATGATGATGATGTTCTTCATGACATTAACATTACTTTTTGCCATTCATATTCTTTTGTTTATTTCAGTTGTACATTTTCCATCACTGGTTATAGTATGTCCAAGGTAGTTGTAGTTTTGAACTGTCTCCAGGTCTATTCCTTCAATTTTGATATCAATTTGTGGAAATTGAGTATTTCCTTTGTTTATGATCATAGTTTTAGTCTTTTTGATATTCATATCTAGTCCATTTTTTTTTGCTTATCATGTTTATTTCATTAAGTAATTGTTGTAGATCTTTAGGATTTTCTGCTAGTAGTACAGTATCATCAGCATATCTTAGGTTATTGATTATCTTTCCATTAATTTGTAGGCCTGGCATCTCTATGATGTTTTTAAAGATTTGCTCAGTGTATAGATTGAACAATTCTGGTGATAGGATGCATCCCTGTCTAACTCCTCTTTTTATATCAATGGGTGTAGAGTTCTCTTTGTTATATTTTATTATTGCTGTTTGCTCCCAGTATAAATTACATATTAGTCGTATGTCCATGTCATCTAGATGTATCTCTTTTAGGCATTCTATAAGTTGTTTGTGGTGTACTCTATCAAAAGCTTTGGTGTAGTTTATCTCTTCTAATCACATGTCCAACATATGACCATCGTCTTTTCTTTATTACTGAAGATATTAGTGGTTGATTGGCGATTTATCTAATTTCCTCGTTTGTTTTGAATTCGTTCCACGCTATACTAATTATTTTTCTTAAACATTTATTTTCGAATGCGTTCAACTTTGTTTCTATATCTCTTGTTGTTTTCCAGCTTACGTAAGGGTTGATAGTACATATTATTTGAATAGCCTAAGTTTTGTGTTTGTGCTGATTAGTTTTGATTTCCACAACTTTTCAATGCTTCTGAAAGACATTGCTGCTTTAGCTATTCTGCTTCTAATTTCTTTGCTTGTATCCCCTTCTCGATCAATGTGACTTCCAACATAGATAAAGTGGTCGATCTCTTCCACTGGTTTGTTTTCCATGTATATTTTGTCGTCTGTTGGAATTATGCTATTCATGGCTTTAGTCTTTTCATGATTGATCTCAAGTCCAATTTTGCTGGCTATTGATGATAGTTCATTTGTGTTTTTCTGCATCGTTTTTATCTGGCTGTTGATGAGAACTATGTCATCAGCAAAGTCGAGGTCCTCCAAATGGTCTCCTTGTATCCATTCGATGCCTTTATTACCAGCGCAGCATTTCTTCATTATGAAGTCCATAACAACTCCAAATAACAAGGGCGATAAAATACATCCTTGTTTAACCCCAGTTTCTATTGGGAGACATTCGCTCAGCCCTTCCTTGTTCGAACTGCACATGTGTAACCATCATACATGTCTAGATTTTTTATGGTAAGCCATGTTGCTTCAGAATTTTCCACAAAGAATCTAAATGAATACTGTCAAATGCTTTTTGAAGTCGATGAAGTTAAGTACAAAAGGCTTTTGCTTTTCAATGTGCTCCTCCAATATAAGCCGTAGAGTAAAAATGTGGTCAAGGCAGCTTCTCCCTTTTCTAATCCCATCGGTTCCTCACGCATTACTGTATCTATTGAATCCTTTATTCTATTTTAGTATGATTTTGCAGAATAACTTTGAGGCAACTGACAAAGTGTCACGCCCCTCCAGTTGTTACAATCTCTACGATTGCCCTTTTTTGGAATCTTAACAATGATTCCTTTTTTCCATTTGTATAATATATTCTATCTATCTATTGTCCTTTCGAGTTGAAGACGGCATATAGGGCAGATGCACAATTTCAAAACAGAAACCTTACGTGCCAAGTGGCACATATTCCAGTATACTGCTCTAAAATATATGGCGCTGTTTCCATAACAATACTTTTTACAATGACAGCTTGTCAAGCCATCGATCAATCTCCTGAGTCGCCTCTTACGACATGCCTGGAAGGTCACAACACTATTCTTTACTTCTCTCATAATGAGGCCCGGTAACACACAGGAAATCTATCTATCTTATCTTTCGTTCGCCTGAGCATTGTCTATATCTGCAATGTCGTT